>JAPMOR010091240.1:70266-101542 GCA_026543865.1 Argiope aurantia | reverse complement strand
CAAAATTTCGGGTATAAAATTCCTCTGCTAGGACTTTGACTTTCAGACTATACAGGGAATCCACACTTCAAGGAACATGATTCAGATAATACGGAAATGGCAATGCTTTTGAGGTAAGTGCTTCTGGAATCTATTCAATGTCTTGTAATTGTTCATAGATATCTTCACAGACGATTACTAATTTGAGAAATTTTAAGAACTCTTCCCCAAAATTTGTGTTTATATTGTATGCCATTGACTAAGGTGAGTATAATTGTATTAATAAATAAATATCTGTGTGATTGTGTGTTATCTTTTTTTCTGGCATTCCGTTGTAAATTATTTTCTTGAAATTTTCTGCCTTTTTAAATATTTATCTAATTTTTTCGTATGATTAATAATTTTTATATGCAATTTTTTTTAATACCTTTAATTGGTTTTTTCCGTTATTTTACTTCATATTCTCCATAGGTTTGAATTTCGGACTACAAGGATGGATGTATGAGGCATAGGCGCAGGGCTCCTTGGGCTCTGATTTCATTCGGCGCTGAATTGGAATTAATAAATTTTGAGCACCATTTGAAATCAGCGCTCACGAAGCTATTCGACATCTAATGGAAAACCATTTGCATGGTGGATTTTGAAGATGTCTTTAGTTTTATCTTGTTTCAAGTCGTACACCACTGACTCTTGGGAATAAAATAGCAATAATTTCAGAAAAAAATAATTTTTCACATTTTTAGGTACCTAGTTATGCTAAAGATTTGGTATTTAAAGCAAGCTTTCCAATATTTTTCAATATTTCTTTACAATTTTAAACAAGTTCAGTTAAACTTTTCGTATGATAAATAGTTTTTATACCTAATTTTTTTTAAATATGCTTTATTTAGTTTTATTGAATGAAATAATTCATATTTCCCAAGGTTTTTAATTTCTTTCACAACCAAGACTTTGATATTCAGAATACATCAGGAAACCCACTCTTGAAAGAGCTTATTTCACACGGTACTGAAATGGCAAGGCGAAAATTTCAGTTACTATTGAGATGAGTGCATCTGGAAATTAATCGACATCCTGTAGTTACTTCTGGACGTCTTCACTGATGCCACGCTGTTTTGAGGGTTTCAAGAAACGAATCTTCACAACGAATTGTATTTAAGTCGCATTTCAGTGACTATGGAAAAGAAAATTGTATTAATTTATAAATATATATGTGTGTGTGTGTGTGTGTGTGTGTGTGTGTGTGTTACCTTTGTTTTTTGGTATCTTCTTATTTTAAAATTTGGTTTTCATTACGCGTGCAATATGTTCGTAAATAATTTTCTAGAGTTCTTCTACCTTTAAATATATTCAGCTAATTTTTTAGCATGATTAATATATTTTTATATCTACATTTTTTGGAATAATTTTATTTAATTTTTTTCTCATTGTATTAAATACTTCATATTCCCCTTAGATTTGAATAACGGACCACATGGAAAGCTGTAAGAGGCACAGGCACAGAGCTTCTTGGAGTCTGATTTCAAGTGGCGCTGAATTGGAAAAAATAAACTTTGAGCTCCATATGAAATCAGCACTCACGTAGCTCTTCAGCATCTAACCCTTTGGACGGAGCATTTCGATAATGACTTCAGATTTATCTGGTTTCAAAAGTATATCCCTGATTCTGGTGATTGGCATAGAAATAATTTCAGAAAAAATAATGTATATATATTTTTTTACTAATAATAATTTTTAATATAATTTTATAGAAGTAATCATATTTTTTTAAAAATATTTCTCAGTATTTCTTAATAATTTTACGCATATTTTGATAAATTTTTCGCGTGTTTAATAAATTTTTATCCCTCAATCTTTTATAAATATTTTTATTTCATCTAGTTCCATTAAATGGATTGACATTTTCATATTACGAAGATTTTCGATTTCTGAATAAAACTAGAGATCGACATTTCTTGGATTCTGATATGACACGATACTGAATTAGCAATTAAAAAAAATTAGCCCCATTTCGTATCAGAAATTCACGAAGCTACTTGTCATTAGACATCAGGTTGTGGAAGTAATACTAGGTGAAGATTTTTGAAGGTCTTTTGGTCTTTTTACATTCAACCGCATTCATGTCATTTGTCTTTGAATAATATAAGCAATACAACATTAACTTACATAAGAAAAAAAGTTTAAACTTCATCCTTGATTTTCCATAATGCAGAAGATTTCTGAATAAATGTATACCTTATTTTTATAACTAATTATGAAAATTTCTTACCAGCGTTACATATTAGAATTTCCGCATGGTTGATAGCTTTTTGTAACAACAATTTGAAGCTTTTTGTAACAACATTCGAACATTAATTTTGGTCTCAGAATACATCTAGAGAATTCGTACATTTAGGAGCCAGATTTATGATCATGTAAAAACAGCATCTTTAAAATTTTACAACATTTTGAGATCAAAGCATTTGGAAACTATTCAACGTCTTTACATTGCACCTTGAACTGTAAATTATAAAACTGTTGTAATTGAAAGCTCTTCAGGCCTCCTCACTTTTAGCCGCATTCAACGCGCTTGTTTTTGACTAAGGAAGCAAATTAGTTAAAATATCCATGAAACGAAACACTTTGTTTGTTATCTAATAATGCGGATATGGGAATACTAAGATTTTAGCAACTTTAGGTGAGGTGAGTGCTTCTGGAATCTATTCTAAAATTTATAATTACTCCTGGAAATTTTCACTGATTCTACGTTGATTTGAGGGGTTTGAAGAACTCTTTCTGAAAATTTGTGTTTATATTGTACGCTATTGACTAAGGTGAGTATAACTGTATTAATAAATAAATATCTGTGTGATTGTGTGTTTCCTTTTTTTCTGGCCTCCCATTGTAAATTATTTTCTTAAAATTTTCTGCCTTTTTAAATATTTAGCTAATTTTTTCGTATGATTAATCATTTTTATATGTAAATTTCTTTGTAATATCTTTATCCCGTTATTTTACTTCATATTCCCTATAGGCTTGAGTTTCAGACTACATGGACGGCTGCATGAGATACAAGCATGGGCTCCTTGGGCTCTGATTTCATTTGGCGCTGAATTGAAAAATAAATAAATTTTGAGCACCATTTGAAATCAGCGCTCACGAAGTTACTTGACATCTCCTGGAAGACCTGTTGGATGGAGGATTTTGAAGCTTTCATTAGTTTTATCTAGTTTAAAGTCATATGTCACCGAATTTGATGAATAGTATAGTATTATTTTGATAAAAAATAAAATGTTTTTCTATTTTTAGCAACTATTGATAAAAATTTAGTATTTAAGGCATGCTTTCAATTTTTAAATAATTTTCAATATTCTTTAAAAATTTTACATATATTTAAATTTTTACATCTCAATTTTTAAAAAAAATATCTTCATTTACTTTAGTTTCATTTACTGAAATACTTTGTATTCTCCAAGGTTTTGAATATCTGAATAGAAATAGAGTTCAACACTTCTTGAATTGTTGATTAATATACGCACTGTACTTTTAAATAATTTCCTGCCTCTCACTCTTACGAATTCGGAGATGTACTTTTCTCACTGTTCATGATTTTTTATAACTAAATTTCGGATATAATATCCATTTGAATTTTTGGCGTTCAATAGAAAAACTTCTCTGGCAAGACTTTGACTTTCAGAATATAACGAGGAATCCACACCTCAAGGAACATATTTCACTTGGCACAGAAATGGTAATGCTAAAATTTTAGCAACTTTTGAGGTGAGGGTTTCTGTAAATTATTCGACATCTTCGAATTACTCCTGGATATCATCTCTGATGCCACTCTGTCTTGAGGATTTTCAAGAAGTCTTCGCATCAAAACGTATTTAAGTCTCATGTCGTTGATTAAGGTTGAGCATAATTATATAAATAAATAAATATATTTATATGAGTAGTGTTTCCCTTTTTTTTAGCATCCTGTTATTTTAATGATTTGTTTTTCTTATGCGTGCAATAATTTTGTAAATAATTTTCTTGATTTCTTCAGCTTTTATATGTATTCAGCTATTTTTTTCGCATGTTTTAATTTTTATGTCACTTAACAATAATTTTATTTGATTTTTCTCATTGTATTAAATACTCCATATTCCACATAGATTTGAATTTCGGACCACATGAAAGGCTGTGGGTAGCACAGACATAGGGCTTCTTGAGCTCTGATTTCATTTGGTGCTGAATTGGAAACAATTTAATTTTGAGCACCATTTGAAATCAGCGCTCACGTAGCTATTTGACATCTCCTTGAAGACCTTCTGGATGCAGGATTTTGAAGATTTCATTAGTTTGATCTAGTTTAAAGTCATATGTCACTGAATCTGATGAATAATATAGTATTAATTTGAGAAAAAAAAATTTATTTTCCTTTTATTTTTGGTAACTAGTTAAGAAAAAAGTTTAGTGTTTAAAGTATGCTTCCAATTTGTAAATAATTCTCAATATTTCTTAATAATTTTGCATACTTTTAGCTAAATTTTGCGATTGATTAATAAATTTTTATACCTGAATTTTTTAAAAATATCTTTATTTTATTTATTTCCATTAAATTAAATATTTCATATCCCCATGGCTTTAATTTCTGAGTATACATAGAGGTTAACACTTTTTGGACTTTTAATTGGCAATTGGCAATTTAAAAAAATCTGTCACTATAGTGTATCTTATTTTGAGAAAGTTATTTAACATCGGATATTGGGTCTTGGAAGTAATGCTGGTTGGAGGCTTCTGAAGGTCTTTTCACATTCAACGGCATCTGTCTTTGAATAATATAAGCAACACAGCATTAATTTACATAACACAAAAAGTTTAAGCCTTTCACCTGATATTAGTTTACATAACAGAAAAAAGTCTTTCTCTTGATATTTTGTAATGCCAATTATTTCTGAATATAAGTTTTCCTTTTTTTTTTTTTTTTTTTTTTTTTGTAAATAATTTTGAAGATTCCTTACTAGTTTTTCATATAAGAATTTTCGCTTGGTTTTCAATTTTTTGTAACTAAAATTCGAATAATAATATATTATATTAAAATACTATTTCCATTTTAATTTCTTGCGTTCATTAAAATATATGTTGCTCCGTTGCTCCGTTTGTAGTTTTCAAAATATGTCAAAGGGTCTATCCTTCTTGGAGTTTGATTTCAGGTTGTGCTGAAATGGCAATTTTAAAATTTAAGCACCTTTTTGAAATCAGAACTACTCGAAGATTTTCGACGTCCTGTCGTTCACTCCGAATTATAAATTGACGAAATGCTTGTTGCTCCATGTCTTGGAAGGCACAGAAGTTGTTTTAGAAGATGAAAAAATGACGGCTTAAAATTTTCTGCATCTTTTTAAATCAGCACTTCTGGAAGCTGCTTGGTATCTTGGTCCTGATCCGGGAATTTCTTAGGCGACGGTTGTCTGAACGTCTTCATGGAATTTCTGGCTTCATGGAAGAAAACACAGGCATAAGGTTTCTTGGAGACTGATTTTATTTGGTGCTAAATTGGAAATAAATTTTGAGCACCATTTAAATTCAGCTCTTCTCGAAGCTATTTGACATCTCTTAGAAGACATTTTGGATGGATGTTTTTGAAGATGTCCTTTGTTTGATGTGGTTTTAATCGCATGTCACTGATTCAGGTGAGTAACATAGTATTATTTTCAGAAAAAAAAATTATAATTTTTCCTTTTTTTTTTTTTTTTTTTTTTTGTATTCCCGGGTCAGGACCAAGATACCAAGCAGCTTCCAGATTTGACATCTAAAAATCCTTTTATTTTGGAAATAATTTTCAATATTTTTAAACAGTTTCACAGCGAAATTTCCCGCCAAGGTTTACCCAAGCTTTTATTTCCGAATGTTTTGAATACAACTGGAAATCAACACTTCTTGGATTCTATTTTCTTTTAATGCCGAAATAGCAATTTAAAACTTTTGACACTATTTGATACAAAACTTTTGGAAGCTATCTGACATCGGACACTGGGGTATGGAGTTATGCTGGTTGGAGGCTTTTGAAGTCTATTCTCAGCCAAACGCAGTTATGTTATGTCTTTGACTAATGCAAATAACACCATGTTAATCTACATAAGACGAAAAGTTGAAACCCTTTTCTCGGTATTCCATATTGCTAAAGATTTCTGAATATAAGACTGCCTTAGTTTTTAAAAATATTTTGAATTATTTATTGAAATTCAAAATATTTTGAATTTTTATTTATTGCCTACTGGTTTTACATATAAGAGTTTTCACGATTGATTATTTTCTAATTAAAAGTTGAATATGCATTATATTAAAATGCTGCTTCCATTTGATTTTGTTGTATTCGTTAACAATTTTATGTTGCCTCAGATGTAACGTTTATAATAGATATAGACTGATTACATATATACACTTATAATAAGTGTGTATATGTATACACTTATACATATATACACTTGTGTATACTTTTAATAAGTGTATATAAAATACATATATACACTTTTCAGAATCTGATGTGGGGTAGCGCAGAAGTGTAAAATTTTATGAACTTTTGATTTGATTTTTTTGTGCCTAATCAATGTTTTTTAATTGCCCATGGAACATCTCATTAATGCCTCCCTGGTTTGAGATTTTCATTGTCATTGACTAAGGTTGTCATAATTGTGTCAATTTGGAATATATATATATATCCCCCTTCCCCTTTATTGTATCCCCTTATTCTAAAGTTTTAGGAGTTTTTAAATTAGGTTAAGGGTTAAAAATTCATAAATAATTTCCATGATTTCCTCCTCTTTTTCTTACATTCAACTAAATTTTTGCATGATTCATAATTTTTTATATCTAAATTTTCTGAATCTTCATTTGATTTACTTAGATTGAGTTATATATTTCATGTTCCCCACGGATTTCAGTTTCTGAATACGTATAGGGCTAAACGCTTCTTGGGGCCAGATTTTATAGAGTGCTGAATTGGAAATATTAAACTTTTAGCACCCTTTAAAATCTGCGCTTCACGAAGCAATTCGGCATCTGCTTGGTGAAATTTTGGAAGGGAGCTCTGAAGAAGTCATCACTTTTATCTGCAGTCAAGTAGTATGTCACTGACTCAAGTGAGTAACATAGTATTAATTTCAGGAAAAGACATAATATTTTCCTCTATTTTTAGCATCTAGATATGATATATGTTTTTTTTATGCATGCTTTCATTTTGGAAATAATTTTCTCTCTCTCTCTCTAAATATATATATATATATATATATATTGCCACTGTTACATATTTTCAGCTAAAGTTAAAGTACAATTATTAATTTTTTGTGGTATCAAAATTTCTTTGAAACGTCTTCATTTGAAGAAGTTGAGTTAAATTAAAATCTTCATGCTGCTCTTGAAATTCCCATAAGAAGGAATGCTAGTTGAAGGCTGTCAAAGATCTCAACACGATAAACCGCATTCGGTTTATCTGCAGTTGACTACAGTGAGCAATGTAATATTTATTTACATAAAACTAAATGTTTTATACTTCTATTTTTTAATAAATCAATGTGCTAAATATTTTTAAATACTAACTGTTTGCCACTTTTACATGTCTTTACCTATATTTTTTCACGCTGGTAATTATTTTTTGGGGGCATCTAAATATTAAAAAATACTTCGTTGAAATTGCATTAATAAGTAAGCATTTAATAAGAAACTAGATTTTTCCCACTAATTTGAGTTTCGGAATACAACGAGGGTTCCACACTTCTTGGAGTATGATTACAGATGGTTCTAAAGTGGCAACGTTAAAACTGTGCACATTTTGAGATCAGTGATTCTGGGAAGATGTCTTGAAGACCCCGAAATTATAAATTAATGGAATGCTAATTGCAGGGCTCTTATGTCCTTTTGTTTTTTAACCGTATTCAAGTCTTCAGTAGTTGACAAAGTTCAGAAATATAATATTAATTTCCAGAAACCTCAATTCTTTCTTTCTTTCTTTTTTTTTTTTTTTTTTTTTTTACCTCATTTTGTTTGGGATTTGTTGCTTTATGTTCGCATTAAGTTTTTAAATGTATTTCAAGAACACTTACAACTATTATATATAATCAGCTACATTTTCCGCATAATTCATATATTTTTTCCTAAGTATAAATATTTTAAGGGTTTTTGAGATTTTCGCTTCTGTAAGCAATCAACGTATTCGCATTGTCCTTTAACTTTACAGTTACAGAACATTTGCTAGAACGTTTTGAAGCTATTTTTAATTTTTATCGCATTGAAATCATCGGTCGTTAACTAATGAAAGCGTCGTAATATTAATTAACATAATGCTTAATCTCCAAACTTTTTTTAAAGGAGCATGAAACTAATGATTTATCTATATATGAGTAATATTTGTAAAAAAATTCAAGAATGTCTGCCATTTACATATATAATCAACTTAGCTTACGCATGATTATTAATTTTAGGTTGTATCTAAATTTATGAAAATCCACACTTCTTGGAGCCTGATATCTGAAGGTGCGAAAATGGATAATTTAAAATTTTGGCGCCTTTTGTTATCAGAGCTTCTGGAAGCTTTCAACGCCTTGAACGTCGTATGTGGAATTCTAAACTGATGTCCCACTAGTTTGAACCTCTTCAAGCAGGCTTCATATCTATCCTCATTCAAGTCGTAGATTAATGACGTAAGTAGCAACATGGCATTACTTGCGATAAACGTATTTTTTTTTTTTTTTTTTTTTCCTTTTTCTGCTATCTCTTTAAACTAATGATTTGAGTACTTAATCTGCATTAAGATTGGGAATAGTTTTCAATAGCTCTTACTGTTTTAACTTATGTTAAATTACATATTTCGTACGATTAATAATTCTTTTCTGTATCTGAACTTCTTTAAAATGCTTTAATTTGATTTGAATGCATTTAATTAAAAATTACGTACTGCCCTTGGATTTACATTTCTGAATGCGTCTAGGGGTAAAACATTTTTGGAATCTGGTTTCAGTTGATGCAGAAATTATAAGTTAATATTTTAGCACTATTTCATGCCATCGATTCTGAATAGTAATTGAAGTTTTGATACTGCACATGGAATTAAAATTAATTTAATGCTTGATAGAGGGTCTTAAATATGTTTTCACTTCTAGCTGCATTCAAGTCAAATATCATTGATCTAAAAGAGCTTAATTTGTATTAATTTACGATAAACTGGGCCTTTTAATTTTTTTATATTCCTCATAATTCTAAAGATTTTTGGATTTATATATTTATTACATGTGTAAATAAGTTCCAAGTGTGCTTTCCTCTTTTGACCAATATTCAGTTGAATTTTTCGCATGACTAATAATTTTACATGAAATATCTTAATATGAATGACCAACTTCTTTTTTCCCACGAATTCTGTATACAGAGTTGTTATAACTAAAGTTCACCTATTCAGAAGGCTCTAGAATCGGTTCCACGGCTCCAAATGAAAGAAAATTTCGCTAGTATGTAGTACAAGTGATGCGCGCTGCAAAAATCGGAAAAAAAAAAAAAAAAAAAATTCTAATTTTGGTTATTAGGTGACGCTGCTACAGTATCTCTGGCGATTTTCACAGATTTTTATTTATTTATTGAAAAAAAAATAAGGGAAAATTTATTTCATAATTGGTAATCATCATAATTTAACTACTCCGACCCACCCTGATAGGACCCCTTCTTAAACCCACTTTGCATATGGTACCACTCGTATGCAATAAAAACATAAACAAATCGATTAATTGATAATGAAGCGCTGAAAATATACAAAATGGTACACTGTCATACCAAGTGTGCAAAATTTTTAAACTCTAGTACATTAGGAAGTGAACGAAAATCCTATTACCATAATAAAATAGTTTCAAGTTAAAAAAAAAATACGGTGTAACAAATGAAAGATTATTAAATATGCTACAAATTCAAAATATCCGGAAATCATGTTTCCTATTGCCTTACTAAAAATTACTCTTATAACGTGAGCTGTCGTGGCCGAGTGGTTAAGGCGATGGACTTGAAATCCATTGGGGTTTCCCCGCGTAGGTTCGAATCCTACCGGCAGCGACTTTCATTTTGACGAAAGATGGTTGCCTCTCCTGTAAAATTGATGCAAAGAATGATGGGAAAGCGAATATTAGTTGCGAACTTATGTTGGCAACTTCGAGAAATCCAAAATTTCGGTTCTAAGGGAAAAAAAATAACAACATCGGAACAGAAGCGAAATTAAAATGATGAATATTAATAGAAGTCACTTAATAAAAGACCAATTATTCAATTCAAAATAATTTATTTGAAATGCATGCTAGATGCAAGTTTTTAATTAAAAACAATACTCAAAAGACTACGAAGAAACTTAAGAAAAGACAAATTTAGTGGATTTTTTTTTACATGAATGTTCATAATTTTATATTTTAAAATTGTTTACTTTTTGGATAATGTTTCGGATGTTTAAGAAACTTCGCATATTTTACTAGCCACCAAAAAAAAAATCACATTAGATGCGATGAAAATTGAGAACGCTCAGTTTATTAATTTGGATTTGTTATTGTAATATAAATAAAAGTATAAAAGCACTAATGAATTAAAGGAAAAGGTGGCACAAAAATAAACAACTTGATTATTTGTAAATTAGATTTCAGGTAAATTTAAATGCATTCTGATTAATTTCTGACAACTATTTGGCTCAATAGCTCTAAGTCAGAATTTGCAATTTTTAATACTAAGGAATAAAATCCAAAATTTCTCTTATTTTCCGTATATCGAATTTTTATGACGATTTTTATTTACTATGCAATTTATGTGTAAGTAAAACAAACGCTTCAAAAAATGCTCGCGTAAAGGATAATTTGAAATGTTCAAAATATAGAGACAAAAGTATTTTTACTTAAAAGTGCCCGTTTCAGTATTTGGGTTTAGCTCATTGAAATTAGGGGAGAAAACGTAAATGATTACGTTAACTGATGGGACGTGGCGCCATCTGCTGGAAATGCCAGCTATGCAAAAGGAAATGTTAGATATTTTATCTGTGATGAAATGTTGCAATGATAGTAGTCATCGGAGGGTAGTAAAGTAGGAATATGAAAGAGCAATGGTAATATTTTCACTTATTTCTTTTACAAATGATAAAAAAAAAACTTAAAACCACCCTTAAAACAGCGTGATATTAATCTTATCCTTATTATCGAAAATATGATTGGTATTTCAAATTAATAAAAGTAATAAGCACACTGGCAAGCGGTAGCAGATGAAAGTTAAAAGCATTAAAGTTATAGTCATTTAAACTCATTTCACGTTTTGATTCTGAAAACCCATGATATTTCCTATATTGTAGTCTGACTGTGATGGATTGGAGGGTGGTATAAAACTACATAATACAAGATGAATCTATTTTGGTAAATTAAGAGACGGACATGAATCAAAATTTCACTGTTAAAAGCGTTCTGTAGAAGCAGAAATATATATATATATATATATATATATATAATATATATAACACTCCTATCTCTGAGGACCCGATTCGTCACAGCTTTACTACGATTTTATGTAGAAATTATTTCATTTCAGCATAGTCTGGAATTAACATAAAGATTATTTAACTAAAAATATTCTTTATCATAATCATGCTTTAAGTTGCAATCCGCATTATAATGTTAATTTTTGATTAGAACTTAAATATGAAATTATAAAGGCAAAATGAGCACTGTTTCATCAATGGCATTTTATTATTTTACGATTTCAGTATCTAGATAAAATTAAAATAATTTTCAGATAAAAAGATATTTTATTTTGAAAATATCCTCTGCTTTCACTCTTTCCCACTCATTCACTTACTCTTACTGTCCTTCACTTACTCTTGGGAAAGCAACAAACCTGTAACTGCTTTCTCACAAATTCACTTAGATTAAAAACTCAACTTAAAGTTACATGCGGATGATATACAAACGGATTTCATAATTTTGAACTAAGATCAGGAGACGAGAATAACACCTAAGTTAATGCCATTCTCTATAAATTCCTGTACCTTAACAGCATCAGGGTGTCCGACTCGAACAGAATCAAAAGAGCTGAAAGTCTCCGTACATGTGGATCTTTGACAGGTTCGGATTTCGACACTATGGCACTCTATCACAAAAACCCTAGCTCAGAATCCAAGGCGGTTCTGAAAGCATAGAGCAAAAAACAGCTGAAAATAGAATGCAAAACTATTTGTAATTTGAATTAATTACTATTGTGGAAACAGTACAATGGTGTCCAAAAGTTAAGTTATAAACATAAAATATGTAATATCTCGAATAATAATCAGTTTTTTTCCAATGGAATTTTTTACTTATATATCTAATAGCATGGGACAGCTTAGAGTAAAATGACATTAAAAAAAAAGAATAAAACTTTCTAAGATATTCAAAGGAAATTAAGATATGATATTTTCAAAATTTTTAGGCCAACAAAGAGGGCGACTACTCATCATCTGCGACTTGCTGAAATTGAGGTTGCTGATCAAAGTTAGCGGCAACAAAGCCCATTCTTCAACAACCCTTTCTTAAGAATTCAAAATACAATCTATGTAATCGAAAGAGGTGATCTGGCTGGCCACACCATTTGGATAACTGTTTCTTCCAGAAAATCATCCGTGAGCTGAGTTCCAATCATCTGAGTTCTATACGACTTTACGTCTTCTTCCAGGAAAATTAAAATCGTTGTCAACAGTACCCGAGAAGGCCTCATAGAACAGTAATCATAGAGAAGAAATCCCTGTCCTACCCTAGCGTCTGGGATGAACTAACTAACCGAGCCATTACAAAACATAACATCGAACACTGTGACCGACATCTAATAGCTACTATTACGGTCAGAATATGAGCTGACATAGGTTATAGAGGTATGCCCCGTCATCGGTGATAGGCCAGGGGAGAACATCACTATATTTGAATTCGTCACAGAACCAACCACCACACCGGAAGTTTCTTATTTGAGTCACCTTCTGGTAGGATGAATCCTCATATAAGGCCCAAATCCGTATCAAGAAATGTAAAGAAATGCAGCTGCTCAACATGATTCCTCCTACCACAAATATTTCACTTCCACCGAAGTGGCTGTGTTGGTTCTGCAAATGTTATTACTTGTTGCAGCCAATAGCAGAATCTTATTTTTACATATCTTTGTTCTAGAATAAGAATTGGTGTATGTACTTCAATAAATTGCAATAAAGGAAAAATATCAATTTCATTACTGTGTGCCTATTTATTTCCAAAATATGATCAAACAAAATTTAAATTCCATAATATTAAAAAAAAACATTCAATACTTTATTTATATCATGAGACATAAAATATTTGCAGGTTTAATTTTTTTAAAGTTATAGTAATAACTTCCTTACTCATAATTCGCCTATGTTTTTGATATCAAAATAATTTTTAGCAACAAATCTAACTTGCTACAATTGAATTTTAAAATCTGATAAATAGCGACACTGATTAATTTCATAGAAGCTGATGGAGGTCATATAGCACATGCCTGCGAGTAGTTTAAAAGTTGCATTAAATTTTATGACACATTCTCGATTTCAAAGGGAATTATTTTTGCTGATTTGCTGTTTAAAGTAGATATTGAACCCTTTCTTTTAATAAAACACCTAATAATGATAAATTAATATCGCTAAATAGAATACAATTTCCTTCTATTTCTTCGTAATATAAGAATTTAATAAAGTACTGAAAAAAATTAAACAGAAATAACATTTTGTAAGACTTTATTTCGACCTTTTCAATGAAAGGCTCTTAATATTTCAACTTTAATATAGGATTTAAAATACTTATATGGATTATATGGATATAAAATACTTATATGGACTTTATATGGATTCCATGAAATAAAACTCCAAAACAATCAGCTTTCAGAGGAAAAATACTAAAAATATTTAAAACGTCATATTTTATGATTTATAATTCTTTCGCTTTAGTGAGAAAAGAAGTAAAAATCATAAAAATAAAATCAAAATGCTTATATAATTCCAACTAGCAAGACGATGCGTTGTCCAAATTTACCTCTATTTTTATATGAACTATGAACATAAATGACTTAATAAATCACATTTTAAATAAATATGCAGATAAATATGATTGCTTAAAGATAAAATTATAACTTATATCCTCTTTTTATGGAATGAGAGACATAGAGATGATATGAAATGGAATCGTCATACAGATGATAGGAAATATATTGTTGTTGTTATTTATAACTATTTACTTAATTTGATTTAATAAAATTTACCAAATTAAAGACAACCATCAAAATTTAAAAACTATCGGTAAAAGTAATTTTATGTATTTTATACTACATTTTAACTTAAATAAGCAAAATAATAAGACTACAGTTATTGTAATTTTACGAGAAGATCTATCCGTGTAGAAGGGTTGCCATTCAGTTCACAATATCCCAGACATGATTAATGTAGCTTAACTAATAAAAACTGTTGTAGAAAATATCACACATATTGGTACAGTGCTTAAGAAATGTTAAAAAATTATTATTTGAAGTATTCTTTAGATATAAATGTATAATAACATGAGCAGTTTTGTTCCCTTGCAGTGGAATATTTTCTTTAAAGAATGTTCATGAATACTCAAATCAAAACTAAATACCAAACTCAAACGGAAGCAAGCAGTAAGCCACTGACTGAAAAATATGTAATGACGAAACAAAAGTTAAAAAAAAAATGGGAAGGAAAATATTAGCAACAACCTTCAAGTTGGTTCATGAAAAGAGAATAGAATGAATCAACATGGCACATCAATAAATCAGTCATTTTAAACATTAAAAGAAAAAATATCAGTTGCTAGATGCCAAAACATTCAGAAGTTGAGATTTCACTTCCGATAATGACGTTGATCAAAATAACTAGAAATTTTTAACTCCTCTAGCATATCAGATTGTGGTAGACAATTATAAATACTGATAAACCTATATAATCTTTTTTCGAAACAAATTACAAATATCTTGCAACTTCTTGCTCACGAGTGGACAATCAAACCTTGGATCCACGATCAATAATCTACCACTGTCAGTCACAATTATAACTTGTAGTCAATACTGTACAAATCAAACCTCATATCTTAATAAGTAAGAATTTTAAAAAAATCGTTTCTCGCTTTGATTCATATTCTGTTAACATTCTCTGTGTACAAACTGGTGGGAAATTTTAATTTAAAATTGTCTTCATCATTATTTTATACCATTTTTATTTTGTGTCCTCGAAAACTGTTTCAGTGCCCTTCTTCAAGATAAAAGTCAGTCATTACTAACCAAAATCAATAGTTAACTTGATCCTAATCTTAAATATGTAATTCTTTTAAACATAACATAGGTATAGGTTTAGTTTGTTTTTATGAAATTCTTAATTTCATTCATCGAATATTTGGCATTGTGTTTAAATTATAAATTTTTTGTAACACAGAATATTAATTTTTTTAGCATGCTAATATATTAGTTTCATTTGTTTTACTAAATATGTATAATAATCTTGTTCATTATTTAACCTTTTAGAAAAATAATACTTTATAACGCGGTCGAAGTTTGAACGATGGAACCTATTATGTGAAAGTACTTATTTCTTAAATGTCTAGTTTAGATACATACATATAAACAGACATGTACAAAATCTTTCCATTGTCAGATTTTATTCGAACTTTGCAATTCGTATGAGTGTAGCGACAGTAAATGGCGCTTGAGGCATAATGATATTTTTTAGCCCCCAGTCGTCTTTACAATCTTAAGTGCATGATTTAAATTATTTAATGCTATATCTAAATTGGTGTTAAAGAATGACACAAGAACACTAAGGTTTTGTCCTCTCGATGCTTCCTATGACTGGCAAAAAAACAGACACACGTGCAAAATTCATTTTTTTTGTCTTAAAGAGTTCTAAAAGTGGAGTATATTAAAATGTAAGAAAAAATACGTTTACAATATTTTCTCCCTGTACTCTTCATATAGCCAAGCCAAAGCCAATAGATAAAAACGAGAAACAAATTTTAGTTATATTAATATCAGTTTTGCAGCTTTATGCGACTATTTTGTGCTGGTCCTCATAATATAACTAAACTGTGCTGGTCCACAGTCACATAACAAGGACAAGGCTAGAACTGGCCCTTTCTAAGTCATTCTAGTGATAGTGTTTGCATTAAGACGTCAGAATTGACGCGCAGAAGATTCATATATGTAGTTGAATCAAATTTTCTGTCTGGGGTTTTCCAGCCCCGAAACCGAGACATTTACTAATAAACCACATGTCCTTTAAACATGAAAAAAACAAACAAAAAAAAACATAAAGAAACAAACTAGAAAGAAAGAAATAGAAATACAACCAATTTAACTCGTAAAGAAAGTCACAATACTTTAACAAGCACTTATTCAATGATTGGTATTTGGAAGTCAAGTTTGTCACTTTTTTTAAAAGTCCGTTATCTTTGTGAGCGTTTTTTATCAATTGACACGCAGTGGCGGATTTCTGCACAGATGATGAAGGCGGTTGCCTCGTGACTTGAGACCTCAAAACCTATATCGTAATGCTAAATCGGCAGCGAATTTTTTTCATTGCAGATTTGCTTAGAATTTTTCCCCCTTTTACTCAGAAAAAAAGAAAAGAAAAAAAAAGAAAGAAAGAAACTAAAGGAAAAGAGTAAACTAAATATAGTGGGAAATAACTATGAAAGGAAAAACTAAAAATAAATAATTTCAAAAGCAGTGATATTCAAGAAATTTCTAAGATATAAAAAATTATAATACCTTGGGAAAAAAAAAAAAAAACAACTCTGAAATATTGAAACCATTTGTTTTAAATAAATTGCAATATGATTAGCAAAATCATATGATATGAATATTCTTATTAACTGAGAGAGATATGGCATACCTGGACGAGGGACGATCTAAATCCTTTCTTTTTTCCCGGGAATAAATGAGCAACTGTGTTTTATTTATTTCATTTAAAAAGATAGTGTACTCAAATGGATTATAATTAAAATGAACTTTCTGTCAAATTTCAGAATAATTCTCTCAAGATTTATTTCAAACTTCTTTGCAGATCCATTTTTTCTTTCGTTGGCTAACCGACTCACAAGTTAACAATTCTCAACTAACATAAGATAAGGGGGGGGGGGGAGAACCCACTTTTACAAGAAATGTCAATGCCATTCCCTGCACCGACAAAAGGGTGTGACATTGACCCCACTTTTGACCTTAGGCAGAGGGAATGATATTGTTTCGTAGAGATTTCTGTACATTTTTGTTTCTTGTCGTCTACATTTCCCTTAAAGTATTTCATTCTCATGAGATTTTATTTTTGCCGAATTTTTAAAGTTGCCAGCTTCTATGCACATTTTTCAAGTACCAAGACAAACAAACACCGTTTTTTTTTGGAATTAAAAATTTAGTTTTTCTCAGCTATAGTAAATCAATGCCATTTTTTAATGCTTTAAAGAGAATTCATTCTATAGTTTTTTTTTATATGCGTAATTTATATGTCTTTTATATAGTTTTCTATATAAAAAATTTAACGTATTTGATAACAAAAAATAATTAAAAAAATGAAATGATAATTTATTTTGTAGTTTGCCATTTTCTTATTAATTTAATATTTTTAAATAAAAGGAAACAATTATGAATTTTTATTTAAAAAATTCCATAATAAATAAGGAATATATAACTATTTGAATTCTCCCAGTTGAAATTTTTTAAAAACATACTTAATAAAATAAAATTAAAAAAACTCTCTTGAGATATTATTTTTAGTATTTATTGTGAACATAGAAAAAAAAGCAATTAAAAATGCTCTTCATGCAATAGCTTTTATCAAAATATATATTAAAAAAAAAAGAAGAAAAAAAAGAAGGTTGCAAAAATTTTATTATTTTGGTACAAAAATCATGCGAATGGTATTTATTAATCAATGGAAGAAGAATTACTGTTAACTAAATGGTGGAGTTTTTATTAAAGTGAATTCATTTATGGGAATGTTAACATTTATTAAAGTCAAAGAGTTGATAATTGAAGTCTCTGATTTAACCTTTTCTCTGCTGTGCTTTTCTTAAAAAATCATTAGTTTTTTTAAATTTTAAATTAATACTATATAACGCAAGAAAAAAATATATAGTTCTGATTCTCTTGTGTGTTCGTCCTCTTAAGTAAAACGTGCGCACTCGGCAAATAAAATCTTTTTAATAATGTTTAGAAGCATTGGCAGTAAACGAAGCTGAGACAACGTGAGCATTTCCTCTTGTTACACAGGGGCACGTTTACGAGCTGGAAGGGTCTTATAATTTGATGATGCCTCCACATCTGTGAAAAAGGGAGTTAAAGTAAGCTGACCCTCCTAAATTTATGTTCAAGGGAAATGAGGTGTCTTTATATCACTCTGTCCCTTCAACTTCCATTGGAAAAATATCTCTAACCGTTGCCAACTATTCAAGGCAGGGATAAGAGCAAAAATATAGGAATAAATATTAAGGACAAAAATTTAAAGGATAAAAACAAAAATTTAGGAACAAAGGTTAAGAAAAAAAATTTAAACGATAAGAACAAAAAATGTGAATTGTTGAAAAATAGCTAAAACTAAGACTATTTGAAAGAGGTAAAAAAGACTTATTATTTTGCACAGATTTGTTGTATTTAATTATTTTCTTTAAAAAAAATATTATTTTTGAACTATTTTTAAGACAGATCTGCAAACATAAATTAATAATAAATGCTCATGATAAAATAGAAAAGTTCATTTAATGTATTTTAATATCGTGAACATTTTAATTATAAATATCAATTCAATTTGAATTGAATATCGAAGCAGTAATAAATATATATATGTCGTGACAATTTCTTGTATAATCTAACAGTTTTAACTGTCAGAAATAACAAGATTTTACTCTTTCCCGCACGATCATTAAAACAATTACTGCTATTTTGGTATACATTGGTGAAAAAGTTATACATTAATGGCACTTTTGATACATATTTTTTCTTTTTTAATAACTCCATGAATCTTTTAAAACGATTATTTTAATTATAAATTTAATAACCAGAGCAGAACAGATTGTTAATATGAAAATAATGAACTTACATTGGCATGAAATATTGTATTTTGCAATTATATCATTTAAAACTTTATTAATGAAAGCTTTATTAGCTTATCTTCAGTTTTAAGTCCAATTTTAAGTTTTAAATTTTAAAATTATGTTTGCCGTTTGATAAATTTATGTCTATAACTTACGAATTTTTCGGTGTTAAAACTATCCCCAAAATAACATGTTAATGCTTTTTATTAGTCTTCCTCTTGTAAAACATTATATTTTATTAATTTATTTTAAACATTCTATTTTATTTTTAATCTTCTTCAATTGATAGCTGTATGGTGCTCATCTCTCCTTAAATTCTTATCAGATTTCATATTGGAAATTAGAAAAAACTTCCAAGATATTGAAACAGCCAATCAAATTACTGATAATAGGAAATATAAAGAAAGTAGAAAAAGGAAGAGGAACTACCACTTTGATGAAAAGAAAGGACAAGAAGTTTGCTTCGACGAAAATCAATCATTCATAATTAATATTCATAATGTAATATGTGATACTCTTACTTCAGAAATTTCTCAAAGGAATTCTGAATATAACATATTTTAAATGATTTTCAAATCTTTTTTGAGGGCAACTTAGAAGAAAAACTTTTGACATTTGCATAACGAACTTAATGACAAAATATGGCGATGATATTGAAATGCATTATTTCAAAGATAAAGTACAGAATTTTATTAAATATGCAAAAAAAAAAAAAACATTTCAAACACAACAGATATTTATAAATTGATCGTGGATGACCAACAAACAATATTTCCCAACGTGGATATCATTTTAAGAATTTTCCTCACCATGCCAATTTGCAATGCAAACGGAGAGAGACCATTTTCGGTTTTAAAATGCGTCAAGAACTATTTACCAAATACAATGAGTAAATCGCATTTAAATTAGTTTTCAATATTATTCATTGAAAATGAGGTAGTACAGGAATTAGATTATGAAAAACTTATCGACAAATTCTCCACATTAAAAGCAAGAAAAGTGATATTTTAAATTTTTTATAAACTTTCAATACTTGTTTCTGTTTTTGTAGAAATTTCATTTCCATTATTTTTGGCGTCTGTTTCTTCTATTACCATTTATCATTTTAATACTACTTAATATATATATTTTGTCCATTTCTCCTATTCTTCCCTAAAATTTCCCCTATTTTTTCCTAAAATGTTCACAATTTTTTCCAATTTTACACTAAAATTTTCCCTATTTTTCTCTGAAATTCCCTCTTTGTTTCTTAACATTTCTCCGCATTTTCCCCAGCATTTCTCCTATTTTTCCTTAAAATTTCCCCTATTTTTCCCTAACATTTTCACAATTTTTTCCAGTTTTGCACTAAAAATGGGAAGTTCTTGTTATTTAGCATTATAATTGTTATCATCACCGTGCAAAAATACAAACCTAATCTTACTTTCTATATCAGAAAATATTTGAATAGTACTGAATTTAGGATATCAGTGCATTTTGTGATATATGTTTGTTTCGTTATATTATTTTGGAACACAATGCCTTTTCTTTTTTTATAATTTATATCCTAACTTTTTAAGAACAGGACATCTTATAAGAAAAGGTGGAAATGTTTTTAATGATCGGTTTTGTAAAGTTTCATCTAGATAATATTTTTAATAACTATTTTAAAATTTCTTTAAATATTATTAAAAAAAATCTTAAAAGAGATCATCTTATTTTTTTTTTTTTTTTTTTTTTATCATCTGCACTGTTAATAGAAAATACCACTCAATCCTTCGGTCAAAGGATGTTGACATTGTTTATACCAATTCAAAGTTTTTGAAGAAATGTAAATAAGAATATTTTCTCCTTATAGTTACTACATAGAAATGTCATTTTATCCTTCCATGTTAGCAATTTTTTTATATAAGAAAAAGGTGTAACTTTTTTCATCTATTTGATATATACATATAATGTAGGAATTGCTACAAAGTAAGTGCAAAGTTAAGATTAAAAGCTAATACAAGTTTAATTCATATTATTTTCTTGTTATAAATAGAATTTACCTAGAAGGGGGCCTCAAAATAAATTAGCGACTGCGGCCTCATGTTGTCAAAATCCGCCACTGTTGACACATGAATATTTCATTCTCAAAAAGCTACAATTACCAAGTTCATGTTTCTGAAGGCATTCAATATTCTTAGAAATAACAATAGGCATTGTTTAAACTTTACCACTATGTTTTCTTTCTTTCCTTTTCTTTTTTGCTTTTTAAGTATAATTAATTATACAACAGTAACAAAAATGGCTTGCACCAACTTCGTAAAATTTTTCATGCTTGTGCTGCCATCTACATAATGATTTCAAAAGCAAAAATTTCATGAAAGAATTTGATAATAAAAATCAATATAATTTACTTCAACCAATGTGAATATTTTGTTAAAAAATTTTTTCGTCGATACACCTCTAGCTAATATAAAATACATAGATGAGAAAAAATGAACAATTTTTCATTTCACTAATAGTTATTAATATAAAAAATTCCTTAACTAATGAATTTTGCACAAAAGTTGTTAAGTTTAAATACTATTTCTTAATTTCTTGAAATTTCGAAAGTTTTTCTTTCTTTTTTTTTTTTGAAATTTATAATGATTTTGGAATTTTAAGCAGGGAAAAAGAAAAAGAACTTGGGAGCAATGAGGAGAATTTAAAGTAAACGATGAATTCAATAAATCAATCAATAAGATAAAAACAATAAATAAAATAAAGAGAACCAAAATCAATTTTAAGATTATAACACTAATGACATAACCATGCTTATTCCAAATTTCTTAAATTTATTTTCTTAATCAGACAGTAATAACTATATATTAATTAATATTAACGTGTAACAAATATTTACCATAAGGTTCACTGCAACAACCTATGCTTGAAGCTTTCTGTTACTGAAGCTTTTTCCATCGTTTTTAGTAAATCCATCAGCATAAAAAAAAAAAAAAAAACTAATAGCTGAAACTTTGTTCTTCTTTTAAATAACATGAAGAAGAGATGAGAATTCCACCTTAAGATTAGATTTTTTACAAAAAAAAAAAAAAAAAAAAAAAAAAAAAACCCGGATTTTTAAGGCGAGTATTAAAAATTAATGATTTCTAATTTTCTTTTTAATCCATTAGGTGTCACGATCTCCATTCGGAATTTTATGTACACCACTCTGCGCCAAAAATATATTTTGTACTCTTGACAGTTTAGTTTCCTTTAATATATATCAGTAAATATTGTGTGTAGCAGAAAGCTTCGTTTCTTTGCAATAAGGAAACAAATTTGAAATTCGTCTGTAAGTTTAACAGAATAGAATTGTCATATTTGAAGCATTAATTATTTGGTTTGACTTTTATATTATAATGAAATACCGTACATAAATATACAATTTATACATTATAGTAAATATATGTTATTTAATCAGTCTTTTGTTTTGCATTGAAATGATTATATTGATATTTTTATAATGATACCCTTTTTCAAAAATAAAATGAAAGAAGGTATAATTACAAACAAATTATATTTTCAAAACAAGTCATATTTTGAATATAATTATTACCGATAAAAACGTGGCAGCTAATGTGTTAATGTTAAATGCAATAAAATATTTTGGAGTTCTAAATTTTCATATTAACTCAGAAATATTTTCAAACTTTACTGATAATCATTGATTTACACATGGGAACGATATATATAATAATCATGCGTAGTTATTTATGAATGGAACCTTTTGTGTCATTCGGTAAAAAAATTTTATTGATTATTTTCCAACAATAAAAAAAAAACAAAGTTTTTTCTCTTTCTCTCTCTCTCTCTCTCTCTTTTTTTTACAACAAAAGCTGCTCCAAAGTCCTTAATAATTTAATATTGTACAAGTATTTTCACTTTTCAGACCAATAAAACAATAAGAAAAGTTGGGATAAGAGGGTACCGATTTTACAACATCACAAATTGATTCTGTATTTCGACGTTTTTACTATCATTTTCTTCTTTTACATTCTCGGAATGTACAAAACTGTTTAATAGACTTTATTTGTCATACTGATAAATAAAATTTCTTGAATCTAAATATTTGTTTGAGTGCAATATTTAATCTATAAATAGGGAGTCTACGGCCCTTTGTTCTCCATCTCGTGGGGATAAGTATTGTAGATTATTATAGCTTGAAAATATTAATTAAGTTCAATGACAAGATCATAACACTTATCTTTCAGAAACTTAACTAATCTAATTCGGAATTAAATTACTCTAAACAGGTTAAACATTTAGAAAGATTAATATACTGAACATAAGGCATAAGTTAACAGTCCTTATAATAAAGATAAATCAGGAACCTTATGCATCCCAATTTATTTAATTGCTTAGGAGATGGGAACATTTTAATTGTTTCAACATCGTTATTCAAAAACTACACAAACTGGCGACTCTAATATGCCTTACCCATTAAATACATGTCTTAATAAATATCCATATTACAAAACTTTTAATTTATTGTTTACAATTTAGTTCCCAGGATATTTCTGATTCAACTCACATTTCATACCAGGAAATAGTCATTTGATACTAATGTATTGGTTTCGACACCGTTCTTTGAATTTTAAGACTCCGAACAAAAATAAAGATGGGAGATACTGATGAATAAAAAAGCGAATAAATAAACAACTTTTCTAATTTTTAATAGAAGAAAGGATTATATGGAATTTTTATTTATATTTATATAGTTTTACCTAACTTTCTAGTCATTAATTACTAGCATAAAAAATTAATATATCTTTCTCTTCAACAATTTTTTTAATCGTTTGGTGAGGGCGATTTCTTAATGAAGAATGGTCAAGATATAAATTTAAGAATCATTCTTTCTCCCAGAAAAATATTTTTTTTATACCTACACTAAGCAAACAATAATTCTTTTAACATCATTTGGTGTCGGCGTATTCCAAATAATTTAGTATACAACGCATAAATTTTCCATTTTGCAATCTGTTATTATATTAATACAGCACTTATTTTTAATACAGGGATATACAATTTGTTATTACATCTTCTCTGTTTATTTGAGAACTTTATTTTCAAGTCCGGTCAGTATTTGGTCCTATTTCAGAATATTTTCTGATCTACTGGTAAGGTAGTTCGGTGGGGAACCTTACGAGACCATGGGTATACCAGTCGAAGACTTAAGGAGGCTAGCGGTATATCTTTGACTGCTGAGCATCGGTTTAACCGTGAACATTAAAGTGTTCTTCACCCGTAGAGCTCTAGTTAGAAGAATATGAATGCTTTCTTTCTTTCTTTTCTTTTCTTTTTTAACTTTCTCGTATGCGAATTATACAAAGCGAGAGTATTGTAATCGCCAAAAAATTCGATCTCTAGATTCTGACGAATCAACACGTTTCAGACTTCCTTGAGTCCGAAGAATACATTTTTGGAATTATGTCTGTGAACACAGTAATTCAAAAGCGCTTTGAGATAGGCATATGAAATTTTAATATAGATTTTGCAAAAAATTTGTACATTTCTATGAAATTTTGAATAATATAAGTTCAGTGATTGTCCGGATGTCCGAATATAAGCTAACACGATAAGAGCAACATGTAAAGATCTAGATAGATAAAATTTAATATATGTTAGTATGTAACTGGTTGACTACCTGTTGGTTTGTAATTTCACAAGAATGTAAATGCGATAGCTGCAAAACACAATGACTTAAATATATGCAACTTGGTGTGTGATTTTGTTACTACAGTTGTAATTATTTGTCAAATTTTGGTTTGAATCGGTAAGAAACAAACTTGTCGATAACACACATTTGGGGTTTCAGTAGTGTGTATAAACCACATCCCAGTGATTAATCGTCAATGATCGCACACCATTAGGCGTTTTCGTAACTATTGTTCGCCAATGGTATGCGATTTGTAATATGATAGTACATTTATTAAACAGTATACGTGAAGTTTCGGGAGACAATTCCCTCTAGCCTTTTCTTACATTCAAAGTAATCTTGTTTTGAACTTTAGTTAATTTTAAACATTTCCTATTTTTAAAAAAAATCCTTTTCCAATTTGATTATCTTTTTTTCCCTTTTTTTTTGTCCTTTGTCCAGTGGCGTAACTTGATATTATAGATATCCAGTAAACGTTTGGAATTGACCCCATTTTTCAGTCATGAAGGATTGGAACAGTAACATTGTCTATGTGCATTTTTAATTGCGATACCTTGTAACGGGACTCAAGGTTGTCTTAACAAATTCGAACGTCTTGATCTAGAAAAATTTGGCGTCCCATCATAACTTCAACTAGGAATTTGAGAGCAAGTGATTTAAGAAAATATCTCCATAATAAAGTAATTGTAGGGGGGGGGGGACGATTCTGCTATTAACGACTTCCAATTTTGTAAATTAGCGTCTTTCTCTAATAGGATTTTGTAAGTTAAATTCACTAATGTAGGTAACTTTTGTTACACGGATAATTAAGATTTTCTTACCTTTGGTTTCTATGTAAGCATTTTTTTTTTTAAATATCCACGTTTATGTAGCATTAAAAAGTCGTTGGTTGCCTAGTTACAAACCTCAAAATATTTTTGCTTTTAACTTATAAAAATTATAATAAAATAATTTTTTGCTTTAAAATTAAAATAAAAACATTTTAATAAACTTCTAGGTACCACTGGACAAATAACAATCCTAGACAACAGCTCACTAGTCTATTAGATAAAATGGCTGTGTCGGTGCCTTCGGTACCAGGCGCTTTGTCAGAACTGTCTCCTATAATTCTGTTTAGGCCTTAAATGTTATTAAGTCAGAAACGATAATTTGAAGATTGAATGATACAAAATATATCAATTCCTGGAAATAGCTATTGCATTGGGCAACAAAGTCTTGATTGTACCGTGTTTATCAAACTCCAGTACCCACTTGAGGCAAATCACTTTTTAAAACAGGGTAACTTGGTATTCCTCTATGCCTCTTTGTAATAATCAATAAAGATGGAATTAAACGGTAATGAAATCTGCTTAGCGTTATATTTAAAATAATCTGCTCATTTTTAATGTAATTATAAAATTACACTCGCCAGATTTCATTAGTAGCTTAAATCAAGTACTGTTTCAGCTTGTAAACAGCCAATTTTTTTCTTTTTATGAACCTTTCTTCTCAACTGCTTTAGTGCAACTAGCGATCCATTCTTTGTTTTGAAGAGAAGAAATATCGAGTATTGCCAGTAATTTGGATATTTCTTTAATTCATATTTTTAAAAATACAATGGGGATACCCAAGTTTCCCTCTTTACACATTTACCTGGCCTTATTTTATATATAATGTTAAACATTAATTTATTAAAAACTTTTTTAAATTATTTAAAAACGATTTTGATATTTTTACAAGATTAAATTTCTATATGTTTGTATAACTTTCGAACAACTTAATTTTTTTTTTAAATTCATCCATTATTCTTATTGTCACCATGAGTAAAAAAGCATCGGGTCATTATATTTTTGTCAGTTATACACTAAAATCAAAGTTTTTTTTTTATGTTACATTCGGATTTTTTTTATTTCCAAATCTTCTTATACTGTGTATGACATATAAATATAGGCGAAGAAACAGATAAGATACGGGCTACAACTTTTGTGTTTCGAACTGGGCCTCAAAATACAAGTTCTGAAACCTCAGCAGGTTTCTAAAGAAGATATAATTTATTTATTTATGTATTACTACAATAAAAGTTGTTATCCTGTTAACAATATCTCAGATATGATTTCACAGATTGACTTATGCAATTTGGTTAAGGAAATTTTGACATAATGTTCACGAATATTCAAATCAAAAATCAGTTCTAAAATTAGCTTGATACCAGTACTGATCCACTAATAGAAAGAAATCAGATTTGAAACAAGGCTTGGGAAACAAGCCGAGTTCCATAAAATAATGGATTCTGCCAAACATAAATATGATTAAGGATCTTATGTATGACTAATGAAAGTGAAATATGATTAAATTAATATTAAAATAAATAAATTTATACAAAAAGGCCTTGCGATATTAAAAATATTATAGAATTATTTTATACGAGAAAATTAATCTATCTGATGATAAAATTCGATTTTGAAGATGCTGAAATGCACATTTCCGCGGAAATACAATGACAAATATAAAATATAAATAATGCTGAATGAAAATATTATAAACTAAGTTATTAACCTATATAAATAACCTATATAAATAAACCTATATAAATAAACTAAGTTATTAACCTATACTACAATCCATCATTAAAAATGTAAATAAAATGTAAAGTTTACGACTCTATAATTACATAATATTCAGGTACACTTAAATTAAAATCAGATTAAAACAAATTGCGATTTACCAACAGAAAAAATGTCATTGCCAAATACAAAGTAAAAAAAAACTGCTAAATAGAAGAAAAGAAATAATTTAATGTTATTATGTATATGCACGTTCATAAACATTTCCGTATTCGAAATGTAAGCTTACGTTAATAAAAACTAATTATTATTCATCCTCGCATTCTTATTCGTACTCTTAAAAAAAGAGATGCCAAAACAGAATTCGGCTAGATGCTAAAATAGCGTTACCGTACATTTTAAATAATTTTTATATAAAGAGATATTCACTCAAAATACAGTTGTGTTACATCACTAGAAAAGTACGAAACGCAAAAATTGAGTACGACTTTGCCTTTGCCATCAAGGATTCTTATTAATACTTTGGAGTTAATACCTATACCCGAAATTCCATTAAGCTCTTCGCACATAATGACGTGTCTGACACTCACGCCGAATTACTGTATTCTCAGATTTAAGTTTGCAATTATAGGACAAAATTAAATATTTAAAAAAAACAAAAATCATTTAGAAATGCTTCAGTATTTCAAATGCCCCTTAGATTATTATAAGAATCAAAATAACAATAAATGCCCAACATAGGATGTGCTGTTTTATTAGGAAGTTTAGTAAATTTGTATGCCAAGGGGTTAGGGACAGCTGAAGTTGTATGTATATGGATAGTTACTAATATTGCATCTCTAATAAATTTCGTAATTAGTGTGTCTGCGAGTAATATATTAAACAAGATATCAATTACTACAAATTAAAACTAAATTCTTCTCAAGTATATCATAAATATTAGCATTTCATAAGAATTATATACATGACTATTGGATAGTATATTATGACAGATATTGTAACTTGGCTCGTACTGTCAATTCAGTTTGTCTCTGCCTGTGAACACTATACAATATAGCATATATGATTCGCTTTTTGGAATTCCATGCATTCTCTTAAAAATATGCGGAGATTTCAAATATTTTTTCTAAAAAAAAAAAATTACGAGCAACTGTAAAATATGTCTTTATTTTACGTTATGACGGTAACGCATGTTTCTGATGTTATATATCCCACAAACCTTTCCTTATTCTTTCTTGCAGCGCTACAAGAAATAAACTCTCTCCATTCAGCAAATAATTCACTCATTTGCAAAGATAAAGTAACATACGAGGAAAATAGACTAAACGCAATAAAAAATAATGTTTTTGCGCTTCCTTTCCTCGCATTATGTATACGCATTCCCTTCAGCAATTTTCTTTTCAGACATTAAATATTATACCAGAGAACACTGATAAAAGATGCAAATGTAGATTCCAGGTTCACATCTCTGCCAGGAGAAATAACCCAAACTGTAACTTCCTGAGATCTTAATCTCAACATTACACGATTTTGCTTCTTCAATGGTTCTCCCACCAACCGAAGAATTCTTCATACAATTTTTGAAAAGTTGATGCTCCATCTAATAATGCGAAGAATAATAACAGAAAAAAGTCGTTTCCTGTTCTGCTGACCATTTCCTTGCGATAGGCTCAATGATTCCACAGACAAGAGTAAAATACAATAGAACTAAAGCCGCTATTATCTCCTCTCACAATGTTACCAACGATAGGGAAGTAAGCTTCAATTATGTGTGGGCTGACAAAGCTACAAGATAACCTTTATGGCACACTAACAAATCTAAACTAAGTCTTGGGTATCGAATTCCGTTCTTTATCGTGATTCTTTTATGGAATGACGTCAGAGATGCCCTCGGATGTTACCTTTATTTATTTCCTGATTATATCTAAGACGCAAAGCATCTTTGATTGAAATTATAGAGTTTTAAATGGCTTTTAGAAGATTGCTATTGTTTTATTTTTCATTTATGGACTGCTGAAGAAATTAGAAGGATAGAACAAAACAAAGATGAGGACTTATTGATACGTATGCTTGCTTTTGAGAAAATTAGCTTACACCTGCTTCAAAATATAGATCCAAATTAATAATTTATCCATCATTACTTGCTCGCATAGTCCTTTTCCTTGGTTTTAAGATTCTAATCGAGGATATGTTTCCATATCACTGGAGGAATAAAAAATTAATAGATTGATATCTCCCACTCACTCATGGGGCTTAAAGGTCACAAAAAAAGTGTCGAAAGTCGATTGATTTTTAATAATTTCAAATTTTTTTCTCTACCTGTTTATTATAGCATTAGCTTTTTAGAATTCAACTTCTTAAAAGTAATAAAATTCATTTTATCAAAATTGATTTGTAACTTCCAGTCGCTCATTCTTTTCAAAATAAACAAACAAAAAAAAACACATGAAATTATTTCATTATACAATTTTTAGGTTCTTATCATAAACATAACCTCCACGCACCACCTTGATGATGAACTACAATAATTTGATGTATATGCACAGTAGAAGTTGTTTAGGTGTAAATAAATATCCCATTCATTTATTGCCTTTGTTTATGGTAATACATCGCAAAATTAAGGCCCAAAACTAGAGCATCATTTGTAAACAAAGAATGAAACTGTAAAAATGCAGGAAAGGACGAAAATTAAAAGATTTTTAAGAAAACACTTCAGCTGTTAAAATTCTTCATTTGTTTTAAATTTTTTTTGTATAGCATTTTATTTCAGCAATTTCATATTGATCAACCATTCAGTAATGGTTAAAAGTATCTACTCAATATTTTATTTGATATAAAATGGGTAACATATAGAGGAAGAATTGGCATTTTCACATTTTAGTGATTAGCAGTAGTAAACAAAAAAGCTCAAATGTTACTAAAAAAAAAAAAAAAACGCATTTTGGAAATTTTTGTGCATTATTTGTCAAATATCAAAACCAGGAAATACTTCATAGAGCCCAAATCACATTGGAACAACTCTTACTTTTTTGAAAACTTACCAACAGCTATTGACACTGTTTACAAATAGTATGTATGCATTTTTTTATTATTGATATTATAGATATTGATCAAGACACTAGTTGACAATAAATATTTCATGTAACTAGACATTTGAGAAAATTTAAAGTTAAAAATGTCAGTCACAAAGAAAAAAAATAATCGGACATTTTATGACATAGTTATTTGAAATATTCTGAATGGAAATGCTGTCGAACCTATTCATATACTTTTTTTTTTAAACAAGAGCTTTCATTGACTTAGCGTAAATTTACTACGTAATTTTCTCTTAAATAGAAGGTTGATTCATACATCAATCTTCAGATTTTTCTTCTTGATTAGTAAATCATACTCACGGAACTAAGTATATAAAATAAGTCATTTCAGTGTGAGGGTGAAGGGAGGCTTCTCTCTATATTAGTACCCATGGTCATAAATTCCATGGTCATAATGCCGGCGCAAATCAAACAGTGGCGTAGTGTATATAATGGCAATCAGGGCATAATATGATTTCTTCGCCCCTTGTCATCAAAGATTTGTTGAGTATGGGCAAATGATGCACGAGGCGTAACATTATTTTTCTCTATTCATCTCATTTAATTTAAAAATAGGCATAATCGCACTGATGCTTTATCTGCGCAAGGCCTCATAAAACTAACGCCTGGGGCATCTATACCTCCTTTGTGCTAGGTCGCTAGGTCACTGTAATCAGATGCATCGTGTAAAGTTTTTGGAATTGAGCCCCAAAAAGATACTACTTTCTCATAAATCAAACTTCCTAATATCATTCAGTGAAAAGAAACACTAAAATGCTCGGAAGAGATAGAATCCTGCTCAAAAAATAAGCAACAAATGCGAAACTCGGAATAAAACAAAAACTATTTAATGGGTATGCGTGAAAGCTGTACACGAGGTAGGTGTGTCATTACATATCAAAAATAAAGCAAAGAAAAACAATATAT
>JAPMOR010091240.1:0-60331 GCA_026543865.1 Argiope aurantia | reverse complement strand
AAAAAAAAATCATGATATTTCTCATGACTTCAACTAATACATCCAGAGTATGGCTTTGTTTTTGAAATCGAAGAAGAATTAGCGACAATGAATGCTCTCTGCATTGTACTAATGATAGGTTTAAAAAACCACCAGACCAGAACATTACACAAATCAACAATTTTTTTTTCAGAGTCACTTTTTTTTTCTTTCGCTGAGAGTTCACAAAAATGTATAAAAAATATTTTGCTATTTCTTCGAATCTATAGCCGAGACAGATTCTCACAGCATGTTGACCATTTTTGTTTCTTCTTCTCAAAATAATTTAATGCTTTGATGAATGGATTTTCATTCAATATCTTTCATAGGTATATTATTAAAATGTGCAATTATTCTAAAATATACTGTATATTTTGGAACATATTAGTTCGTAAATGTTTGTAAACTGCCAATTTTAGCATACGGTTATTATTATGTAAAATACCAGCCAGTCCCACACGGGGTTTCTGCTTCAGTGGGTAATTGTTCCCACAATTAACGATTTGATCCGGAACGGGGACTATTTTCATGTGATGTTTACTGCCGATTTGGATGGATAATTTTTGAAGTCCGATAAACTTCGATCAAAAAAGCTGAGCGGAAAGTTAAAGCATATCCATTTTTTTTTCGTCACACTGAGTCATGCACTATAAACATTAATGGTGTTGGACATTAAAAACTTGTTCACTGTTTAATTATTATAAAATTGTTCTATTCTTTTTAACAAGCTAGCGTACTTCTTTCTTTTAAATGTCATAAGACTACGCAACAAATAAAAAAAAACAATTACTTTTTAAGGCAGGCAATTGTAAAAAAAAATCAACCTTCAGTTCGATCAATTTCAAAATTCTGATTTGATTTATTAAGGCGCCTATACTTTCAATCTTCAGTAATCGAAGAGTTTTGAAGAAATTCACGAGAAAAAATGCTCATTGCTTATACCACTTATATGGGAAAATTGATTTGGAGAACTTTATGCTGATTTTTTAGATTTATTTTTTTGTACTCTTTTATTTAGTTTGATATGTTTCAAGATAGAAAAGATGATACTTTGTAATCAGCTTTTACCTCACTTCTTACTGAGCTAGAATTAAGAAACTGTGTTCCGATGACAATATTTTAGAGCATATTTATCGATTAAGCGCTTTTTTATTGAAATTTTGGTTTTATATGAGTGATCTAGAACTAGTAATAAATTTAAATAAGAAAATAATTACAACCTTCATTGAGCTTTATAACTAAGAATTATAAATAAAAGTCTAAAAGCAAAAAGGATTTTAACAAAAATAAAAACAACGATTTTAAGAAAAAATTTTATTAATGTGTGAATGAGTAGAAAATATTATTTCATATAAATAAAAAACTGGTGATAAAAGCTGTAAAAAACAAGCAAGCTCTGGGTGCTTAAAATAATAAATAAGAAGAATAAGATACTATAAGCATCCAAAGAAAGAAAACTCCTAAATAATTATTAAAAAAATTAAAGCATATTATATACCTAAGCTTTTAGTTTATTTCGGACATTTTTACTAACTCATCACATTTTAACGATTTCTGCTTTAAACTCCAAAATTTTGATAAGAAAAAAAAATTATATTTCAGTACTTGGATAAAAAAAAGTGCCTTTAAAACTTCTTTATTGGTTTCAGGTAAAGCTCAGATAATTATCTGACGGGGTACTAGATGGTTGCAGGTTCAATTTTTGATCTTTTAAATACAATAAATAATAACTCGTAAATTATTGTGTATTTAACGGGGTATTTTGGCTATGGAAATTAAATAGCTTAACTTCCTGCCATTCAGAACCTAAGTCCAAAGTGTATTTAAACCCACATCTAGATAAACAGTGACTGTGCCCTTTAGAAATAAGAAATAACGATTTGTTAATCGTTTCAATAACAATCAGCGAGTCTAAAATTTTCCGGTAAGTGTGGCAGAATGAGGAAGACCTGGGAAACTTCAGTCATAAATTTTGATTTTCTTTGGAGAGACTTCTTCCTTTCCTACATCCCTAAAAATACTTGATACAGAAAGAAGGAAAAGTTTTTATTTATGGGACCTAGAAACTTCTGCCGAAACCACTTTCTTTCCTTTGACTGCGACCCGATCAAGTTCCGACTCTTGAATTCGTGTTCCGAACAACGTGAAAGATTGCAAGTGTGCCAAGGATTTATTGAAGCTCGTATAAAAGCAGTTTGCCCAACTGTACAAAACTACTGCTTAGTACAAAGACATGATGAACGAAAGCGAACTAACTGTAAAATCAATTGTCCTGATCTTCACATTATCCTCTAGGCACTCACTACTTGTTGAGCAACCATGTGCATCTGATCGCTGATGCGTCGCATATATTCACAAAAATGTCACCTGCTAGAGGAATTACCTTAATGGCAAGAGGAAATTTTCAGACAGTTTTCATTTCTATTATTGATGGAAAATTAATTAAATTATTCATTTTTATATCTGTTAAACATAGGCAGTGTTTCATCTAATAAATAATTGTCTTAATAATCACAAGAATTTGATAGGCATTTTTATACATTAAAATGAAAATTTTAGGATTCAAGATAAAAAAGTTCATTTTTAATCAATTTTTTAATTAGAATTTTCATTCCGAAAATGGTTCCGAAAAGACGAATTAACTTACTACAGAGAATAAAAGTATTTTTAATTTATAATCTTGATAAGGAATTTATCTTTGAATTGGGTTTTATGTAGGAAGTTAATACGAATACATATTCATAAAATGTTACAGATAGATTGTTTTAATGGAAAAAGAGAATTAATAAACAATTTTCTTATAGACAATACAAATGCTAAATTCAGTTATTAAATTTTGAATTCAAATCTATGTGGAGAAGATTTAAATTGAAAAAATTAATAATAGAAAAGAACCGTTTATTTAGTTATATTGAATGCTTGTATATTGCAATTAAGTGATAAAAATCAGTATTAATACGATAGTTAACATTTAAGAGTTTCAAAAAGGAACGTAACAGAATGAATCTCATACGTAGTATAACATTTTAAGATTGAAAACTTATATGTTTAAGATCTTAAGTATCTATTTAAGAATATCAAATCTGTCGTAAAGGATTTTTTAAAAGATGGTTATAAGAAGATTGTTTTAAATTTATTCAAAAAAGTACCTCTTAAAATTGAAAAAATTATCATTGAAATGGAAAGATTTGAATGCTTTTTACTTTAATAACGCTAAAAGAAATCTTTGAAAATAAATAGCATAATTGCTATGTCTATCTGAATTACAAAATATGAAAAGCTATAAGTAGTATCTATCTTCCTTCTTTTAATAGTAAAGTCAAAACATATGGGCCCTATCTAGAAAGAAACAAATATTCTTAAAAAATATATTTTTAGCATACATTATTAAAATTTTTTTGATTATTAAAATTTCTTAACAATTATGAATAATGTCACATTTTTAAACATTAATATTTTCCTGAGATAAATATATATAATCAAATAATATATATCTATTTCAGTTATTATTTTAATGTAAACATGCACAAACGATTTCAAATTACTAGTGCCTGAAGTCAGTTGCATATAGAAACGTACAAATTTCAGACATTTAAAAATATGAAATTTTAATTTATTTATAATAAACAGATTACTTATAACAAACTGACAAAAAAACTTGTTGATACAAAATTAGTTTAAGACAAATATAAACTGCTAAGAAATTATTGTCTGCGCACTCTTTCAGAATAAGTAAATAATGCAAATAATAATAATAAATGCTAATAAAGAAACCTACTGAAAACTTCAACGTAGAACAATAAAATCATTCCCAGAAAAAAAAAACTTTCTCCGAGTAAAGTGTCGACATATTATAAGAAAAAGAGTTTAGTTGAATTTGATTAATGTTCCGTTTGGAAGTAAACATAATGAACTAACATAATATTAAGCTGCTTTCAGGTTACCATAACTGAAGTCGATAACCTAATCTGTCAACTTTTACATCACATCAGCGTGAGGACGTTTGTAGTCTGATAGCAGATTCAATATATATATCAGACCAGTATAATGACATAGCGATCTGGTGGCAAGATTTCGATTGTTTGATGTTTGAAACTCACTCGCCCTTGCATTCGAGCTATTAATTGTTATATTTAACTTCAAAGATCAATCATCCTCTTGCTTCTAGGTCGCATAAGTTTAGAGATGGTGTTTCAGTGGCTGATTTAGGCATTGTGACTGGTCAATTTAATTTCGCATATTTAACTTAAGCAGCATGTTAATGATTTATTTTAGTTAATTTTTTTAGTAAATCTGTGGAAATAATTTTAGTGAATTACATTTTATTAAAAGTAATAATTATTTGATAATATTAATTAATAATTGTTTTAATTAACTAAATTTTAATAGAAAAATGATTAAAGTAATAAAACGACAGAATACTTGGCGTGAGCGTCTCCCTTTTTCAGTAGCGCCAACTAGGGATAGGAGTACGACTTAGCTACTTCTTGCTTCACATTCGCTTGCACAACCCCTTTTTACATGGGGGGATTTAACGCACCTCACAGATAAAGAGAAACAACCATACCCGAATCGGGACTCGAACCCGGAACGCCTAGATCACGCGGAAAGCGCGCTACCCCTATGCCAGGGCGACGCCATCGAACAATCAATCATAACTATTAGTTAGTACTTTCCTTACATACAGACATAAGCATTTAATCATCATGAAAAATTATATAAAGAAATATTAAATTCAAAATTATTATTTTAAAAGGCTTGTCAAATGAAATTAATTTAACTAGTCATGAACAATAATAGATCAAATATTCCAATTTATTTTAAAAGAGCAATTATTTATGCTTTAATTCGATTGATGATTCATTGCTGTATTGAATTATTTATAAATTATTCAATGTAAACACATATTGTATTCTTACTATTTCATAATTCATAGAACTGGTATTTTTTATACATTTATTTTTGTAGCAACTAGGCAAAAACGCTTTTATTGACTTGACTCCGGTCCACTTCAATCTAGTGGCATAGTCAGCTATCTATTCTCCAAAGACAATAATGTGCCATTGGATCTTGCCATAGAAGACACCTAAGTATGGTTCAAAATTATGGGATCCATCCTAAAATATCACCATTATTGTTACGAAACGGGGCGTAAATATAATCAATCCTAGGGCATCAATATGAGGTATTTAAAAAAATAAAAACATAAATAATTTTTTCATCATTCTCTACGCTTGAAGCCACTCAAAGTCAAATCATATTCCAAGGTTTATTTTTATGACTGTAGAAAAGGCTTTTAAGTTGAAAATTTATTAATAGAATACAAATTAACATAAAACGTAGAATATATTAATTTTTAACATTTCAAACAGATTTCATTCAAAATATATCCTTCAGTATGTTTCATTTTCATTTGAAAAACTGCTAGTGTGAACATCTTGCTTATTTATTATACATATTTGCAAAATATAAGAAAATTTTTGTCTAAATAAATACTTGAATAATATATACTAAATATAAATTTCATTAAATATGTACTTGTCTCCGATGAAACAAAGTTATTGAATAAATAAATAAATAAAATTGCCGATAAATTTGTTTTATATCACTTCGTAAATTCGACTTCTCAAATAAAGCCATAATGGCCATTAAAAAATCCTAATTTTAAAATCAGGCTGCTATTCATAAAATAATTAGGCAAATCTATTCAAACAAAAATGAAAGTAACTTTCGAAATAGTTTTCGAACAGCAATCCATAGAAAGTGAAAACTTTCGTTTTCTCTAAACAAACACTATTGCGTGACTCGCGGTCATAAAGACAGATTCTATAAGGAATTAACCCTAATTAATTCTGTTTTTCAGAACGTCAGATGTTTCTTTTGAAATTAAACCGAACCATTCTTTATTTTTAAAATGACCAATATAATTCTTGTCCAGGAAATAAAAATTCCTCCTTTAGAAATAAAAATAAAGAAAATGTTTCGAAAAACAACTCAACAAGTAAGCGGAAGAATTCTCATTTACTGGAATTCGATTTGCATATATAAAGCAAAACTAGTCGTACATCAAGAATCTCTGACAACATCTTGAAGGTAAACTCCTTGGGCAAGCGAACCCCTCGAAGTGCTCATCATCCATTGTTCGCCCCGAAATTGTGAAATTTCGCAATAACGAAATCGAAGGTGCTGCATCGTTCCTTTAATAACACCCAATGGGACCGGTCAGCCGAAACTAGATCTGGATCGGGCAGGGCCAAGAGAGTGACCTAAATTCTTTGAGGCAAATTTAGGTCACACAGCTTACTCCTTCCTCAAGTTTTCCCGATCTTCCTCCTCTGGAAATCACGTGAGAAATGCAACTAATGTGCATGTCAGCTACTGACGTTACGGTTTCGTCATCTTTTTGAACGGAACTGCGTGCTTGTTGTGACTGACGGTCGACGTATCGACTCGTGTCAGATCCTCTTTTAGAAATCGAAACCATCATGTGCGTGAGTTGATGAAATCACTTGCAGTTCTTACAGTGCCATTATATGATTGCTCATATAGAGAGTTCTATGCGCTCAATTGTTGAGAATGTTTGCGATGAAGTTCTTTGGAAATAGTTTCAGTTTGACAAATTATTGCCTAGGTTGCCTTACCAGCTTATGGAAATTACTTATTATCCGAATCCATACTTACTACAAAACGATTCATAAAGAATCATTTTATGAGATCAGAGCATGTACGCGTGTGGTTTGATGCAGTCACCTGCATTTGTTGCATGGTTTTCTCTTTGGGCTAATTACATGACTGCCAAGGCAGTGTCCTTCCTTCAACTGTTGAACTTCAGGAAAAAGGTAGAATTGAAAGCAATTCCAGAAATATGCAATTTGGATTATGATAATTAATTTTTTTAAATTCAAACACCCTGTAGGAGGATTCAAATGGAATCGTGAGAAATAAAAATTTATATGGAATTTCTTGCTTCTTATTAGGGATTATTCTTTTTAGAAATCAAAGTCACTGCGTGTGTGAGTTGATCAAATCACTTGCAGTTCTAGAGGTACAATTATTCAATTGTAAATTATCTTTACTGCCAAGTGCCTTAATTTTGATACAGAAATAGCTAGAAAGGGGTATAACTGAGAAAGTTACTACTATTGTTGCATCAAATGTTTGTAAAAACGAATTTTTTAAATCTGCATGTGATAATGGGTGTGTACAAAATCAGAGAATTTTTACAGCATGGAATCAGCGTATACTTTGAAGGATATCTGGCACAGTGCAGTGTCTTGTTTGGTATCATAATATGATTGTAAAAGCGATTATTAAAATTTCTATTTGATCACCTGGTGCACCAATTTTATTTTGGAATCCACTATGCATTTTGTAGGAGGAAAAAAGTGATATCACAACACAACACACTTTTAAATATTTGATATGTGACAGCAATGTCACAAGAATGGATAATTTGGTTGCACTGCAAGATAATCTTAAAGATGAAAGAAATTTGAGAAGCAATCATTTTAACAGTTTGCTATCTTGATAAAACTGAATCTTCCTAAGTCAAGAGTGCCACAAAATAACAGTAAAGAATCATCTAAAGAAATCAGAGATTGTACAGGATTGTAACGACCGTTCAACGACCGACGAATCTACTTTTGTAAGATTCACGAGTTCACTACGCGTATGGAGTTTTGTAGTTGCTTCAATATAGTTGAATAATAGTGAAGGCACTACATTTGTGCATTCGTTAATTTTTGAATTCGTTAATGACCTGTGGACATTAACGAATATCCTTACGGTCCAACCAACATAAGAAAAAAGGAAATTTTTGTCACAAATTTAGCGCATTAAAATTATTTTTAAGCAGTTATAACCATATTTATAAAACGAATTTAATAAGGCTGCATTATATTATAAAGATTAAACTGTAAAATCTTAAAACATAAAATAGAACTGAAAAAAACATTGCTGCTTTCTTGGTCTTTGGAATAATTTTTTAATGTATTTATACAGGACTCGATAAAATTCAAGAATATAAAATTAATTGGTATACATTGATTAGAATTTGAAATGAAAAATTCAATTACGTTACAAAGCATGAATTCATCAAGTATAAGAAACAACACAATTTTAATTTATTTTATTTTAGGAACTGCTTTGATCTTTTATTTATTTCTTGGCAACTTTTTTAGAATCATATAGCGGGTTTGCAAAGATAAAAATAAAACAACTTTTATGAGAGGTAATACTTTACAGATATTTGACGTTTCTACAATTCGGAATTTGTATTTTTCTGTCAAAAAATTAATGGATAATTTAAGTTTAAGCACATAATATAATATTTTACAGATTACACTGTTTTGAAATATATTTCTGAATCGCATTATCATATTGTTCGATGATACATAAACTCATAAAAAAATCCTTGATATAAGCATCAAGCGAATCAGATAAATTAATTAGTCAGTGAAAACTGTTTATTCAAGAATTTCAACTAATATCTTTAAAAAAATTTAAATATCCTTTAGAAAATGAATTTTTAACTATACGCTCAAATAAAATGAAGATTTTAATTTCCGTTTCATTCTTTATACCGACAAGAAAAGAAAATATTTTTAAGCGCCATTTTGAAAGGAAATAAATGTGTGATAATTTTTCTGAGGGAATAATGAAGGAAAGTTTTACAGGACAGAAATTCAAAATAAAAGTTAAAAATCTTCTGTATTGTTTTAAAAGAATTCGCATTATTTTCTAGCACTTAAGTACAGCTTCACTATTTTAAACTGGATTGGAAATTATAAATAAAATTTGAATAGCAGAAAAATGTCTCTAAAATTTGATTTTCTTTTTCTGTAATCTAATTCTTTATTTGTAAAAAGTAAATTTTCGAAATCTATCAATTTTTAATAATACCTTTGATATTAAAAAATTTTTTAATGATGAGAATGTAAGCGATGATCATTTCACATTTTATGATTTTTATGACAGTTTTTTACAGGTTTTAAGAAATTAATTTATTTGAAAGTTATTAAGTTAACTTCGATGTAATATCTCCTTAAATGCAACATTTTCAATATATACCAATCCAGCAGGTTTGTTGAATAGGTTTGCATTCTAAGTAACACATCAGTTAAAAAAAAAAACTTTTTGTTGGGGGAAAACCCGTTTTTTTCAATAATCGAACATCAGTTTTTAATTTAAATATTTGACATAAATAACTGGTTAGTCTTAATAGACGTTTCCAGGAAATGTTCGCCCTTTTATAAACTGTCCAGCAATACAAATAGTTTTTATTTGTTTTTATTTATACAATTCATTTATCACAGGTGATGTGTTAAAGATCTTTTTGAAGTAACAAAAGAGCATTTTATTTTTTAACATTTTATTTCGCACTCGGATATTTTTCACAATTTTTTTTTTCAAAATTTAATTGCATATTCAGAGAAAAAAAGTAGATTATTGGGGGATTTAATGGTTTTGGAGGATGATACGAATGGATACGAACTATGCAAAACACGCATAGAAAATAGAAACAGCCTCCAAAACAAAACCTGTTCTCTCATAAGCGTCTTGAATTATTTCCAAGGCTGTTTACCATTTCCTGCTACATTAAATGACTTCCCAAAGTAATATGAGGTCAAGTTGAGTGCTAGTCGAGTATTTTGAATATACAAGAAAACAGCAATTTATAGAAAACGATACAATATATTCAAATTATAGGAAATTATTTCCACTTTGATCATAAATATAAATAAGCAATTAGGGACCTTTACAAGAATAATATGATGAAGAAAAGGCTTATTAAGGTAAACTGAGTGTTTTTCGAACTCAAGAGTGTATAAATTTGTTTGAAATATAGGAAATAAACCCTGAGATATGACGCAATGTAATCTCTAAAATGATTTATACCAATTTGAAAATATTGCCGAATCTGTGAGTAAATCTTGTTTTTCATAGAAATACTTGAACAGTATTTGTGTTTATATGAACAATTTTTTTTTAAATTCACTATAATCACGAGGAAGATCGTAACCTTTCACGAGGATATACGAGCAGGACAACCGTAAACATTGCGAGCCCCTCAAAATGAACATAATTTAAGGCATCTCATGCATGGAATCCTCTCATGTATCCTTAGCTAGCTATAATGTGCCGTCAATAAAGCTGATATCTGATTTTTATATGGTAACTTCTCATCCTCGTACTTTAGGCGTCCTATGCTCAATGGCTTAAATACAGTGACAAAAAAAGAAGTTAATTTGTTTTATATATTTCAAATAATTAATCCTTTAATTAAAAATTTTAATTAATTGCAAAATTCATGTAACGAAATATTTATAAAAAAAATCAAAATGGCCGATAATCCAGATCTTCAAGGTAAAATACATTTATCAGTTCTTCAGAAGCGAAACTATCTTCAATGATCCATCTCCATATTATCCGATTATGAGAAATAATTTTTCTTAGAATATGTACATAAAAAATCTCGAGGCTAATTTCTCAAAACATCTAATCAGCTTAATAAATGTTTTTAATTATTCAGTTTTTTCCCCCTAATTTCTCTAAAATTTGAAAAGCTTTTTAATAATCAAGCTTTTCCTTACTTTGTTCATGGTTTAAATACAATTCTTTAATGTGCTTTAATCTTATAATTGTTTGTCTTGGTGTTTTTTTTCCTACTCTTTTACATTCTGATATCTTTTTCGAGTTCAAAAATAATTTTTAATTTTTTAACATTTGGCATAACGAAGGATTGTAATACGTCTTTAAAGTAAATAAAATGTGAAAGAAAGGCGAAAGGAGTGACGATTTTTTTTGTATGTAGATTCCTTCGAAGTGTGAAGTAAATATTCATTTTAAAAACAAAAGAACATTTCGCTTATGACTCCTAGATTTTAAAAATTAATTATGTTTTTCATTATTTAAATTTCTTTTAATTGAATACAGTTTGCATTAACGTCTTCGGAAGAAATCGCTACATTGTGTTCCTTCAATTAATTAAGTTCATTACTTTTTGCGAGTGTTCACAGAATACCCTTCTCAAAATCTATATAAGTCAAACACCTTAAATTCTGTTCAGATTGTTATTTTCATACTAAGTGATATACTAAGTGATACATACATACTACTACATACTAAGTGATACTACATACTAAGTGATATAAAAAATTTTAATAATTAATATTATAAATTGATGCTCTTTTGCTGCTTTGATTATAAATTTCTAAACGAAGCAAATATTCATCTTGCTTTAAAAATTTATGAGAATTTTATTTTGCTATCGTCATGTGATAAAGCTGAATCCTGTTTCAAAAAACATGTTGTAATGTAAAATGAAATCATTTCTATGTTTTATGCACCAATATTTTTATCACATAGCAATTTGGTAAGATCAGCCACATCAAATGTCAAGAAATCGAAAAGCTACTTAAACTTAAAATCAACGAGTAACATAGTAGGAACAGTCTTCACTGGCAACGGGTAATAAACCACTTTTAAGAGGTAACCGAGTAAAATTGCGATGTTTTTTAGTTCTTTATCTAGAAGTTCCATGTGGTTTTTATTTTCAATAGTTTTCCTACATTTGAAACAAAATCTTAAATCATTTCTTCGAAGTTCTCTGGACGGTTGACAACAATTTCGTTTCTAGTGTCATCGAGAAACTCTAATTAATAAATATATTTAGAAAACCAATAAATGAACTTTAAATTGGATAAATGTTCTTAAAACACGTGTAATAATGGAAAAATTAAAGATTTTATGGAGCTAGTGTATCATTTTATCAAGCGACAGAACTACGTTTAAATAGTAAATAAAATTAATTTATCTCATGGATAATATGCATTCCTTTTGATATTTTCTCCAGCATCAACTGAATGCAAATCGAAAAACTGTCAAGCACTTTCTATCGTAAGAAACATATTCTTTCACGTCATAAAAGACTCTCTTCTAGTTTCTTCTAGTATCATGGCGATTTTTAGCAATTTCTACTTCACAGATAAAGCTGTTAACATCAATTAATTATCTTTTAAAAAGCACATCTTTATAAAAATTAATAAAATTTCATTAGCATGTCAAAAAATTAGCTAAACCATTCATTTTAAACAACCTAATATATATTATTCCAAATTCAAATAAAATAATTTCTAACAATCTTACATATATTATGAAGTGTCCACCTCCTCTTCCCTGTGATCTGGGCGTCCCGGTTTCGAACCCTGGTTCGGGCATGGTTGTTCTTTGCCCTGTTTTCTATCTATGAGATGTGTGAAAGAGCCCCCCTGTAAAAAGAGGTTGTGTAAGTGTCATCTTCATATGGGCAAAAATCAGACTTCTGCCCTCGGGTGCTCAGGGGTCTTTGCCCTCAGAAGCTACAGCACCCCTCTTTCCCCGATCTCTTTGACTTGGTTTGAATTGGTGTTAAATCCAAGGGGGATAAGCAACAAAAACAGTGCCCACCTCAAAAATTTAAATAAATATTTAACCCTCTAAATCATTGATTTTTAAACATATTTTGTATAAAATTCTTTGAGATATTTAATATTTACTTATACGAAATGTTAGAGCATTATTAAAACATTGAATAAAACATTACTTATTAATTAAAACATTTTATTTTTAAATGAATCTTATGTTTGTTTGCAAAGCTATAGTACAATCGACACCAGAATTTGAGGGAGACTGAAAAGCTACTTCGAAGCTGACCGCAGGAAAAGCAGTAATTATAATTTAAAGCAGAAAATCAATAAAATATTTAACCGAAAATTGATTCAGAAACATGGCTAAACTTAAAAGAATTATACGTTTCAAAATTTTTTATGTCAAAGTTATTAAATGTTAGACCTATGTTCTCAAATTCTGTGCAGCACAACTGCTATTGAAAATTCTTTACACCGTGTTCTCCAAACTTTATAAAAAGTAAAACACAAAAACTAAGAAGCTCCTTATATAAAAACAAAATTCCATCACGTAATACAAAATGTACATTCTTGCATGACGAAGTTTTACGATTATTGTACATTAGAGAGTGTCACTAACATCAATTAACGCTCTTCATAAAACACAAGCCACTGCAAAAAAAAAAAAAAAAAAAAAAAAAAAATCGGACAAAGAAGAAAGTATTGACCTCAAAATTTGAAGAATGCGAGCCATCAGATAATAAAGCGAAGAAAAAAATATGATAAAAAAAGTAACACTTCCTTCTCCATCATTTATTCGCAACTTGAGGAAAAAGTAAAAACTTCTCCTCAGAAAACGACGGGAGCCAAGAAAGGTCAAAAGCTCCCGCTCCGATAGATCTTTTTAGCATAACAAGCAACAATTGGATAAAAGTGTTTACAGTGTCAAAAAATGGTAATGGTTATGAGTGTAGGGAAAGTAGTGCGAAAGTTTTTTTTTTGTTGTTGTTATTTAGAATTACATTGAAATGCATATTTTCTTTTTTTCTCTTTTCATATACAATTTCATTTCTATTTCACATTTTTGCATCGAAGTAAGATTTGAATTATGAATTTACTGTTTTGCAAAGAAAATTTTTTTAAAGAAATAATCATCTACAAATTTCAGAAAAAAAAGTTAAATTTTAAAAATATAGAAAAAATATTTAAATACATATCCTGCAGTTTGAATGCGTGCACTTGTGATTTTTGTTTTAACCGAAAATTATTAAACTAAAATAACAATAGCAAAAATAAATAATGATTACAAAAATAATATTATTGCAATTGAAAGAAAGAAAAAGAAAAACATGAAAGAAACTGGCGTCTCGAGAAAGTTCAAATGAAAATCAGGCAATTTTTTTTAAAAGTAAAACCTTTTAATACAGGCTAGCACATTCAAGATTTACAGTGACCTCATTAGAGTTTCCACTATGATTATAAATTGGATATGAATCTAAATGAGTACTTGTAAAAATAAGTTGTTGGATCTAACTCGTTCATTAGTATTTTAATTCTTATTAATCCACGATTTCTGACTATGAATTGCGTTCAATTTTTTAGAGAGTTTATATAGATGAAAAAATGATAGATTACAAATCGTTCGTTAAAAATAGTTGCTTACATAGAAAATAGTTTGATGAATTTTAGAGAATATTGATGTCTAACACTTAAACATCAAGAATACCTATATTAAGATGTTTAGGGCAGAAGGTAACATAATTTTATTCACCTTGAAGTTACTGATAACACGGACCTCCTATCGAATTGTATCGATACAATATTGCATCCATCTGTGAAATCAATCTGTAGTTACTCTTCTTTGTATACTATTTGCCTGATGCATCATGGCCAAATATGGCTCTCGCGAATATAAACATCAGAAAACGCAACACGACACACATTCCCCTTTTAATTTGGTTAAATAATTTAGTGAAGATAAAAATATGAGAGTGAAAAAAGATCTCCGATAAATTGAAAGCAAAGATGATATTTTCCTATTTTAAAATGTCTTCAAATTTTGCCCGATTGAAATTCAATTATTCCTCTCCGAGCTTCATCTTTTTCTGTTGAGTTCTGGTGTCCCGATCTCGAGGTACCTACAGATCTTTTTCTATTCTCTTTTGGCTGGTGTTTGGGTAGATACCACCCACTCGAGTGATTTCAAGCCTCCTAATTAGTTGAAGACTATTTTTTTTTTTTACGTCCACGTCAGTGGAAAATTGTTTTTAGTTGTGGCGCCTAGGATTGATATTTCAGAATCTTGCTGTGAAGATAGCCGATGTGGATTTAAAGTTTTGCATAGGTCAGAAATGGCGATCTTAGGACTTCTTGTGCAGTGTATAATACTTGATGTATGGTGTGATACCTTAGTGATAGTCTGCAGTTTACTGCACTAATTAAACAAAAGCAGACTGTTTTATTAAGAGACAGAACACCCAGACTGGTCATTTGGATTAGTATGTTTCTGAAAGGCTGTTCATTTAGTAATTGTTCCGGAGCTTGCTTCTCAGATAAGAAGTAAATATCGTAACATCTGGGTACTTTGATACCTTAATACAGGTATAAACCGGTAGCAAGGGTACTTAATGACCGAACATGCGGTATGAGAGATTGAAATATCTGGCAACTGACAGATATTGGCAAAGTGGTGAGCAGGAACCAGCCACTTGGTTCGCTTACAAGTCCCATAACGGATGCGAATAGTTTCGCTTTTAGTCAGTGGATTGCTAAGTATACGAGTGTTTGTCCTTTTTTATTGTGAAGTTTCCAACGTCATGCTGGTTGTTGGAAAAAGGGTGGAGAAAGCCAGAGTTATAAACCAATTCTGAGGATGAGCAGTGTTCGGAGTTTATATTGCTAATTTAATTTGGAAGGTGTATAATGTTAGTCTGACGATGGTAAGAAGGTAACACTTGGTTTAGAGTATTAAGATAGTGGTCAACACCAGGAAAGGAGTTTAGTGACAGTATCTATTATATAGGTAGGTGTCTGGGTCTCGGTTTACTGCCAAGCCATGTGTTGGTGGAGATGTGGTGGTCGGGCTTTATGTATTATATACTCACATTTTTCATTAATATTATATTCATATACAAACTTATTTTCCGCTTTTCATTTATTCGGCAAGTATTGTAATTAATTTGTTGGCAAAATCCACCAACATCTATGCTTTGTCAGTGGATGAAACGGATGCGAAGACATCTAATGTCTTTATCTTCCCTCCGTAAGATAATGTGAAAATTTGCCACGGAGCAAATTGGCATTCTCCCAGGAAGAGGGTGAAAGCAAATTCTATTTTCTAATGTCGAAAATGTGGCTAAGGTGGTCGTTGAAACCAGCAGCTAGTCGCCATGTAATAGCGTAAGAGTACCAGTTGTTTGCCGTGTATCAGATATGCTGTATCCCACTATACGAAAACCCTTTCAGCGGATTTTCCATTTTCATCTCTACAAAATCAAACTTCAGCACCTATTGCGGGATGGGAACTCAGAGGTTCGTAAAATTTTTGCACTACAGTTTCTTCTAGAATGGTGATTGACGTCACTTAACCATGGAACATTCTGCGGAGTAACGAAGCCTGCTTTTGCCTCAATGGGCAAGTTAACCTCCACAATTGTCGAATTGGGAAGAAAAAAAAATCCTTACGCTATTGAATAGTGACAGCATGATGTGGTTTTGCGGTTACCTTCACTGTCGGACCATATTTTTTCGTTTGAAAAGATAACTGCAAATGGAATCTAAACCTATTCTTTCATAGGACAATTGCACAGTGATATGCTGAGAAATATTTTAATTCCAATATTTCAACAACTTGGATGCCTTCAGGACATTATTTTCATGAAGGATTGCGCACCTCCTAATATTGATAGTCATGTAAAGCAATTGCTAAGATAGCCTTTTACTAATATTGTCATTTTCCAATAGTATGGATTCCTCATTCGCCGAATATCACTCCTTTCGACTTTTGGTTGTGGAGTTTCCTGAACTACAATATTTACCTTTAAAGTTCAACATTTAGACGAGATCTGAACAGCATTCAGCACCGTCTGCGTGATATTCCGGTATATGGCTATGCGATTAGAGCACATTAGTGAGCATAAAGAGAGACATATTCAAAAATTTTAATGTTACTTTTTTTTACATTATTGAACATTTATAAAACATATTAAATGCTGTCATGATTATTACAGCGCCATCTATTGGCAGATTTTTGTTCTAATTCTTTATTTAATAATTGTCAGCGAATTATTTGAATTATCTATAGTTCAAATTTTATCTCATTTGACCAATAGAATATATTATAGAGCCCTCTGAATTGAGAAACCTATTTCTTGCTAAACCTATACATCAGCAATCAAATAAATGTGTTACTGTTGAAAAAAGTAATTATGACATCAAACGTGTACTAACAGATCGCAGCACTAAAATCTAGAAGCATTTCATTAAAACCCAAATGTTAACAAACTAGCGTTTTTAGGTATTCTAATATCTGAATTTTAAATATGTATCAGCTGTTAGTTGATAAAATATAAAGTCATTTACAAAATATTAACTACTTATATATAAAAACTGTAAGGCATGTTTTAATGTGAATATTAATTATATTCACTACAAGGTGTTAGAGATTGTAATGGTAAAGGTTTTAAATTAACATCGAAATCTAATAAAGTGTGTATGCAAGGATGATTTTCATTGCTACATACATAATAAAAGGACTTTATTTGAAAATTATTTTTGATTTAATGTTTATTCAATGGTCTGTTATTTTCCTCCTTTTACCACCTTTTTTTAAATAGCTTCAATTCAGTTGATGAGTTTTTTTTTATGTGTGGGTGTATGATAAGAAAATATTTAGTCATATTCACTATAGAAAAGGAGCAGCTACTATAAATCCCCTTGACAACTACCAATTCTTAAGAAAGATTCCACTCCTAGAAAGGAATATTTTTGCCCTTTATCGTCAATTTATGTATTCTATTTCTAAACAAAAAGATGTTATGCATCATTAATAAAAAAAAACATTGCTCATAATGGTGGGTTTAAATATTTTACGGTTCCATGCAGTGCATATTATGAGACCTTTCTTTAACATAACTGAATAATATATCATAGAAAATGGAATTTATCTAGAAATATCATGGAAAATAGATAAAGTAACAAAAGTATTGAAAAATTAACCATAATTATTGATGGTTAACTTTAAATGGATAATTATTGATTTCCTTAACTTTAAACTTCAAATAAATGCAACAATAAAAATTATTATTTTAGAAATCATGTCGAATATGATGTAAACAGCTAAAAAGATAATAGAATATATTGTTAAAATATAATTTTTTTTTATTCTTGATGTATGAATTCCTTGTGTGCCAACAAGTATACCACGAGTACTGACTTACAAATGTAAGTCAGTACAAAATTGATAGTAGAATAAATTTCAGATATAAGGACGTAGGCACAAATGCAAAGAAAATGGGGGAAATAAGAAAATACACAAAAATGAAGCAAAATTATTGACATACTAACAGAGACATACAATGATTAAAAAAGACATACAAATGATTAAAAAAAGATGTTAAATCATTAAAAGATTTTAATGACTTAAAGTGAGCACACGTTGTAATATTAATTTTCTACATTTAATAGAATTTATATTTATTTAAAAATTTATTTATTTGGAATTAAAGCTAATAATAGTTTTGAATCGATCTACTTACGGCTCTTCTCAATCCAGTGTCTCACGCAACTATATACGTTGCTTAATCGTAATTTCGCCTTGAAAAGTGTAAAATTATCGTCATAAAAATCAAAAGAATTTGATTTTCAAAGAGATGCTTTCACAAATTTTTTGGCCTTTTTCGTGTGATTTATTTATTTATTTTACTAAGCAGATATTCTATCCTAAATTTATTCGTTAGTTAACCCCAAAATCACGATTTGTGTGCATTTTTTATATGAAAATATTAAAACGCCACCATTCATAAAATTAGATGCTTCAGGTTGATATTTATTCTGAGTTCCAACATCGGAACAACGCTATAAAGTAACCAATAACAAATTCATATTCCGGTTATCGATTTAAATTGCAAGATTTAATTTCCACTCTCTCGTTTCATATAATGCTGTTAAATGACAGTTTAAGTAATTAAGAATCTTACCTTTTTCAAACTCTTTTTCATTTACTTCAGATTCAAGATTAACCAAATCCCTTTTCATGACCTTAGTAGAAAGCTTTCATTTTTTTAACTAAATTATTCTTGTATAGATACATATCGATAAATCTCGTACTCTACAAATGCTAAGCCGAAATTTTTCGAATCGTCGTAAGGATTATGCAAAACACAAACTTTCGCCACACTTTTCATGAGTGTTCTATGACAATCTTTTGACACAATCAAATTCTCAAACAGACGATTTCTTTCCCATATCTGGCGCGAATCGTATAATAGTTTGGTGTTCGACTTTTACATCTGCTCTTCAAAGCAAAACATAGAAATCGAAGGCAGTGATTAAATAAACAAAAAATGATCGTTGGACATGTGCGTTGTACAAAACAAGCATTATTATTTATTTTTTTTATGATTATTTTCTCAATCGAAAGGTATTAAATGTTTGACATATATTTTAATAGATAAAACGGTAATTTAGAAAGCAATTGTCTAGACGAATGACGCTGTGAAATTCTTGTTATCACAAAGTTGAATCTTTCCGAGTTAATGCAGCTAAAAGATTCTTACCCAATATAATTACAATGCCCTACTCAGTTAGTTAAGAAGATTTACAATTTTAAAAAATCTGAAAATTAAAAAATTGGTGTAAATGTAGCAACGCAAATTATATAGTTCTAATGATTAGATGGATTGTCCCTCGTTTTAGATAATTTGTTGCCATTTTGGATAAAATGTCACTTTTGATCCTTTTTCCACTTTTAAGTAAACAGTTCACAATAAAACTAGTTGAACTTATTTTACTGAATAATTGCTATTCAACATCATAATTCTTTTTAACAATTTTCATAATTCTTTTAGCTGTGATAACATGTGTAAGCTCATGCCATCATTGTTGAAAATGGATGAGCCGAAGAAGTCACGATTTTTCCCTTGCTCCTCTAGTTTTAAATTCTTCCTCAACATTTATATCTTTCTTAATTATAAAGTTGGAAAATATGGTTTCTTAATATTATCAGTAAACATTTAATGTAATTAAAACCTTCTTTAAAGGAACAGGATTAAAAAATATATTAAAAGGGGTATAAAAGAATGATTAAGACTGCAAACAAATTATTTTCCATCTCATATACATAATTCTTCAGCCTCTAAAAAATGTTACAAGAGAGTTATTTTAAGAGGGAACAAGGAATTTTGAACTCTGGTTACAGAGCTCTGGCAATCTCTTTTCAAATTTCTACTCCACGCCGAAAGATGTGCAGTTTGTGACTTCAGTAATATATATAATGAGTTTCATCTTTTTATGATTGGTCAATTTAGTTTCAAATTTCAACACATTTTTAACTTAATTAGCATATTCATGTTTATTTTATTTTTTAAAACTTGTAAAAATATATGTATATTTTTATTTACAATTTTTTAAAAAAGAATATCATGAATAGACATTCTAGAAAAATGAACCTCAATAAATAGCTAAAGATTTCGCTATTAAATATAAGTATTTAATTATTATGAAAGATTTTAAAGGAACAATGAAGTTGAAACAATTATAATATTAAAATCATTATTTTACAGGACCTATCAAGTGCAATATAATGCAGTATTTTAATAAAAAATTAATATCCCAGTTTACTATAAAAATTACTTATACTTTAATTAATGATTTTAATAATTTATTAAGTATACGTCATATAGTTCTAATACTTTATAATTAAAAAATTATATTTCTTACAAATTTATTTCATTGATAGCTAGGCTAATAACATTTTTTAAATGAACTGCCTAAAGCGGTCAGTATAATGGTCCTATACAGCTGCCTTAATTGGAAATCTGCCACTCACTGCTTAATGTCACTATCGTTTGCTTCAAAGTGTGGCATAGACTGCTGTTTAGATATAGAAGCGGATATTTCTCAGATTTCAGTGACTGTAGTCTTTATAGTTCACATTTGGTTATAGCATCCTCTCTTCACACCCTGAAAAAAACCCACTTTTATTGCAATAAGTACTGAAAAAAAGATTAAGCAGAAGCATTATGTTTATAGTAGATGAAGTAATTTTTGGGCCTAAAATCAATATTTGTTTAATTTTTTTTTAATTGTAAAAATTTTATCTAAAAAAAGGGAATGAAGTGCATTATTAAGTTCTGTTGGAAATTACAATAACTTTTAAATGTTATAAATTATACAAATAGACATATTTGTGGATATATAGGTTTCAAACTTTCAATTTTTACAACGTTTTGTGTCTAGTAACCTTCTGAAACGTTCTTCTGTCTAGTAGAGAAATTACAACAATAATAAGGAAAAGTGAATTTTAATTTCGTTTCTTCCTTTCATTTTTTCTTGTTTTATACGGAACATCAGTGTCCGAAATTTCATTGAATTAGAAACCTTGTAGAAACTGCATTTTTATATTCTCCGATGAATTTGAGAAGCCAGTTCTTAACCATTGGATCTAAACTGGGATGAAAATGAGATAAATTTTGTAGGTATAATGTACCCCAAAGCAAAATGTATTTCAAGTATAAATACACGTGGAATAACTGCAAATGTTTCTTCACAATTCTTTTCTAAATTTGCTTGCATCAATCTGAATTTTTTTTAATGTCAATTGCATAAAAACCTAGCAATGGTAAAATCAAAACTTTTATGGAATCATTTATAGTTTTGATTAAAAACTGAAATACCAGAGAACAGATGAACTTGTCTGTACTATATAAATTACATGGAATCTCAAAAAGAACAAATTGCCAATTGTCTTGACTCGTCATAAATTATACATTATGAAAGCAATAACTGAAAATGTTCTACTAAAAATATATTATTTCGAAATATTTTCTTTGACAATGAAAGGCTTCCTTACAAAGTTTCTCACTCTGATATTGTTTTTTACTAAACTATTACTCTTTGACTGTCATGTGACTCATTTTTAATTCAAACCTGCTATTTAATACGACGGTACCTTACGTACTACAGTTTAGAGATTGCAAAGGGGGCATCTAATTAGAAAAATTGCCCGAATTCACAGGCATGATTCATGGCAGTGAACATGATAAATCAGTTAGAAAACTCAGTTTATGATCTATTTTTCTAATTTCTATGCCATAGGAGCATGAGGATGCTTAAGCCACGAGGATAAAGATAACTTCTTCCAGTCTCATTTATTAGGTGGATTTTCATTGAAAATGGGTATGTGACCCTGATGTTTGGAGAAGGAATGCCGTATGAGCTGCCTCCCTTGTCATCTAGCTACGGTTCAAAAAAACAAAATCAAATTATATTTACATTCGGTTGTACATTAAAATAGAATGTAAATGTTAATATGTGCAGGGAAAAAGTTCAAACTCGCGATCAATCATTTTTGAAACAGCGGATTTATCAACATGTTATTCTGACTGGCACTTTCATGAAAGCAGTAGAGGGGTATAAGATTTTATGAATTGCATTTACTATCTTTTAACTAAATTAAAATTTGCAAAAAAAAAAAAAATCCAAGGATCTAAAAATGCATACTTAGCTACAATGACTTTCATTTCTATCAAAATACTTTCCCCAATATTATCTGGAAATATTCAATGCCTGCTTTGACGATCTAGACAAACTTCATATAAGAATCTGAGCTTCAATTAGTCAGGCTTAAGCTTGATTTTAAAGCTATACGAGATTCATTTGGAACAATTTTTGTAATTTTGCACTTGGTCACGTGATGAATCTGATGTGGCACTCGCATCTTCAAACAACCATACTAGCTGAAAGCAAATCTAGGATATTTTTACTAAGAATATATATTTTAACATACATATCTACAAATTAATCTTGCTCTAAAAATTATGTCTAATTTTCTTCAATTATTAAATATTTATTCGGGGCTATTTCAAGATTCCTGGGGATCTTCCCCAGCATCTTCTGTAGTAAGTCACAAATCCTCCTTTTCGTAAGCATAAATACAAAGACCGTAAATACAAGGAACACGAAATGACCAAAATGAAACCTAGATTTATTTCCATATTGCCATGATCAGTCAAAAGAAAGAAATCTATCCTTAAAACTAAAAATCGTCTGCACATATTCAGTAGCTTGTTTTATCTTATCCTTAATTAATGCACCAACTATAATATTCACAACTTGTACAGAAGCCTTAGAAGGTAGCCTCTTGAACACTAAAATACTTTGAAATGACAGTAAGAGTTTTCATCAGATGAAAGAGAGGAAAAAAAATCACTTAAGATAAAGAACTTCTGATATGAGTTGGGGGGAAAAAAACCTGTTCGACACTGCGTTTTCCTCCAAAAACAAAGATGTGAAAGATAAAACACTTCCTAAGGGTACTTAATGAATTAATTTCCTTTATCTTGCTCATTTCTAGGAGAAAGAAAGTTTTCGATTTATAAATGAATCACGAAAAAAGCGAATGTCTCATGAATGTGAATATCTCATGAGACATTTAATGTGAGTGCGCTTTTAATAGTCATTTCTTTACTGAATGTTAATGATTTTTCAGTGTATTATAACAGAGGAAATACAGCAAAGTCTTAACAAAAATAGATTTTTCTAAAAATATGATTTGCTTGCAGAGACTTCCATTGTTTATTTGTTGTAAAAAATAGAAAAGCATTTCACAAGCAACATTCTTCTTTTTTTTTTTTTTTACAAATGTACCATTTTTTTGAAACTCTTATCATTTGTTCTTTTTAACTTTCATAAATAGAAACATTTTTTTATGGTGTTAGAAACACATGTCTTGAAAAATCAGCAACTTCCACCAAAATTTATGTCAGATGCAGTAAATGTTTTAAATGAGAATCATCAGTCAACCACTATTATGGTAATCATTAGCAATCAGAGGTTGAAGCATTTTTTAATCATTTTAAATATTTCTCATATTACGGGGCCCCATCAACTAATGAGTGAATAATTTAAAAGCTTCTTCTGATAAGAAAATATGTCTTAAGTACAAATTAATTTTCTGAAACACTACTTTTCGTATTTCAATGAAAAAACGCATTTTTCTGTAATTTATATTTAATCTTTCGAGCCATAATATAGAAATACTCATATTTTTAACAACTTAAGGCCAGTTTTAGAAATAAATTAAGTTTTTTTCATGAGTGATAATTTCCTTTCCGCATTTTCTCCGAACCCTGTTATATGCTCCGAAAGCTCTTCGTAGGCAAATTTGATTCCTGAGCCAAAAATCTCAATCGATTGATGAAAAGTGAACCCATTTATTTTAGAAAATATCGATGTGAGAATTCTGTTGTATTTTAAAACTGAATGGCCAATAACTATACATCGCCTATTCAAGTTCATTGTTTTCTATAACATAAGCTCCATTTCACAGTGCATCATAAATTAAGTCCCTTGTTGAGGCTATGTCCTGCTAAAGAGAAATAGCCTTTAGCTTGCCAGTGATCTCATAAATCGGCAAATTATGATTTGACTTTTCATCCTCGTACTCAATATTTTTCTCTAGGCGAGTTTTAAGGGTTATTAAAAGTGTCTCCAGCTTCCAGTTTTATATCTTCTTATTTTTATTTATTTATTGCAAAACACGAAATCCAAGTATTTTTATAAGATTCCATACCATCTCATAGTTAATTATTTTTTTGTTATTTTACAGATATTACTCTAAAAACATCACTGTAGGATAGCCTGTTGATTAATATTTAGAATGAAATAAAATTATTTATATAGTGATTAAAAAATCTCTTTAAATTGATATTTATAATATTATTAAAAATAGTTCCATAATGGACAGTGAAGTTGTCTAATCAACGCATCATATAGCTCTGAGCCTTACATTTCCAATCTTCAAGTAATAGGAATATATTTTCTTTTGCGAAATTTCAATGCCTTTAATTTTTTGTCTTAAAAAATAAAAACTGAAAGCTTGGCAGGAACATTAGTTTGCATACTTATCTATTAACATTTTAAATTGTAATATCATGTTGAGGGAAGAATATCATTTTTCCAGCTTTTATATTTTGTATTTTATTCATAACGTGCTTTAAAATTCATGGATATACATGTAAAAAGATATGTACTTCATTGATATAACTAATTCCATTAGGATACATGAAGGATGTAACACAAAATGTCGCTGTAATTTATTTCAATTATTCAACACATTTAATATTTTATATAAGTTTAAAATTTATTCTAATATTTTTAAATACAAATGATATTTGCATTACAATATAGAAACAATTTATTTCATGACTGTAAATAATATAAATTCTTTAAAAAAATAAATGCATGCAAAAAATATTAATTTTTCAACTAAAATTTGTCACAGGTTACTTAAAAAGTTTCTTTAAGGAGGTTTAGGAGGTTTAAGGAGGCACAAATGCTACATAAGCATATTTCTGAGATTGCGTATGTGGTAAAATGTGCAAAATATGTATGTATATGCTTGTATGATGGTGAGATTTCACCCACATTATAATCGAAAAGATGAAAAATATACCCCTCCATTCTACCGTAGTGTCCGAAAGAATCAAATAACCATCACAAGTAGGAAATTCAGTCTCGACGCATAATAGGCCACATTACGAACGACACATGTGACAACCTCTCAAACAGAGGTATGATCCGTCATCGGTGATAAGTTCGATAACCAGGTAATGCCACAACCTTTACTTTTTTGAGCAACGAACAGCTACTAATTTATGCAGGATCTTGCCATTCTTGTATTTGAAGTGCTCCACGGAAAGTTTTAGTCAAAGGAATAACTTAGTGTACGTAATTTAAGAAAGGAAGCACAACGCTTTTATATAATAGTCATTTTGTCGTACGAGCAATACCTAAGCTATCCATAAATAACTGTTGGTATTTCCTAGTAACGGTGTTTGGTGACCCGACAACAATATAGGCTTGTACTCTATACCTAGTTGATTTTCTTGAGAAAGTATAGAAATATTACTACTCAAAATAATAATAAAATCAAATAAAATAAATATTGATAGAGAGATTTTCCACCTTTATTCAAGCCTCGATTTTATTCCATTTTTTTCCACCTAAGCTATCTCCGAGTCCCACTATCATTACTTAATCAGGTGAGATAAACGCCTACATCAATGCCGGCTCACCAAAAATCATTGCTCACAAATTCGAACTCTACTGACGTTTGTTTTAGACATTTGAGTTATAATTCAGTACAATGGTTACTGTCTGATGTCAGATGTTTCGTGAATTCTGGAATTACCCTTCAGAACCTTTAGTGCTACCTTTACCTCTATCATTAGTGCTGAACAAGGTAGTTCCGTTACCTTTTGGATCTTTTTCAATACGCCACTTAATGATACTCGATTCAAACGTACAACCGCAAATTCCGCTATTGTTCTGAAGAAGATGAGTATGAATAAAATTATTTTATTTCTGTCTCTAAGAAAATACGTGAAAGAGACAATGAATTTGTGTTTCTTTTCATACTCATCCTCGGCAAATGAGATATGTTTAATGTAACTTTAGTTTCAGAAAAGATAAGCTTTAAAACTGGTTACATAATTCTATAGATATTCTTTGAAAAATTGTAAGAACTATGCACAAAACATAAGCCTTGAAAGAAAAAGAACTTCGAAGAAAGGACCACCATTAGCGTTTCTTTATTCGTTTCGTATGGAGTTTTGTTTAAATATCAATTGTTTGAAACTGAATGAATAAACTAGAAGCCTCTCTTTTTGATTATTGAAAAACCTCGTTAGGTCAGTAGAGCGAAAAAAATTAACGATGAGAAAGATCTTGCAGCAACTTTGATACTACTATGTGGAGCGTAGGATAATTTTTGGCATCGCGCTCTTTAACATTTCTGTGTTTGGGATCCAAATTTCCATATCAATTAAATAAACTTCAAGAGAATTTTGGTGTATTCTTTCAAATAATTTAGTGTTAACACAGCTTTTTAAATATATTTATCTTACGTTAATCTGATAATGCTCATACATATACAGGATGTTCACTCCTGTAGCTATATTCTAAATCACGAGATAGACATGTAGTTCAAATTGGAAAAATGTTTTAAATTATAATTTATGTCATTTGAGTCAATAAATATATTTTTCACAATGTCACAAAATTTAACTTTATGTAAGAACTCTCGGTCCTAATAGTCTTATTTAGTAAAAGATTGTCGACATTCTAAAACATGCGATTAAAAGGTTTTTAATTAATATTGATCGAGTTATTACATGTTTTGCCTAAGTAGGGGTCATATAAAAATTTGTTTTAAAGAATAATTTGAGAAAAATTACACAACGGCGCATAATTTCAATAAAATCTTTAATTCTTAGAAAGAATCTAAAATCTTTTAAATCTTTATTTAATTTCTTAAAATGTTTTTCGGAGCAGCGAAATTATCTGAAAAATTCGTCCAAAATAGTGATATCATAAGTCAGTCAATTTTAGTCGCAGAAGAACGGATTCTTTTTTTGTTTAAAATGTTAATTTTTGAAAATATATTACTAAATTAGACTGATAGAACGAGGACTGCATAAAAAGTTAGATTTCGTAACTGTTTGAGAAATGCATTTATTGATTCAGCATAAAACACATAGCAGCATAAAACATATATCTTCCCCTCATTTAAAGCATCCCTCCCAACTGGAATTCTATATCTATTTTTAATGGTTTAGAAATTAGCTATTGGGATAGAATAAAAGAGAACATCTTGTATATTTTCATGATTTACTCTGCCTCATTTTTGAAATTAGCATTGAATAACTTAATAATTAAATCATTATTTAAATAAAATTCTGATATTTTTGACCCCAAGTAAAAAACAACAACAACCCAGAATTCAATAATTATAGTTTCTTTAATCAAATAGTATAAATAATATGCAAGTTTGAAATTTATTTACTTTTCTCATATTTCTTTTCTTAATTTACTTGCATTTATAAAAGCGATAAAAAGAAAGTTCGAGCAGCTTGGAGGTACACATTTATTTTTATAATGCATATTTATATTTCTTTAAGGTATCAGGTTATTTTGTAACTAGTTGATGCAGTCATAATAACAGCTAATTTTGAAGGACGATAGACTATTTTGAAAATAATTAGTAGTTTTAAACGGTAGCTAAACGATTATGATGATAGATAACGAGGAGATCTTTCCCCAAACTTCAACGTTATGCTTGAGGGAGAATTTTTTATACTTAACATCCGATTTTGTTTGTGCTGGGTCAACATGCATAGCAGACATAAGGAGGAGTCATGTTTTGAAATTGGAATCCTCTAGTAATAGTCGAAACCTTACCACCAGTCCACTGCGGCCTCGTTGGCGTTTACTGAGAACATCTTTTTCTATTTTGTTTTTAGTTATTGGATCTTTCAAAACATTTTGTTCCCATTGTCTTTTTTGACTCCTCTTAAAGGGAAACAACTCAAAAGTTCAGGGGAACCTCTGCCGCAATTTAACATTTTTGACACAAATATATTTATTTTTATTGTATAAATATTTTTAACAGATTTTGTAAATCATGTTAGCTCAAAACAATTTATCGATCAAAGTCGAATTTTAAGCAACGAGTTCATAATTTTCAAATTTGAAACATCAGTTTTATAAATTAATGTATGATTATGTGCAAGGAAATAGATGATGATTTGATCTAAAGTTTTTAACTATCGTAATTCAATTAAAAAGCATAAATGCTAGAAATTGAATATTATATAATAAATAAAATTTAATTAAGTCTTAAAGAGAATTTTATTTGTAAGTGAATATTCTTGATTTCTTTAAATATGCAATAAGTAAAGTATTTTGTTAAATAATCCTTTATTTAATCAAAATTAGATTTGATTCGGCGAAAATACGAAAATATAGGAAATGCAAATATGCATCTTTGTGCAGCGAATAAACGAATGAAGTATGCATTGAAATTGAAATGTTTCATATTTTGTAATCTTTACAACAGTTCAATACTTTACAACAATTCAATAATATATGATTGCAAACTGTAAACGAGAATTTTTGCGTTGCAAGCGAAACTGTTATTTCAAATAATAATAATAAAATGCCTGCTCAAAAAAAGCTTGCACCTTCTAACAAGTAACAATATGAAAAGGATAAATAGACTGAAATAGTTCGAGACAATTGACTAGACAGTTATGATGAGAAACGGAAATACACTAGACCATTTAAGCTGATTTTTTTTCAAAACGAACCCTTCGAACAACCAACTTAATGTAAATGCATCAGTAGTAATTTTCATATAAACCATACCTTTAAGGTTCAAAGAATTTGAAATTTCAGATCAACATATCACATTATCTCTTTTGTTTTATAAGTAAGAAAAAAAATATTTTCACGTCGTCATCATCAAGTGGAATACTAAATTTTGCTCAAATGTTCTCGTTTCACCTTAAAGAGAACTTACATAAAAGACGTTCAACTCTTTTGTTCCGGAAAACGTAGCATTTGACCTCTTGTCATTGTATTTCCCGCCATTTGTCATGCCCTACCTGTTGCGCCACTCGCAACAGTAATATCTCAAAGCTGAAATGACAGCCAAATGACTAATATGAGAATATTATTTCTTTGATATTTTTAGTTGAATTGAAGAAGCTTGATGCCATCATCGGGTCGATTTAAAATCAATCCATTTTAAATTCAGTTGTCACAAATTCAAGTACGTCATATAAAACAGGAAATTTACAATTTATATATACTTTAAATAAATTTTGATCTGAAAATTTAATACATTTCAGTAAAATCTCATTTTAAAAGTTTTTTTTTGTGACAACTAGAAATTTGGCCTTTAAGGAGGGTAAGGAGTTGTCATACCCTACCAGTTGGACCACTCGCAACAAAAGAATCTCAAAGCTGAAATGACAGCAAATTGACTAATATGAGAATATTATGTCTTTGATATTTTTAGCTGAATTAACGATAAGATAGAGCTTTCTGAAGAAGCTTAATGCTATCATCGGGTTGATTTGAAATCAATCCATTTTGAATTCAGTTACCACAACAAAACACGTCAGATAAAACAGGGAATTTACAATTTATCTCTACTTTAGAGAAATTCTTTTCTGAAAATTTAATATATATAAGTAACGTCTGATTTTAAGATTCCTTTTTGAAACAACCCGAAATTTGGTCTTTATGGAGCTGAAACGATTAACATATCATTATATTCCAGCGTTTTAGAAGTTACGATTAATCTGTTTCAATCTTATTAAGCTTTAATAAAATTATCAAGGTATACAGGGCTTCCTCTATTGATATTTTTTGTGGAAATCCAATTTCTCTATATAGTATAAAATTTAATGGGAATTTTTTTTATAGAAAGCATTACATTTAATATCGGTAAGTGGAAATTAAATATATAAATGCTTGTGGCAAGTCTGAACTTAAATAACGTTTCTACAAAATGGCGATTTGATAAATATATTGAATAGAAAAATATAGAAATCGATTTTAAGAACATGTTTTTAAATTAATAAACATTTGAAAAACATACACATTTTTTTTAGAAAACTGTAATTAGCTTTTAGTAAAAGAAAAATTAAACTAGTCATTGGTTTTAAAATCTTTTTAGTTTGAAACTGTGTTGAAGTTTTTAATTTTGGAATATTTTCACAGGGAACTTTTTAGAGCATTGTTTATCACAGAAAATATACTTTACGAATGCAGAATTTTATTTCCCCCATTTCAATTATTGAACTATTTTCATTAAATTGACGAAAATAATTTAATAATCGAAAGTCGCAATCATTGCAAAGATGAAAAATTGGAATGCCGATTAAAACCTCTTCATGGTAAATAATAATTATAAGAAATTTTACTGAGTTTATTACATTAAAAAAAATGGGAAATTTTACTTTGAAATTTGTTGAAAACTTCAAAATTATAAAGCTAAAATTTAATTTATTAAAACAAATATGTAGTGTTACAATATATATATATATATGAAATATTTATCATTTTTTGGAAATTTGTACGTTTTTTCTCTTCTGGAATTCAATCAGCTTACGCAATTGAAAGAAGAAATCCCATTAAATATGTATTGTCAAGTACTATTCAGCACTGTTATAATGCATTAAATAAACTTTTTACTTTATTATCTATACTTTTCAAAGGAAAAATAATTCGTTTTAAAACAATTATGCAAAGAGCATGACTCTTTTTTTTTTTCCTCCTGCAAAATCAGGCAAAAACTTTTTTTTTTAAGTTTAAAGTTTTGTTTTTTAAGATAAAAAAAGTTTATTTTAATGGAACTTAGTTTAAAGTTTATTTTATTTTTTATTTATTAAACTCTATTTTTTTATTCAAGTGGTTTGAATAGCTTCGAATAGCTTTAGATCTTAAATGTATAGCTCCAGAAAACTGTAAACTTTCCCACGTTCACGCTATTTGATGCATTAGAATATTTTAATTTTAACGAAATTCAGGTGCCATGATCGTGACAATAAAACAATGGTTTAAAAAGCTGTAAAATATTCTCCAATGGTGTTGAATGGGTTTCAACAAAAGTGTGAAAAAGCAATTGAAAGACACTGGAAATGTAGGATTTCCTAACCCCAAAATGACCAAATGAATTTCAGGGAAGAAAGGTATCATCCATTGAACTGATCCTTTACTGCTAATGACTACTGATGATCATTGAAAAGAAAAGCTCTTCCTTCACTCTAATATTTGAAATGGCAGTTTCATGAGAAAATGTTTTCTTTGAAATGATTGGGTTTCTTACTCAAACTTGGTCGAAAGAATACCTGGTAATCTGGAATACTATACAAAGTAAAACTTCTATATCTATTTCTGAGGAAATGATTTATTCCTATATTAAAAATATATATAAAGACAATAGCTCCTCTTTGAGATCTTTTTTGAGCCAGGCATCCTTGGTGCGCGCTGTCCTTGGTGTACGCTTTTAGAGTTTCATGCTCTGTGTCATTTATTTATGACTGTGCATTTTTTACTAGCCAAGCATTAACAAAATTCAGAATTCACCCATTTTCGGTTTCGATAGAGCCGTAATTTTTACTATCGGTCACTTTTGGTAGTAATATTTCTTCTTTTGCGAAATTCATCTCCTCGTATTCTCCACAGCTGCTTACGTAATTTGATTTTATTCTGAACATTAGCTTTAACTGCCTTTGCCACTAAACATGGAAAGTTATATTTTCACTATCCTTTATATCTGTTAATGTAAAGTACTAATTCTAAAATAAAGAAGAATTTTTGATATCCGTGAGGTTTATGTCGAACAAAAAGGCAAACACTTCCCCTAATTTCACAATATAAAAAAATTCTAAGCATTTTAAAACTTTTCTTCGCAATTCAATTATAGTAAGATGAGATTTATAAAAATTATAGATATAGATATATAATAGAAAATTATAGATGAGATAATAAAATTCCAAGCCATCTTCTTTTAAGTTAACTTTCTTTGTTCTCAAGGCTTTACTAAGAAGATTGAGTAAGATCGAGATATGAATAATATTTAGAAAGAAAATCAATATAAAGTAATTTCTTTTCCATGCATGAATTTTTATCGAAAGTGGCAGGATGATTTATTGTTGAAATTTATTGATACAAGAGCCCATTTGTGTCAAATATAATGTTGTCAAGTCTAAAACAACTCGCACAAAAATTCAGAAAAATAAAACTAACAAAAAATTACTTATTCATAGTTATAAACAAAATTGAAAACCATCATTTAACATAAGTAATGCCATGAAAATCGATTAAAAAAACAAGGATATTCAATAAAATGTTGACCGATTTACAAACCCATTTTCAATATATTATGGTCTACCACATGGTCTCATGCGTAATTGATAATAAGCAATGCAGCAGTTATGATGCTAATTGACAAATACGCAATTTTATGCAAATGTTTTATTTCAAGCAATATTCAGGTAAATATTAAACAAGTTTGAAAGAAGAAACTACTACTTCATTCCAAACGATAATTTGAAAAAGTAGGCCGTATATTCTTGAATAACTTTCTTCCATCATTTTATTTTTAATCATGCATTTTTCATTATCCTTATTCCAACGAAACATCTTATCAGTAGAATCACAGCAGGAAATGTAAATAGCTAAATGATTGTTCTTCAGTTTAATCTGATAACTAATTATTCTATTGAGTGCTTCTCGTAATTCTAATTAACTTTCCTAGGAAAGGCCTCAGGTATTTGATTGCAGAAGATGTGAGAAGCTTCCGACATTTGCGTGATTAACAAAGAACTTCCCGAGGTCCTTTCTGCCTGTGAACTCGACCTGTTTGAACCCAGTACTGAGAGAGACAGGTTTCAATCGCCGTTGGACAGGAATAAATGACTTTTCTAGACATTGTGTCACTATGGATGAGATTGTTTCGATCAATGAAAGTAAAATCTTGTATGCAGATGTAATTAGAATAGTTCTGGAATAAATGGTTAGCTAACCCTAGTTATCTGTGAACACGAACAGTTTTTATAGTTCACTTTGGTCTATAATTAAATGGTTGATGGTAAGTCGTTGTTTGATTCATGAATGGAAATCATTATCATTATTGTTATTTACTTTTGCTCATGGATTGGTTTGATGGATGTTATTGATGAGAATAAAAGATTTGGGCATGTTGTGCCAATGGCATTGAATTAAGGATCATTTTGTTGAAAATTTGATTTTGTTAGAGAAAAGTTGATTGACCCAAAGTTTTGAAATAAAGAATATTTTAAGTTTAAGGACATAATTCATAAAAAAATTTGCATTGACCTGTTTGAACTTATCACCAAGAAAAGCACTTCAATAAACTATTGAAGAAAAATTCAGGAAAACTTTTCTAGTTATTTTATAACTATGGATAAGAGTATTTCAATGAATTTAAGTAAGATCTTGTGCACAGATGTAAGAAGAATATCTTCATAATTAATGATCTTTTGTAATGATCTATGATCATTATAAATGTTCATCGCCAATTTATACATCGTGATACATTTAATCCGTGTTAAATTGCGTCTGCTTAGATAATTGATCGTAAGTCAGTATTTAATTCGTGAATAAAACCACTGTGGACTTTTGTATAACTCACTTCCTTTTAACGTAAATTCGTATAACTTGACGAAACAAGTGCGACTAGTTCTCTTAATATTGCGCAATAAATAGTTTCGCGTTACGAATAAGATGAATTTAACAATTTATTATTTTGGGTTTCTTGTTTATAAAAACAAATGTTTTATTCCCTTGTTGTCTGTATATAAACAGTAAAGTTTCTAGTTTTAAAAAAATAACATCGCATTAGCAACATTAATTATAACAAATTGGAGCTATGTTTGAACTTGCACGCATTCGTCCTATAAAGCATCTCCCTTATTATGCGATTTCCTATAACAATGAAAGTGTTTTCTCAATGTATCAACATCCACCGTTATTAGTTTTTTTTTATAATTTAATTTTGCTTAAAGTTTGGTTCGGTGATTTTTTTTCACATTTGACACAAGCGTCTATTTTTGTCGTGTTGTTAACTTGGTAATAAAAAGAAATCTCATTAAAAATTTCTCTTGCCTATGAACCAATCTTACATTTAACACATCAGAATTCAAGCCTAAGCTAGACTCTAACGGCGTAAATGCTTTATTTCTTATTTAAAATAGCCTTGAAAACCTGATTTCAAAAAATGGCAACTATTTCTTCTTGTAGTCATTACGCTCATGCTAAATATTATTTCAGATATGCTTAAAAAACTGGATTAGTAGATAAACACCTGATCTAATATTCAAATAAAGCAAGTCATCTTAAGCATGAAAGAGCATGAATTTTAAGTATGATTAAAGATAAATGTTTTTTATTACTGTTGACTTCTTTGGCATCAGCGCATTTAACTCACCATTGGGTAGGAGTAAATGTTTTTTCTAAACATTGTATGCATTGTAAGCAGGGATGAAAAGGATTGTAAGCTCAATGAAAATAAAATACCACATGCAGAGTTAATTAGAATGGCTTTTTGAATAAAATATTAGTTTCAGTAATTCCTGATCACAAGAATTCTTTTGTTTGATTTTTGCTCTATTTAGGTCGTTGTCTTATGAATATGATAGCTGTTACGGACCTCTTTGTCTTCCAGTTTACACTATCCATATAAAATGTAATATTTGCACTCACAGCCAAAGCATTTACTTTAATTCATTATAAAACTTATAAAGACACTAAAAAAATTACGAAAAATTATTAATTCAAAACTATTCACATATAAAACAATTATTCACTATTTTAGTTAAATAACAGAAGAGGAAAGCAGTAGTTTGTTTACAGAAAAGTGTTTTAGTAAACCAAGTTAGCTGATCACAAAAATGACACATTTGGTTTTTTTTTTATACATCCACAGATTTTTCACAAATAAAAAAAAAGACTAGGATCTATTTATTAAAATTAATATGAAATATTATCGGATAATAATATAATGTAATTAAATTTGAAATTTATTTCTGAATAAAATTATTAAAACAAATATAAAAACAATACAACAATGAAATAAGAAATATTATATAATAAATAAATTGTTAAATAATTTAATACGCGATTTAAACTTCTCCTCAAAAAAAGAAAAAGAGCTCAAGTTTTAGCATTGTGATTTAAAAATTCATTTGCAACAAGAATAAAATTTTCTAACTACAGAAACTGGGAAAACGATTTGAAAGATGTTTTTCTAAAGAAGAACTATTTGGAAACTGTATAAATATTCCTGAACTTATAATTCATTCATATTTCACATTAATAATTCTGGAAAGAGAAGCTTAAAAATTGTCTTAGTGTTCTTGCTTCAAGTCCTGTAGCTCATCCAGTAACAGCAAAAGAATTATACATATACATTTTCTTCTAATTAATTATAGAATATCGAATTAATTAAGGTAAATATGGGTCAAGAATTAATTAAAAATTTATGGGGATTTGAAAATTTTTACCGAGTTTTTAAGTCAGGGTTGAAACTATATAAAAATGTCTTGTTTCTAATGTGTTAGAGGAGATCGAAATATCAACATTGAATAAAAAAGAAAGGCCTCTAAGGAAAATTTAAATCCAAAATAAAACGATGTGATTCAGAAAAACTTTGTGGACACAATACAAGTTCCTCTTACCATTCTTGATCACCAACTTACGATTGATGAAAGAATATATCAATGTATAAAAAAAAACGCTCAAGTACATTACAAGAAATCGCTCTTATTGCATATTGTTGGATGAGAATAGTCAAATGTAAAACAAATCACTCTAGGAATTTTCAGACTGCTTCATTGTACGTTTTCATATCAACAATTATTTCAACGATTCGCTATTTAATGAAATAACATAATATATCAGTTTCATCTCTGTACAATGTTTGCTTTATTTTTAATAGTTTTTTAATGTAATACATATTTTTTATCAATCTTTAATGATATAATGAAATTCAAACTCATCGATAGATATATTCTATCGAATTCTGTTACCAGCGTTAAAATTAAGATTTCTTATAATGCTTTCTTTGGACATAAATTCCGAAGTAGTATTTTATCTTCCTCTTTTATTTCATAGTATATACATTTTTTTTAATTTGCTTGAATCATAATTTTCTTTGAAATATTCAGTTAAATTCATGTTTTCTATTCTATCAAATAAAAAGATGAATTAAAAAAAATATGTATTTCACAAAAATATTTAACAGCCCCAAAAATACTAATTTGGCCGAATAAACTGATCGCCAGAGGCGATGAGCTTGCTCAAGCGTTGAATAAAAATGATGATTGCTTTTTATATTTAGCGGATTTTTTCCCCACATACATTGGAGAATAAAATTCAGAGAAAATGAAATCATTAACGCAGATACTAGTCTATTGGTGATGATCAAAAATTTAAGGGATAAAAATGAAATCTACAACCCCTTAAAAAAACATGATTTAGTTTCAAAGGCCAAGAAATTTTTAAGAAAATAAACCCCTTTGAGAAAATTTTTTTATAATCTAGTTTAATTTTAGATACATATAGGATTTCATTCCATTTATTTGGTTTTATCCAAATATTTCTTGCAAGTTAATTTCATTAAAACAATGAGTATTTAGTAAATTGTATATACCAATGTTTTCAGAAATTTCTCAAATTAGAAATTTTTTGTTTCATAATTGTATAAAAATTTTTATTTGATAAAAAAAAACGATTTTATTTTTAAAATTGGCACAACGAACATCATATTATTTATACAAACTTATATAATCAGAGAAGTCTTAATTGTCCCTTGCTTGTTAAAATTTATGCAAAATCCAGGTAAAAATTTAAAATTTAATTTCAATGCTGTTAATTACAACACTCTTAATTCTAAGTTTATTACAATACTTTAAACAATATTTTAAAAAGCGTTAAAAAAGATAACAGTCAAAAACATAAAAGGTAATTTTAATAACTGTAAAGTAGATTATTAGAAATTGAAAAAAATAATTAAACCAATTCAATGTTTTTTCAACAACACAAAATAATAAAGTATCTGAAATGACAATAATGAGGAATATTAGATTTCAGAATATTAGATTGAATATTTTAGTGTATTGAATAATTTATAAATAAAATTTTTGTAGAAAAATTTACTTAAAACAAGCATCTAATTTATAACGTCAAATCTTCAAGAAGGTTATAAACCAGAAGTCGATCTTTGTACTAAAAATTACCATCCTCGCCAGCTTGAAGCAACAAGAGCTCGATTTTTGTTTTAAGTATAACAACAACAATAAAAAAAAAAAAATCTTAGTGATTATCTGGAAATACATATGAGTTAAAAAAAAAAAGATACATTTTACGAATATTTAGTTAACAACTTCCAATTTTTAAAAAGACTGCCAATTATCTTTTATGTTAAAATGTTTAAATTGCCTTTCGTGCCAATACAAAATAAGCAGAGCTTTCTTTTCATTAAAAGTCATATGACTAGACTGAACAGTGATTCATCCCCTGTAGTGATGCCGTAGTTAATTATTATCTCATCAAGAAAACATATTTCAAATATCATCCAGAGTCTCCCCCTTCACCTCAACACAATAGTTAGTTAAAAAAAAAAGATTTAAGCTTTTTAATTCTTCATTTTTGTTTTTGCCTTCCGTACGTATGCCATGTAGTCTCCGTAGTATGTTTCGGATGACGCAGCATTACTGTATAAACAGCCGACAGGTCAAAATCGCGCAGGTCATCATCCTGGGTCAGGTCAGAAAGCGAATAGAAAACTGGTTCTCCTAGGAGCAATACTCGGGCCTAAGAGTTCGAGTATTATGCGATATCTAAAGGGAAAAACACACATAAAATAAAATAACAGCTATAAAAATGAACACCCAGGAATCCATAGAAGTGTGGAACGAAAAAAAAAATCATTCCCCCCCCTTAGGATTCGTATTTCATTCGAAAGTTCTATAATCTTGTTATTTGACTTTTTTTTTCTTTTTCTGCAACCTGATGCACTACAAAAGAAATGGAATTTCGAGAAATGTAGTGTTGCGTTTCTGACCCCTGAAATTATATTTTTGCTTCACATAAGTAAATTCGTTTATCTAAATAAAAGTAATTTGCTGGAAACTTGCTCTGTGGTTCCGCTTAAAATTCTCCGTAGTTGTAAAGTTGGGTTTCTGTTGTTATTTTGCTGGCGCCGTGGCGCCGAGTCAAAGAAATAAACAGCATTTATGAAATGACGTTTGCGGCGTAATTAAAATCCATCAATGTTGTCTCTTCGAGGTGAAACATGTATAAATGTTTCGATAATCCCGCGTTTCTTAAACTGAGAGTCGCGATTCCGATTGTGTTCAGAATAAAAAATATTACTGATGCCAAATTTCTCACAGGGAATTTATTTATTGACATTGAGTTTTTGAAGTAAAATTTGTCAAGAAAACGGCTTTGGCATACATCGTTAAAAATTCTAAATTATTATTTTTTTTTGTTGTATTTCTTCTTAGTTAATAATTAATGCACCATTTTCTTATTTATTTTGTAATTTTGAGGCCATAATAAAAAAAATGTTCTAATAGAAATGGTAACGGTAATGGCAATATTTTTCTTCCCATTAAAATGTCACAAGTAAAATGTACTATATTCCTTACAATAATTAACATGACTGAAATTTCATTTTTAAAGTTTACTACAAAATTCTCTTTTGATTTATGTGAAGAGTTGTCTTAATGGTTATGTTTTAGCTGTTTTAAACTTATTTTAGCAAGTAAATCTTAAATATTAAATTAATATCAGTAAGAAAAGAAATTTAAAAAAAGAAAAAAAAGAAAAGAAATCCTTTGTAAGTGGTACAAAACGTCAAAAAAAATCCGATTTTACTTCAAAAATAGAAAAATTATTAGTAGTATCTCTATTCTCTCAATTCTAATAAATAAATCTTATTTCGGAAATAGCATGTCTGAAATTTTCGAAGTAAAATGGTATACGAAAACTAAAATTTTTAAAATTCTTTGAAAAATACATACAGATTCATATTCATGTGCTTTAAAATTAATTGCATGGGTTTTAAAATGTTTTATTCCTTTTTACAAATTCTGTGAATGCATGTATATTCGCTTGAAAATACTAAATTTATGTGAAATGAAAAAATATTAAAAATTATCAGCAATATTCATTATCTATGCAGTCATTTCGACACAGAAGTTTGACCTAATAATTAAGATGTTTTTGAAACTTTTGTATATCTTGAGAATTTTTAAGATGGATAGTTGCAAAATTTATAACCTTTTTTATAATTCTGGGCAAACACATATTTATGTATTAATATTTTTATGGACGAAATGATTATAATTTATAAAAAATATTTTTTAAAAAATTATATCAATTTTATGATAAAAACCAGAAAATATTTCGGGCGAAGAATTATGCTTTCCTAAATTTTTCATAAAGGCAGGCAATAATTCTCAATTGAACAGAAACTTTTTAAAAAGTTATTAAAAAATATAAATATTTATAAATTTTTTACAAATAAATGTATATGGTATTCATTATTAGATGTCCAGAAAAATATATCAATCATGATTACAATTTCGCAATGTAAGGGGGAAAGGGGGAGAGGAGATATCGAGAGAAAGGGGGAAATATCGAATCAAAAAATATCGAAAATATCGAAAACAAACAACAAGGAATCTTAATTTATGTATTTTTCAGAAATAAATTGCAGATGTTTATATTGAATTAAAAATTCACCAAACAAAGTCGTTTCCTTTAACGATTCCAACCTTGTATACTCGGAAAGAAGTAATTTCACTGCTAAAATGCTTCCAATAACCGTGCATTCACTGATAAAGCAAATGCGAAACTTGAAATTTGCTTTTTCAACTTTAGGAAATAATTCAAAAGTAAAGGTAACTCCGCTTTCAGCATTAGGTTGCCGCATTTTTTTAATTATATTTTAAAATTTTGCATTCTATTGCAGTTTTGTGTTTAGAATATATTGCATGTTTCTAATAAATTAGCTTTACATTAATATTTTCAAGACCTATATATAGCATTAGCGAATTACTAGCAGAAATATCGAATAACAGTAATTTTTATAAATCGGCGGAGATATTTGTGGTTAAAATCATGCACTTTCAATGACTTGAAAAAGGGCTCATCCTATAGTGAAAAAAATATTCTCAACTATTATCATACGATTTTTCCGAGAACAACAACAAAGTGAAATTTAAGCAAAGAAGAAAATAAACAAAAATGATATAATGATATATTATTATGATATAATGTTTCTAATTGGACATTTTGGCCAATATCCTTCATTTTTTGTTATTTTTGTAACTTCCTTATTTCACCGTTAGGGGGGGGGCTGTAATCTGTCTCCATAAATTCAGCATAGTCACTTTATTACAGCTAACGAGATGTCACTTTGAGGTTAAGAGTTCAAAAAGACTTTACCGACCTGCCTGTATAATAATTTATTTTTATAAAAAATTTTGCAACACTGTCTTACAGATTCGACAGTAAAATACAACTAAAAGGTGTAAAAAATATAAGAATGATTTTTTTTTAAATGGAAAATGTTACGAGTCTTGATTGGAAAAATAAATCATTTGTAGTATGAAACTTACCATCCTTCATTTTTCATAAATAGCTTTAACATTTGGGTCTTGTTCAGGTTAGTATTTTAAAAGATGAATAGAACACGAATGTTCTAAAATATCACTCGTATCTATGTCAGAAATGGTGAACTCTACAGGAAAAATTAATAAATGAAGTATTTTAGATTTTCACTGATGATTTATCACTATTTTTCTTTTACTCTGCATCTAAAAAATTTTAAAAGTCGATATATATATTTCTTTTATATATATATATATATATATATATATATATATATATATATATATATGTAATGATATTTTAACTCTAATTTCAATTTAATTAATTTTCAAGATTTTATCTTCATTTAGCCCATAGTAACTTTATTCTAAAATATTCTCTTATTTCGTGATCCAATTCCACTGTCTCTACTTAATTAATTCAAGAGAAGCTTTGTTAAATTACTGACTCAGCTAAAATAACTTTCCCACACTCCGTGTGAAGCGGCAAAATACCGCTGAATGGACAAAACGCCGATACTTTCCCACGCTCAGCGTGAAGGTGTAAAAAACTGTCCAGTAAGCACATTCTTTTTAAAAGATCCCTGTGTTTCCCTTACATGTGATTGGCATGCGTTAGAAATCCCTATCAGTCTTATTAATATATTAGCGCTATGAAGAAATGTTTTCCCTATCAAAATCATAGGTTATATAAGACCAGGGATAAAATGTCCAAGAGCTTTTTCCTCATTCCTCTCTGTGTCGTCCCGTGTGCTCATCGCTTGTACATATGCCTGCTTCTTAAAAATGAAATAAAACGACGTCACGAAATAGCAAGTCTCTTCACTGTCTTCAAACTGCATTTCTGCTCCACAACAAATAATGTTATATATATATATATATATATATATATATATAAAAGAAAACAAATTGTAATCAAGATTACTAATTCTGTGTTGGGTGCATCGAAAAGTTCTAAGGAAAACCTGAATAAAAAATAAACTTTTATTGCTTTAGTTTAGAAAACTGCAATTATAAGCACGTTTCACTAAACCTAACGTGACTTGCATTAATCTAACAAGAGATAAAAAGAAGCAAGTTTCTTACTCTTTACGACAATATATTGTTAAGGTAATACTGTGACACATGGTTCAGAATATTTTTCTAAATGTTCGATGTATCTTTGTTATACTTCTCATTTCAGAAAATGAAAGCGAGAGGGGAATATTCCCATCAACATAGAACACAATGACCTTAAAACTAGTGCGTCCCTTTTTACCTTAATTTTTAATTCTGTAAATGAAGTGAATTAAAAATAAAGAGGAGGAAATAAACGAATCTTTCAGTTTAGAAGAAAAGTTTTCCTCTTTTTTTAGAAGATATAAATGTTGCTTTTAGTGTTAAATCTATAATATTTCGCAGCATTTGCTTTTCTAAAACAAAATAAATGAGGTTAGACTATATTAAATATTCATTAGAAATTTCTTTTTAAAATGTTTTTTCCTTCCTTTTTTTCTACAGTGTTGAATTTTATAAAACCCTTCGAAGAAGTTCACTGAATTAAGTATTTTGATCTGCTTAAAAATTATTTGCTTTTTGTTTGCCTAGGATAGTAACGTTTTAGTTAACCCAAAATCACTCATTCTTTCAATACCTCTTTTTTTTCAGATATGATTTTGTATTTTTGTCTGTAAAATTGTATGAACAAAAATAAGGGCTTTCTAATAGTTTTTCTGGCTCTTGAAATATTATTATAGAATGTAGGCAAAAAAAAAAGTGTTTGAGACTTTGTTGAATTTCAGAATTTTAGAAGCAACGCTACAAAAAACAAATAAATAAATAAAATAAAATAAAAATCGGATTGATATCAATATATGAGTATCTATCCATGTGCAAGTGAAAAAAAACTGAAATATACAATAGGCTAGACTGATGAAATTTGGGACAATGCTCTTATATACCCATATTAATTTTTTAACCAATTCCATTATGGAAAGATGTAATTTTTTCAAAAGTAATTCTCTGTTTTCTGAATTGTAAGCGTAATTATTCAAGGGAGAATAATATTTATAAAAATTATTTTAATTTGCGTATTTTCATTTCCCTTGAATGATATATTATACAGAATTTAATTGTTACTCTGGTTTAACTACGCGAGTTCACTTACGTTAAAAAATATTATGCACATTTTTAATCATTTACTTAATTTATTTATGTCTTCTCACTTTAATTCAAGGGAAAAATTTATATATTAATTTTTTTTTCTTCTCACATTCTCTTTGAGATCCTTCATTTGCTAGTAGATAATCGTGGCAAGTATAAAAAATATTTTTAAAATTACGGAAATCAGAGAAAAAATAACACGATATTCAATTTGTTAGTATTAAATTAATAGTTTTCTTGACGTAATTATCACATCTGAAGTTATTCTTGGAAAACATAAAAATCTCAAATTAAAAAAAAAAAAAAACTGTGAAAAAACGCCAGTGAAATAAGCAACTTTGATCCATTTTAGAGGACACTGTATTCATGTCTACAGACAAAATTTAGTCGTTTAACACAAACGAAAATAATTTTTGATCGCATGTTATAAATGATATCTTTAGTAGAATTATACTGGAAATTTTAGGGGAAAACACTGGCATTCTTTTTTATTTCAAAACATTCGTTCATTTAAACATATGTGTGTTAAAAAAAATTTTTTTTTTTAAAGAATTAACTTGTTAGGTCAAGAATTTTTAACCATTTATTATACAGTAAGCAGAACTGTGTATAACACTGATGTATAAAATCCACAACAGTGATGTATCCCACAGCGATCATCACTGTGGGACGTTGCCAATATGGATGGCCAATGATGAATCCGATGCAACTTATTTATGCGCGTCATTACTTTGTGGCGGACATACAAGTGAGTGAAAAGAGCGGTAGGTGGGGGTGGGGAGTGACCGGATGTTATATTTGTCATCTGGTCAAATACAAAACTACGACGTTCATATCAAAATAGCTCTCGTTTATATTCAAAACGAAATGTTAATGTAACTAAACCAACTGAGTCAGACATTCGTAGTTTTACTTATTTAAAAATAACTTTTAATATAATAATTATTTAACCCTCCAGCTGCTTATCCCGCGATTTCAATGGGTTGGCAATCAGTTCATTTTCTATTGCCACCCGGGTTTTTCGCAGTTTAGAGTGTTTATTTTTACGATTACAGATTTTTTTTATATTATACTAGCCGCCTTTGGCGACCAGCCGGTTCGCCAGTATTACCGCTCGCTACAATTTTCAATTAAATATTTTAAGTAACTGGTCCCTTAATAGATTCTCAAACAAAACATTTTTAATCTTCAAATTTTGATGGTCATACCAAACTTATACTGTTGTTTAAATCGTTTCGTTCAATTTACTATATATATTTTGCTAATTTGTTGTCATTTCCGGTAAAACTTCAACTTTAATTTAAAGTGGAAATGATGAAATTGCAATTAATATAAAGATATTTTTTAATAAAACCAAGCGTTTTATTTTATTTATCATCTTTATTGTTACTTATTATTATTATTATTATTGAATTTGAGTATTGCAAACATAATCGTTCGGTATCTAAGTCTTATGTGAACTACAAAATATTTTTTCATAATTTATGTAATATCTCAAAGAATAATTCAACAAAAATTTCTCAGATTCAGCATAAAATTCAGTTTTTAGTTTTGCTTTCAAAAGTATTGGAATGAAATAATAATAATATTTTGTTCAGGCCTATAAATATATTTCAAAAATTATGAAACTCAATATTTTCATAGGTCAATTAATCTTTAGAAACCTGCGCGCTCATTGGCGTATTTTCTTTGAAACGATCGATGGAAAATCTAAAATTAACCTTTTTTTATTGAATAGTGATATTCAAATTTTCATAAATCAGTCAGTTTAAGTGATTGATTTAGTTGATTGTAAATTAACTCTTTTTATTTCAAATATTAGGGTTTCAAGAACATTTTGTTATTCGTGATTTCCACAGCAGAAGCTTTATGTAAAATCAAAAATTCGTTATTGATTAGAGCATTTATTGTATCAAGTTACATAAAATATAATCATTTTCCATTTAGACCATTTTAGCAGATCTGTGTCTTACTAAAGGTTTACAAATTAGCTATGTGGCCCTGATTTGAATGGATATTCTGTTCATATTAAACAAAACTTGCCTTAAAATAAAACTGATTTATTAGATTAATAATATAGAGAGTGTAAAAGATCATAAAATAATATTTCTTGAATTTATTTTTTAGAAAAAATAATATTTCATATTTGTTTCATTTCCTACAGACACGTGCCGAAAATTATATTTTTGCAGATTTCATTCCAAAAAGATTTAATTTATTTTTAAATGGAGCTTTAATCAATGTGATAGCAACAGTTTGAAAAAAGCTAATTTTTTCCCATGAATGCGCAACGTGCTAGTGCAGCTTAAATTTTATTTTTATTTTGTACGAAAAAAATTGTTGAAAAATATAGTTAAAATATTTATTTAAAAATTCATTAAAAATAGAAATTGAATTTTAAGGTTAAATCATTGGTATCATTTAAAAAGATAAATTTTTGATCTTTAACTTGAGGTAAAAATCTTTTTTGTGCTGTAATATTTTCGAAAGTTATAGCAGAAACACGCCAAAATTTCACTTAATTTTGAAATAAATAAAATTCTAATTAAAAATTCGAAAAAAATAACCCCCAGGTACACATTCCCGGCCTCCAAGGTATATACGTGCCAAATTTGGTAGCTGTAGGTTGAATGGTCTGGCCTGTAGAGCGCCAACACTCACACACACATTGAGCTTTATTATAAGTATAGATATGGATTATTATCGAGTAACATATAGTACGTGTTCACTTTGTTTGAAAAATATTTGAACTTATTTGCAAACATCGTATCTAAATAGGGATTTTAAAAAATTACGCAGTCAAAGAGCTGATAAACTATTTTAATTCTTACAATTTTGTCTCTAAATAGTAAAGATTTTTAACAAAGCGATTTTAATTAAATAAATATGGTTTTTAACTGATGTATTTTACTTAAAAATTCGAGTCCGAAACGATTCAAAGATTATTTTTTCTATATTACTTCCATTCGTCTAATCAAATTTTCTCAACCACTCTTTAAAAAATTTGACACAGCAGAATGAAAGAGTATATTCTGATTTATGAAAACTGTGATAATAAATAAAAATGCTTTTGAAAAAATAAAAAATTTCAATTTCAAGTTAATTTTATATTTGATATATTTACATTTCAAATATCCATGGAAAACTTTATTCATAATAAAAGGAAGAACTTTTCTATAAATTTACTTAAGGTCCTCTTAAAATTTTCAAATGTATCTTTGAAAAAAAAAAAAACTTGGAGAAAATAAATTTTGAAACGGCCAAAAGCCTAGGATCCGTAGAAACTTTTTTTCATATTTTTTATTTATTTAGCATTAACTAAAATCATTAAGATATACTCTCCAATAAACTATTTAGCCGGTTTTCAGCAATTTGGTTCTTAGATATATTCAGACAGGCAACTGAGTGATGTTTACGTGTGAACCTCTTTTCGGAGCTCTTTAAAACAACAAATTTCGCGCTGCTTTTCCTAGGTAGACAAGTGAAATTGTAACTGTACAACTAATAACTTACTGTATTTCAGCAATCAAATTTTATTTCTTGTAGACAAAAATATCAGTTGAAGTGAATGAAATGTCAAGCAATTGAAGTAAGACATTTTATCATTTGGAGTTTTCGGCTTTCATGAATTTTTTGCCATTTATAGCGAATTCTTGAATATCAAAAGAATAAAAAAATGTATCAGGGTATAGTAGGTATTTTATATTCACAAAATATGATCATTAAATATTTAATCAAAAGTATTAAATTTATTTTTAGATGATGGTCTCTTGCTAGTTAATAAAGAGAATATAATGTTCGCCATCAAAATAACAGACGACTTTAAAATGCAATATGTTCTTTCTCATATTTAATGATTTTTCTAGAAGAATACATAAAATAGGTCAACTACATTGGTTGACTTTAATAGTTGCTATTTGTTAAATTATTGATTAATTAAAAGATGATTTAATATTACGTTTTCTTTATATCATCAAAACTGAAAAATATATTATAATTAAACGCACGAATTAGATATTAATAATAATAAAAATGAAAAGTCAGTTTAAATATTGATGTTTATCATTGGTTTTTATTTATAAATGCCCACCCTTTCGACAACGTTTAGGAATTGTCCTAATATTTCTCTCAATAGCAAATAAATAAAGAGCAACATATAATTATTTAAATTCTCCCGGAATGAAAATTATCAAAATATACACATAATAAACCTTGAAAAATGCAAATCCTTTTTTGGAAAAATTCGTTTAATGTATTAACTTTTATCATTATAAATATTTCGAAAATATTTAACCTTCTTATGAAAGTTTTATTAATTTGATGCTATTCATTATACTACAACAGAGGAACAAATATTAACTCATTGTGAAAGAATTTCTTTAAAATTTTTATGAAGTTAGTATTTGTTTTAATTATTCAGTTAATATTTATTAAAACCACCTGAATAGCACTTAAAAGTTGCTCATTTTGAGCTTTTGTCTGCTGAACTTATTTTAAAGATTTAATTTTTCCTCTTAATATTTATCATAGAAAAATTTCCTTAGCATTTTTTCTTAAATTTAGAAAGGAAGAAGTTTAACAAGCAGAAAAAGATCAGGAATTATACTGAAGTTTCTTTATTTCTGAGATTTAGAACTATTTTCCTCTTAAAATATGTAAAGTCTTTACCTGTTAAAAATTGTATTTTTCAAATCATAAATTGTTTCAGGACTTTTAAGAAATGTCACAACCTGCCCTGTCACGCTAACATGAACAACTATCTATTTCTAGAAGAAGAAAAAAAGATTAGAAAACTTAAGATATGCGTTGTTTAGTGTTCATAAGTGTTAGATATTTAGTTCATAAAAAATTAAAATTTATAAGAAAGATTAAGCATTTTTGAACAATTACGTATAATTTGCAACCTTTCTTTAATACCTTTTTAATTTTATCTCTTTTTTTATGTCTTTTTTTAATACTAAAAAAAATATCTAGTTTTGACTTTTTATACTTTCTTCCGCTTAAATAAATCTAACAAAATCTTGATTACTATATTCAGAAAAACTGAAAATAAACCATTGAAGCAACAACATAAAATCATTTCTTTCCCTAACCTGGAAACATTTAGAAGTTTGTGTAGTTGCCAATCTAACTTCCGCGAAAAGGGGTTGGAAATAAGTTGAGCCTAAAAGATTTATGGCAAGGGGAATTCAGTCATTTTAATATCACAAAATCTCCCTAAATTCAGAATGGAGAAATATTTTAAGCTATTACCAACAATGCAGACAAAAGAAAAAAATAGCCTCCCTTTTTTTCAATTCATAAAGCGGCGTGGCGCTGAAAAAGAATATTGTGAATTAATTAAGTATTTCTATACTAAACCTGCTTTAAAAAGATTATAATTATAAAAACAATTTAAAAAACTCTTTTATCCGATTATTAAAAATAAAAAGAATTTAATCAGAATTCTAGCGCACAAAACAAATTTTGTAAAAGCATGTGAAACTTTAAGTAAAATGGAATTGTAATCCTATTTATACGCATTTGATTTTTTTATAGAATGAATTTATGTGATTTTTATTTCTTATGAAATTCGCTGTGGCTTTAAAGCCTTCTCCTATTGTTTTCTGCGACTTTTGTCTTTCCAATTTTTATTGAAATCAGATTTTTAATAAATAATTCTCCTTTTTTAATACACTCATAAAAGCATTTTTTATATTTATTATTTTCTAATATTAAACTTTTATTTCTTTTGATATTCAGTGTAAAATGCATGTGGGTGGTAAATTCCTACCACAAAGAAACCTAATTTTTATATGGGAATCAAACGTGGTGGTCGCGGCGCCAAATCGGCCGACTTTCTCTATATTTACATCGGTATTCTAAACAAACATATAAAATAATCAAGAAAATTATTTTCTGTATTTCTAAGGAATAAAAGTATTCTAATTTAAACACAATTTTTATGTATATTTTCTTCTAGAACAGTCAATATTATAATATTCATCAATAATATTCCTATTCAAAGAATTTTTTCTTAAATACTTATTTTTTTATAAGATTATCAATTTCTTTTCTTTCTTCTTATTAATTAAACCTTCTTTTAGAATCTAAATTTCTTCTTTACAATGTTATTACCGTTTCTTCTTTCTTTATTATTAATTTATTTAACTAATTTTTTATTCAAAAATATAGTTGTTAAAACAAAACTATAAATGTGTCTCTGATCTAAAAATTCCGATTGGATGATATTCATAATATATTTTAACTTTCAATGAAAATCCAAAAGTTTCTTTCTTGTGATTCTGTGTTTAATTTCTTTGTAAGTTAATTGCCGATTTTTGTAAAAAAATTATTGTTAATTTGTATCTTTTAGTCTTTAACATATTTCCTAATTAAAGATCAAAAATAGTACTAAATTTAAAAATTAATATTTCTCAAAATAATTCCTAGATTACAATCAATAAACAGTCAATAAATAGCTAAACTAATATATTAACTGATAAATAAGGAATCTAACAAAAATAAAACATACTACTGTCACTGAGCAAATAACAGCGAATTTTCCAAACTCTAATTTGGGCGAAGGAATTGAAAAGCCGACTGTATAAGCATGCGAAGTTAAGTAAAAGCGTATAAAAATATGAAAACATTTGAAATCAATATTATTACAGTAAAAGATACTAAATTCGAACATTTTCAACTTGAACTCGTCGGAAACGTTAATTTTTTTCTCCGAGCTCTTGATTTTTTTTTATTAAAATAATTTTTAAATATTTTCTGCACTTCGAATTTGATTTGTTTAGTTCGAAGTCTAGATTAAAAATTAAAAAAAAATTAATATAGTTTTGAATTATTTTCATTTCTTAAATAGTCGTACTTTATGTTTTAATTGGTCACGAATAAGAAACTTTTTAAGGCCTTAATTCGCTTGATAAATTGAATACTAATCAGTGTATATAATATTAAAATTTTTATTTTTTTAAATTAAAATAATTCCATTAAAATTATTATTTAAGCTTATTTGAAATTTCAACAATGAATATTATTACATTGTTTATTAGTATTTTATATTGTTCATTTATTCTTTATGGATTATTTTTTAACTTAAATACTAAGAATTAATCTTTTGGTCCATTTTTAAGATGAAATTTCTCTCTTTCTTTCCTCTCTCTTAGAATACTCATTTTTAGATACATTTCTTCTTAATTCAAATTATTTGATAAATGGAATTTTTTTGTGATACCACAGCTTCGTATAAACCAAATTCTACTCTTTTTTTTAATTATTATACTTTGCTTTGTTGCATTCATTGTTTACTTATAAAATATTTGTTTTAATAAATCTAAGAAAGTTTTGCAACCATATTCAAATATAAATTACCCTAGTAGATGTTCATAATACGATAAAAAATAATAACAATTTTCAAATGTCCATTCAGAAATAAGAGCATTCTTTTGCATTTTTTTTAAATGTCATAAGCATAATCATTAAAGGAGATTCGATTTGAGTTCAGGATAATAACTTCAGGATAATTATTTTTCTTTAATTCCTATAGCAATTTTGATTTTATAAAATGACACAATTTAATTAATCTTCTATATCATCATTTATATCACTGGAAATAATTAAAATAAAAAATTTCCTCTTTTTAAAACGCTAATAAAGGTGTTTTAAAAACTGTTTTTATAAAATTTATTTTATATTCTCATGATTCTATTCCGTGTAAATTAAATAGGGATTGGTGTTGACCGAAATTGTTTCAAATTGAGATTGTTCCTGCCAGTACCGTTCAATGCTTACGCACCAATGAATAATTTAATATTAAATGAAAAAAAATTCGTTAAAAAATAAAAGAAATCATTCAGTTAAATCGAAGGCAAAATGACTTCTTGCTTTCATTATTCATTTATCGGAAAACCAATCTAAAGTTTTAAATCCTTACTTTTTCTAGAGTTTTCCACTCTGATGAGCAATTTCCTGTAAAAAAAGTTGATTGATATGATGTATGCCAGACTGAAACAAAAAGATGGGCTTGACTTAATTTCTTGAAATATCTTTACCTTTTCAATTCTTTGTAACTAGGCAACGATGACGTCAGCCAGCTGTACAACATTCTTCATTATTTTTGACTTAATTATGAAAACTCGAAATCAAGAAATAATCAGCTTCGTTTTTCTACAATAATTTTGAATATTTCATATCAAAGTAAGTTTTTGTTTCTTACTTTACATTAAGAGTGCTTTATTGATTCGATGCCTACAAAAGGATAAAAACAAAGACCTTGAGATTTCAATCCATCTTTTTTTCTAAAAATCAGAAAAAAAATTATATGTTTTTATGTGAACTTGAAATGTTTATATGAGCTCGAGAAGCGGAATAATCTGGACGTATGAAGCTTATGATGTTAACTTCACGCTTGTAAAGACAAGTCAAATGTTGGATGAATTCTGACTATAGGAAGTCTATCTATCATGTTCATGTGAATAGGATAATTTGAAATCACAACTAGATAGACAGATGATACTCGAGATATAATTTTATAGCGAGAATAATATAACTGTGTCATATTTTCGACTAACACAATTAACTAAATGGCTAACAATCTGCCATTTGTTATACATTTGAATATAATAATTCATAAAAATACCAAGCTTGGTGGATTCATTTTGTAGGTGGTTTTTATTTTTAAAAAAATGCAAATTTATGTTTGATTTTGAATTCCGTGAATCAAAGAGAAGAAGTCCAAAATGCATACTTGATTTTCATTACAATTCAACAAATATAAACACAAAACATGCTATATTGTGTAATATTACGATAAATCGATGGATTATCGTATTTTAATCGCATTGCTAATTTATTAAAAGAATGCTGGACTCTGGATCAGACAAAAATTACTTTCAACAAATTTTATATTTTTACTGTACAATGAATCTAAATGTCGAAGGGTTGCTAGTTTATTAAAAGAATGCTGGCCACTGGCTCAGACGAAAAAAAATATTTACTACAAATTTTTGTAATTAGCTCAAAAAAATTCAATTTTTCAAAAAATTCCACTTTTTCAATGAAATAAATGTGGTAGATTGTACTTTAGCTTTATTCATAATTAGATCTCAATGAGAAGGAACTAAGGAAGGGGGAATGGATCAAAATTCTGTTTTGCAAAATTCTTCGAAAATTTCAAACCTAAATAGTGTCAAATGAACTCACAAATGATTTCATTTGACAAAGATTATTCGTATCTTCGATGACTGATGGACGCTGGAAGTAACTTCTTAAAATGATGGACAAATTATATATAAGCTTTTCATATCGTTTCAGGACCGGAAGTTTGAGGGCTCCTTTGAGAGTTCAGACGTGAAGAAGGTCTGACGCTTCTCAGATTTGTCGAGGACAAGTGGCCTCTCTTTGATGTGGTATGGAATTTCAGAGAGCGATTGTTGAAACAATAATCTAAACACGATTCTATCTTCATAATCTAAATATGATTCTGAATTAAGTTGCCAGCCCCAAATTAACCCTCTGTAATTTCAAAATGGATTTATCAATCGAACTAAACTATAATTAAATTGTAAAATTTTACATTTAAATTATTTCGCAAAATTATTTAAAGAAACTATTTTAATTAAAATATAAATTAACTCTATCAGCTCGAGTTTATTAATTATTTCTCTTTGAAGTTGCCTGATTTTAGAAATTTGTATTTATCCCATAACCGCCGAGTGTATATCTGGGCCCTGAATTTAATTTTTTAATTTTAAAATTAAAACATTGACACCCCCTTTTTCTCTATATACATAAATTTGAAAATATGTGGTAGCGATGCTTTTTACACTTCTTGCCATATACGAACACAGTATTGGAATAGTGATTCATAAGCACGTGGAAAGATAATCTCCGACATGACATTAAAATGCACCCCCCCCCCTAAAAGGGCATGAAATGGAAGTAAGTCTGAAACCACTTGATCTGGAAACTTGTTATTAGAGATTACATGTTTTTCGTTTCAATTCCTCAGAAAAACAATGTCATTTTTTTAATCGATACCTCTAAATGGTTTTTAGGAATGGCACGTAAATCTCGAAATCTTTTAATCTTGAAGGTGGACTAGTATATTTCGTAGGAGAAAAGAAAAATTACTCGCAATATTTTACAACATCTATCAAACAAGGAGCGAATTTTATGTAATTTTAGAAAGCATCTGAGCAAGAATCTAATAATTTGTAGCAAATGCTCTTTATTTCAATATTAACCTCCGCACCTTCCTAAGATATAAGGGGAGGGGGTTCTTTCAAGAGGGCGTGTAATTAATCGCTTCCGATAAAATTGTTTCAAAGATCCTTTGGAATGCAAATTTATCAAGCTAAACATTGGCAAATGACAAGTTCTGCTATTCGTCATGGGTCGCAAGTAGGTATTATTATTATTATTTTTTGACGAACATCGAAAGTTTCAATATATTTTGTAGTTTTATTGGATTTATCGCCTAAAAATTTGAATTTGGAAAATCCATTCTTAGTTAATTTTATAGTACGACATAAACTTGTGAATGTTTCCCCTTATATGCAAGAATCAGATATAGACAAAACACAGTTACTATTTCTTGAAATTTAGTTGTTGTGTTTGATTATTATTATTATTTATTTTCTTCCATCTTTATTATATATGTTTAGAAAACGTGAACCTTTACTGAGAAAATTATAGAGCTAAATGTCACAAAAAAAGATAATTCCCAAGAAAGGAATAGTGCACCAAGTATATTTGCTGTATTTGTTTCGATTAAAGGACATTTTAACCCAAGATACTTCTACATTAACTCTGTCACAATTCCATCAAATCCTTTGTCTTGTTGTGTAAATGTAAGTTTGGTATTTAAAATAAATGAGTTTGCGCAAAACACGTGAGAAACCATTGTTTGATAAGAATGAAAATAATAGATTTCTCGAAAAACAGCAATTCATTAGAGTATATGAGAATTCATAGAAATTTTTGTTAGTTTATAACTTCTTTGAAATTAGCCGTGGTTTTATCAAAATTTGTTGGGTCAAAGCGCTTGAAATAATTGCTCATAATAAATAGGTAAATTCCTTAAAGCAGCTTTTCTTAACTTCTTAATATTTGAAGCTCTGACTCTGAAAATCACTTTTTATCGAGTTCCTTGCCCTTTTCCGATGATTTTTGTTGAATTTTGTCTCCCTTAAACTCATAAATGTTTTCTCTCTATTTTTTTAAAAATTATTTTATCTTGTTGTTTTAGTATTTGCAATTTTCAGTTGTGCCCCTTCCACTCTTTCACCGATTCTTTCTAAATTCCTCTCTCCCCCACGGTAACGAATTTCAGAAAACGCGGTGCTTTTCTTTTTCGTCATTTTTATATTTTGCTTAATGCATTAAAAAAATTCTTCTATATCAATTTTTAATTGAACTCCCATTCCTCTCACAAATATTTTTGTTGAATTTTATCGCCAAAGAATTTCGATAAAAGTAAAGAATTTCTTTTTATTTTTTCTTTGCTTTTTTTTTCTTACTTTATTCATTCCTCATACAGTATAGTTTTTACAAACAAAATGGTCCTAAATCTATTTTAATCGCCTCTTCTCTCCTCTCTCAAAGAGTTTTGATGAATTTTATTCTTTTCCACCAAAAACTATGGAAAATATATTACTTTTGTACTTTTGTTCTTAACATGTAATGCATTGTTTTTATTATCATTGTTATAGTTTATATTCATTAATGCTGGTTTTCTTTTATTATTTGCATAGCTAATTCAATGCATTTTTTTAATAAAATTTTTTAAAATCTGCTTTAAATTGGCTAAGAGTCATAAAAACTCTAGAATCAGTGTTTAATAAGGTGCAACGAGTGCATGGAACTTCTGTGAACCCCAGAAGTTCTATTTATTTTTGAAATGATAATTTTTTTTAATATTAAGGGAATGCATTTTTTCTTATTCTAGGTTCATTAGTTCGGACTTTTTAAATTTAACTTAATTTATTTATTCTTGCCGTTCTTGCACCTCATTCCTTTTTTTTCGATCTTCACAGAATGGAAATCAGTACTCTGAAAAAGTCGTAAATTAAACTGTTTTAATGTATACTTTCAATGAATTGTAGTACAATCTGTCTAATCCGTCATTCACACTTACATAGTTCGATGCACCTAAATGTTCGATGAGCCCTTCTTTCTTCCATATGATTTTCTGTAGTCCGGGCGCTCTCTATAAAACAAGCAGGTTTTCCTACCATATGTGTCGGAATAGAGAGAGTCTATGGTATTAATAATTCTGGAAAATTCAGATTTAAAATTTCAAATTTTGTATAAAACTTAATAATAATGTGGCATATTTTCTTTAGCAAAATATAAAGTTTTATATTTACAAATATTTTCTTGTTGTCATATATTGTTAGTCGCTCTTTGAAGAAACATTCAATTTTTTGATTACGTGATTTAGAATTAAGTAAAGCAAATTTTATAAAGTTTTAAATACTCAGATTTTTTGAAAACTTTTAATGTGTAATAAACGATATTCAGATAAGTAGCTATAGCAAAGAAAAAGAAATCATATATCTGACATCTTGAGGTGAATAAGTCAAGAATTTGGTATATTATATCTTAGAATTCGAGGCATCAAAGCAAAATTTTACTAAATACAAATTGAGTTTTCATGTAATTTAAATGGTTATTTAAAATCGCTTTCAATTTGTATGATAGTTTTTCAACTAATTAGTTTCATTTTTATGTTTGTATATTAAAAAGTGTGATTACAAAAGTATTTGGAAAGCAAAAACATTTATTTGAGCAATTTATAAACTTTAAAATTAAATCTAGAAATGTACTCTTTTTGAAAAAGTAAAATAACTTGGGGGGGGGGGAAACATTAAGATATAATTTTGGAAACTCATTTCATAAGATTAAAAAAAGATGATAAGTTTTAGACTCATTAATTCCACTAAGCAAATATAATAAATCTACTTCAACACTTCATTATTATTCTAATTGTTTAACAAATATCAGGTGAATTCTTTCTCAACACATAGCACCATGATTCATATTGATTGCAAAACCTAGCTGCTATCTTCAGGTAGGATCTGTAATGTTTGATGAATCCTTCCATAAATTGATATAGGAAGTTTCAGTACAAGGCCATATGAGTCATTTTTTGATAAATATGGATTGCATTTAATTCTCTTAATTTTAAGTAAACGAAATTAGAAAGAGTCATCTAAAAGAGGAAGGATTTAAAATTTTTTTATAACTGTTCTATCTCAAAAGTAAAGGGATCATTGTTTTTATAAAAACATTTCGTCATTAAATCTCACTTAGATTTGAGAGTAAGATAGATGCAGTTTAAAGATATATATCTTTGAAAAATTTCTTGTTATATATATCCCATCTAATACCGTTAAGATGTTTAAGTGATTTAAATTCTTATATTACGTAAGGTTAAAATCTCTAAATATCTTTCGAAACGTAGATGTCAGTAATGAAATAGGAAATGGTTTCATCCCCTTTATACCTCTTTAGAAATAATATGTGATTCATTTCAACCGTTCATGTTGTCTTTACTTATGAACGTTATTTTCTTATGGACTTAATGACCGTTCGCGTATTCTTTTCTTATGAACAATAAAGCTACTAATTCACTAGTGACCTAATGGATAAAAGCATGAAATGGCTTAGGAACATGGATCGAAGGAAGAAGAATATGAGTTCTATCTTCTGTTTGTTGTTAAATAGTATTATTTCAAAACTGTTAGACAGACACCGAATTGCTGGTTGAAATCAGGCTGGCTGGCTACTGAAGGGCTTTTCAGCTTTCCTTGGAGCTAAAAACGAATATGGACCAGTTTCTCAAAGAAAATCCTTCAGACTGGCAGCTTCCTCTATTAATTACAGCTAAACTGACTTCTACATTAGATGCTTTCTGTTCACTTTTACCTATAGGAGATATTACATTTCTTCTACCATGAGGTGTATATTTTTTACATCATCATTTTTACCTTTATACATTTTTTTATCATGTGTCCCTGCTTTATGGTTTTCGCTAAATGTGGTAGATTAATTCTGATTACAGCCATTACACATTAGCAAATATGTAATAGTGTGTAGATTTATGATGTCAAATCTTTTACCTTCCAGTGAAATGCACATTGGATTTGGAAATTAAATTTATGTGGAGTCTGTAACATATATCCCTAGAACATTAATTGATTCCATTTCGATTTTTAGCCCTCAGATCAGTGTAGGACGAAATCTTAAATTGTCCTTTTAGGAGAAAAATTTAAAAGGGAAATTAGGAAAAGGAAGTTAGTTTATAAAAAAAGTTCCTTTAGGAGTTTCTTCCTTCATGATATTATTTCAATTATCGCAGAGTCATAATTATTAAAGTTTCTATCAAGAAAAAAAATATCAAGTTTCTTTTTAACATTTGACAAATGGTGTAAATAGGGGGAATACAGAACAGAGCCGCTGGTGTCCAGTGCTGTCATGACGAAGAAATAGTAGTGCATCTAAAGCAGTATATTTACATTAGCTTATCACGAGGACGAAAAAATTGCTAAGGCACTACAGTTTAATTTTGTTTCTTCAGTTACAATGAATTTTTCATTTTGAAATTAATGACACTTTTCTTCTTATGTCATTCTTTCCTTTTTACGAACTGAATTTTCGTTACCACACTGAAACTTATGACAACTTGTTTTAGTACTTCTATAATGTCTAAATAGAACTATACATATTAAGTATCCTGTTGAACTTTTTCAAATACTTTTCCTCGTATATTAAGCATCCTTTTGCAATATCTTTAAGGCATGCATGTGCAATTCAATTTTTAGTTGCTACCTTGGAAGAGTTATTTCTTTCTAGGCCTAATCTTGTTTTGAAATCGAGATTAGCAAACCGTAATAATTCAGAACCTTTTAATGCTTAATCAGTGCAACCAGATCAGAGATAATTATTGAAACCTAACATTCCATCCTAGTCGAAGTATATCTCGATGGCAGTTTCGTTAAATCCACCAAGCGGTGGGTTTTAAACTGGTTTTTTGTAAGTTAAAATTGTGACATCTGTTTCTGTTTTCAAAGAACGAATGCTAATTGGTTTGGTGTTTATTTTTGTAATTATTTCTTTACAAAATAAAACCATAACATAAGAAAAATGTCAATTTCAATGAAATTACTCATCCTAAACATTTCGTATGAATTCGAGATCAGAAATTCAATCATCTGCTTTTGGCAATGTAGAAATTGAAGGGTTTGCTGCAAAAAGGATGTAGCTCCAACCTAGGGGAATTTGGAGTTACATGTACTATCATGTGGTAAAATAAAAACTTGTTCATTTGGTGCCAAAAAGATGTAGTTCCAATCGTTAGTTCTCGCGTTACTCAAGCGACGGAGCTGTTTGTCTCATTAGTTTGTTGCAATATGGATGTAGCTCCTGGTGCTACCGCCACTTTCCCCCACCGATCGTGCCTTCTGAAACACTGAAAAACGGACAAGGAAAGTTAGAAAGAGTTTTTCTATCTTGTGAGTATACTGGTATCATAGAAAAGACAAGTGAAAAGTTTGTTGTTACTTAAGTTACCTAAGGAACGATTTTCAACTTCGTTGAGCTATTAAAAGATTTCTTCCTGAAAACTACTTACATCATTTCTAATGGTAACAAAAGTATTTTATAACAAAATATAGAGTTTTTACTTTTGAAAAATCCCAAATTAATTCAGGAAACGTATTAAAACATATTATGTAAAGAGAATGTTGGATTACTCTGTAAAAAGACAGTAAAAATATTCAACACCCAAAACATTACTCCATTAATGTTAAACAAGATTCAGCTATGTTATTCCCACACCCTTCCACTTAAGAGCCCAAAATATAAAGATGTAATGGAACTATTTCGCAAATACTTCCCACAAAATGATATGTAGTTCTACGATGGCCTACAATCCGACGACGCAGCAAAGGAACCCGACGTCACAGAGGGAAGTGTGATGATTAATAGGAAATCAATCTTTTGCTTTTAAAGCCAAATTGTATAAATATTTTGTTAGCTTACTTTAAATAAAATAATATTATAGTAAATATCATTTTTCATAGAGGTAGCAGACTATCTATTTGGTTGCAAGAAAGAGGTAGCTCCAATAATCCAACACGTGTCACGTCATCTGGAAAATATATTTTTGAGTGAAAATACTATCATAATATGTAAGAACAATTAAGAAGATTGCTGAAAAAGAAAACCTTCATATAATCTTGAATTTAGAATTTTCAAACGTTTTTTACGGTTTTCTGCAAACTTGAATAATCGGAGCTACCTCCTTTTTACAGCAAACCCTTCAATTATGATTTAATTATTCCATGCAATTTGCCGAAGGATGCTATTTAGACTCTTATTTAAAATTATATGTAATAAATAGTCCACAATTTTATAAGTTTTTTTTTTTTTTAAATCAGCCGAATTTGGAGGATTAAAGCATTTGCTGATGTAAAATGTAGATGGTATTAGATGCTTAATAAACGCATAGTCTCATTAAGTTTTTTAAATAATAATTTTATTTAAATATTTTATTTAATAATTTTATTTAAATTCAACTCATTCTTATATATTCAGGTTGATTATAGAAATTATGCATTTTGATCTAATCAAATTTTAAACAAATTAGATGACTTTATAGACCATATTTCTTCTAAAACCTTATAAGATTAATTCTCAGGTGTTACCAAATGTTTCATTGGAATCTCATTAGTAAAATTATATTTTTATTTGTTCACTGTCTATAGAGCATCAGTGGTCTTATGAAATAGTTTCTACTTCGAGACCAAAAGGCTTTGCATTCGGACCTGGTCCCTTTACATCCATCAGGGTTAAAATAGGTGACATTTCCTCTAATATAACTTCAAAATAGGACCTTATTCTAATTAATCAATGCTTTTACATAAAAGAAAACGAGTTTATAGTCAATTAGTCAATATTTTTTATTTAGTCTTACAAGTGAGCCTTCAACTATTCAAATCTCAAATTTAAACTTAAATGAAGCCTCATTCTTCATTTACTTTATTCTAAGGCACTATAAAAAGTGTCCTATTAATTATTAAGCTAGTTTAAATGTATCAGATTGCCTCTGTTTCCGAATTCAAATGTAATTTCTTATTTTTGATTGTTACCGAAAACCTAGATTAAATGCTTATTCCGGCGACATATCAATCTTTTGATATCGTTGTTTCGTCTGCGAGCAAACAATGGATGAGACATTGTTGTTATAGTTATTTCGCATCATTTCATTGTTCGCTAGCCCAGTACTTGTTCTACTACTTAAAGAATCACGTGAAAACCCTACTTAAGTATATTTTTTGTTGCTAGAAGGCATTGTCTTCTCGTAGTCAGATGATGGCATTTGAAGTCCAGCATTCTTTTACTGTTTTTAAAGAGTTGAAAAGTGGACTTTCTAGCCTGTGGTCGAGAAATTTGGATTAAGAAGGGTGCTTTTGTCTACATGAATAGATAAGAACTACCGAAGGAATTCCATTTGTAACATTAGTATTAAATCAAGAATAGGGATTATTCCAATGTTTTCTTTTTCGTCTATAAGCC
>JAPMOR010091239.1:0-16544 GCA_026543865.1 Argiope aurantia | reverse complement strand
AAAAATGCATGACATTCCCAACATTGCTGCTGAAAAATGCTGAAATTTTTTTCAGGTAAAAACACTCAGGAGGGAGGTAAACACTAGAAGCAATAATATTTCAGGTAAAACACTAGGAGCAATAATATTATTTTTATGATGATTTATTATTAGTAAGAGACATATTTGTGTAGTACAATCTGAATATATCATTTTTATGATAACATCGGAAATATAATATTTATAAATCAAGTGCAGACAATCGACGAATTTTGAGCTCTCAGGATGCATCAAAATGCTAAACGATACACTTAGATGCACTTGCGGTTTATTTGTTTCTACGTGATTTTTTATTATGAAATCGGATGTTCCGAATGCATCTGTTAATTGGAGCCGGTATAGAATTCTTAATGTATTTAAGTTAAAGATTGATGATTATATTGAAAAATAATGGATGTTCGAAGTATTTAGATTAATCTGTGCAGTAACTCAGAATTTTCAGAGATTAAAATTTTAAATTTTGTTTCTCGGTGGTAGTACAGGAACATTAAAATACATACATTAAGACAAATACATGCATTTGGGGAAATTATGCATTATAGATTTGTACAAATTTAAGGGAGAAAATAATGCCATATATTTAAAGGCAAATATATTTAATGCTTCACATCTACAAGATATTGTTTCTCGAATCGCAATGGACTTCCTGATTTTATTTAAATTTCTTTATTCTCCTTTATTCTTTATTTTATTCTTCAAAATTCCACAGATCTTTAACTGAATGTTCGTACTTATTTCATAACTGAGCTAACATTAAATTCTTTATTTTTTCCCTTTTTGTAATGTGATCTAAATATAAAATATTTTTTCCTCAATGTGCACTTGGCTGAAGAATGCTTTTCAGAAATAAGTAGAGAAATCTTAATTTGTTAAAAATATTAGACAATTCCAACTTCAACTGAGAAAAATCAACAATCGACAGAATCAACCCCCTGTTTATCGCTGAAGAATTTACATTCGCCATTCATGAAATTAAATTATATCTATAAAAATTTCTGAAGCCAAAATATCCTACAGATAATTTATCTCATCAAAGAATTACCCTGAAAGAAGTTTCCATTCCATGCACTGAGATTCCTCTTACCAAATCTCCGAAGAATAACTCAGCCACTGGTTCCATTGGATGCATTTTCGCCACAGTATTCCTACGAACTCAGAAGTCGAGGGTCAATTTAAGAAGAGTATGCGATAGAGGGAAATTAGCTTTCTCACGGAGATCAGAGGCCCCATCTCTTCGCCTCGCATCGACCTTTATTATTTCTAAAAAGGGAAGGAACTTTATTTATTTCTAAAAAGGGAAAGAAAATACAATGAATATTACAATTATTTACATTAAAGGTTTAATTGTTGCAGCCTTCCACACAGATTGGAGGCTGTTACTTGTACATTCGAATACAACAGAGCTAAACGTCTCATACAAGTAAGAAAATGGAAAAATATGCGTATTTACTATTACTTACATTAGTGAGTTCCAGTCGCAGCTTCCCACACTGAGTTGTTTTTACAGTCCAGATAAACATGAAAAATAGACATTACTTATCTTAAATTTGGAGATTTTAAGTGGAGAAAATAATTAAAACTAAATAGAATATAAAATTTAGCATGATAAAAAGTTCAAAGTTGGATTCTAGAGTTCTTATTTTTGAGGATTCTTTGCCATCAGAAAGATTCAAGGTTTATAGCCGGTTCAACGAAGTTCAATGAGCTAGTTAGTGGGCATGGAATGGCGTTGGAAAGGGTCACCAGGTTGACCGTATCCGAAGATATAGCTCTCCCTTAGGTGGAAAGTTTACAGATAGATTGGATGGGGGTCATACCAGGTTTAAAGCTGGTCTTCTAGCCTTTGACAAGACCCAGAAATTAATTAGAAGTTTGGTACAATCCGGTGGATGTTATTTTGGGTAGTGTCTGAGTCCTATTCCCTTTGCCATCTGTTGATGGAGATAATGTAGAGCTCCTTTTTTTTAAGTAGCTTCTCGGGGCAAATTGGAGAATTGGTCAGCCTTCAGAAAGCTCGCATTTTGTTTAGTTGTCTGCTGCATCGTTACTTATGATGTCCAAATAGTTTTATTTGAAAAAAAAATATGAAAAATCAAATAAAAATCAATGCAGACTATTTAAAGAATTATCGATATTAAAATGATGCACCACTTCCTATTTTTTTTTCAAATTTTATCGAATGTCTTACAACACAGCCATTATAAAAAAAGCAGGGAGATTCTTTTGTAAACTGATAAATAAGGATCCCATTACATGAATAAAAATTCACCCATCAATTTTTGTTTTACCTTTACTTTAAAATTATATAAATAACTACACTCTTTTGTAATAAAATGTTAAAAATCTATGTCAAAATGAAAGGAATTTATCTACGGAATTATAAATATCAAAGCTAGAAAACCACACAAGTTTTATTCTTGTTTTCAAAAATATTTTCCATCAAATTCTGGTCTCACCTGTTTTGGCTTTTTCCCACATTTTATCAGAACTTTTCGGAAACATTTTCTCAGAACCACCTGGTGGATGCGGCAAGCTTCAAACGATCGATTTCTGTACCTCTTGTAAAAACGATTTCTGTACGTCTCATCGAACTTGTGTTCATTTCTTTTATTCGTAGAGAGAGAAGAAGAAAATAGATCTTAGAAGAATGAAGGGGTTTAGGGGGGGGGAGGGCAATAGAAACCAACTGCATCCTATCATTAAGCACCCGACCGAGAGAGAAGGGGTTTCCTGGAAAAGTAAAGAAAGTATCCAAAGAAAAATAAGTTTAAAAACAAGAGAAAGCGAGTGATTGATGAATTGTCTACTGGAAGAGTCGCTTTTTTTTCTTTGCATTCTCTAAAAAAGAAATTGGAAGGAAAATAAAGGAAAGTTTTGCTTTTGTTGAGTGAGACATTTCGCTCCATTACAACTGATGTACCAAATTCGATATCATATCGGATTGAGGTGGTGTCGCGAGTAGGTGCACGGTTCACCGAATCCCTCCGCGCTATCCGCCACGCTTTAAGGCCTTCTCAATCGAAGCGAAGTTTTTGAAGGGAAATAATAACGTGTATTTGAAGCAGCAAAACATGTTTTCGCTAATAAAAGGCAATTTATTAAATTTGACAAATTTAGGGGGAAAAGCTTGTTAGTTTGTCTATTTTTTTGCTATTTAATCGAGGCTGTGAAAATGTTTGAAATTACTGGAAACAGGGTTAGCAATTTTAAAAACTGTAAGCTTTACAATTAAATCATTATTTCTGGAGATACATCTGTGTAAAACCCTAGTAACAAACAAATATTCCAAATGTAGCAAATGACGCCTGTTTATATTACACTCAAGAATGACAGAGTTAGAGCATGCCTAGATTGAATTCTAAATTAAAAGTTATGTAAATTTAATAGTTTTTTTTATAATTTTTTGAAATTAATACTTTAAAGTAAACAAATAGATTAAGATTTTTATTGTACTTTAGGTGTTAGATGTGCTATTCCAGAAGAATTTTTTCTTCACTGGTAAGATAATGCAAGTGTCCTTGCCAAGAATAATTTATTCTCTTGTCCTTTTTTTTTTAATTTCTTTAATTTTATTAACAACAGTTGAATTTCCCCATTTTCTTTGTATGTGAAATACCTGATAACTAAACGTTTTATCAAACGGCATATAAAGATTATATTGCAACATTCATGATTAAACAAAGCGACAAAATGATATTTTTATAACAAAAAATAGACAGTTTTAAAACAGAATCAATTATTTTTCTAATTTAATTAAATTTGCTTCAGTCTTAAATTAATAAAGAAAAGCCATGTTTATTTTACATGAATCCAAACAATTCCACTTGCTGTTGTTGTTTTTGGTATTTTTCTCACAGTTTAAAATTAAAAGTAAGTGATATATATACCTTTTTTTAAGTAAAGGGTTTTTATGTTAAATTGTGATCATTCTTTGTGTTCGCTGAGATTTATCTAACGATAAATATTTTTCAAGAATGTGATTATTTTAAAATGCGGATCAATTTCGTCTCTTATAGAAAGTACATAGCATAACAAAATGAAATAAAATCAAAGGGTAAAAATGTAAACAATTCAAAGCAAATATTTAGAAAATCAAGATTTTAAGTTGAACATACTAAATCTTGTGCGTCGTTTTTAAGTACCTGTAACCGAAAATAATGAAATTAACATTATTCACAGTCAATTTAAGAGATTATTCATTCCATATTTTAATTTAAAATGTAAACATATGAAGCTTGAGGGATAAAATATTATAGAACTGAAGTTTACGGAATTTTTAACTTATTGTCAAAAATTACCAAAAAAAAAAACATTTTTTTAAGAAATACTTTTTAATGGTATGAAATTCTTACCAGAAAACATTTTAAATAAATTTTGGGATGCTTCATCCCCTTATTTTTTTTAAGAAATTGAGTCTCTCCAGGGACTGAATAATTCAGTAGACTGAGGTCGAAATGTTTCCGTAAGTGTTTTACAAATTTATTTTTTTATAACTTAACTTAAACTAAATATTATTAATCGAGTATTTTATTTCAGAATAGAAACTAGGGCAGATTTTCGGGCACTGCTTTCTCCCCTAAATAGAAGGAAATATTAGAATATAAGAGAGCATAATTTTAGACAGTTTTGTTTATAAACATCTTACAATTCAAACATATTTTTTTTCGATTAACATAAAAATTGAGGTAATATTCGTTTGTATTGATTCTGTGAAAGAAATGAAATTCCTCTGATACTAAACAAGACTTATGATAATAGATTTTGTCTCTTTTAAACTCTGGAGTCATTCTATGTAAAGCATAATACTTTAAATGAAGTAGAATCGTAATACTTTAACGAATCAAATCTTAGATTCTTAACAAATGCATTCATTTTTAATGAAATCAGAGCATAAATCCTTAAGTTACGATTTTCAGCAATTTAAAATTGTAAAAAGGCTGGATATTATTAGAAATCGGATTTTAAGAGCATCAAAACAGTCAAAATTATTATTTTGAATTCGATAAAAGAGTAGCAAAAGATTTTTTATCCATGTTTAAATATTGTCACTAAATTATTTATTTTATAACAAAAGTCTTTGAAATAAATAATTATTCGTATTTCTTTCTCATTTAATGATTTGTATTTTCTTTGTCATTATATGACTAAATTTACAAAAATAAATAAATAAATAAAACGGAAGTATTTGGAGAGACATGTACGGTTGTATTCCTCTTCATTGGAACAACGAGCCGATATAGATAAAAAATTTTGACAGTTGATACTTTGTGGATCTATCCATTGAAATTGTAGCATGCTCATTCTGCAGTCTGGCTATTCAAAATTAAAACACATGCATACAATTTTATATTTTTGAAAAAAATAAAAAGTGAAAACAAAATACAGAAAGAGTCTGGGGCCGTAAAATATCTAAACTTTTGATATGAGAATGCATTAGGATGTACAAAAGTTAGGTTATCATTTTCAAAACTTGTTTTTACATTTTATGTTTCGATAGTTTTTCCCTTGGCTTTATATTCAGAATTAGAAGCTATCCGCCACTATTTATAATCACGTTTTTGAGATTTCCATATTTTTTCGTCAGACATTTAACTCCAAATGTCTCCTCCTTAAGCGCGTCGCTGAATTTTAAAAAAATTCATTTTTCACACTATGATAATATCCGGCGCTGAAATATATGAATTCTTCCTGATGTTTTTAAGAAATTTTGCATTCCTTCATCAGTTTCTTTTAAAATTTTCAGTTTTATTCTTCCTTGATTTTCTTGTCGTCTTAACTTCTATTTTCTGTTCATAATTTCATTTTTATCAGGGACAGAACGCCAAAAGAACTGGATGATCTACATTGAATTAAAATGCATCTCCCCTGAATTAGTACATTAAACATTTTGAACTCATAGGCTTATATTTCGGTTCTCAGTTTAAATATTTTAATGTGCAGCTATTTTGCGGATAATTAATTTACAATCATGTGAGATTTTACTGTGGTCGACTCTAAACTTACATAGCAGCTGCATAGTATTTTCTTTATATACTTAAAAATGTAGGATACTAATTGATTTTTTAATGGAATTCTGAAAGAGATGAAGACCACATTTCTCTCATGTTAGTTTGTATACGGAGGAAAACAAAAAAAAAAACTTAAAATATTCATTCAATTTAGTCTTGTTGTCGCGTTTGATTGAGATTAAGAATTTTGACAACTATGATATTAAATAATATTCATAATATTTTATACCGTTAAGGAATATTGATTAATGTAGTATAATATCGCATAATATTGTACTACTGATTACATCAACTCAGTATGTTGATTATTCTGAGTTGAGAAAATAAAAAAGAATCATAAAACTATTCTACGTAAATATAAAGGGTATACAACTGATAATATTCACCCAGTCAAATATCATTTCATTGCATCATAATTAGGATATATTTTCATTATATTTGGGCGTTTAAGAAGTCGCAATCTCCTGATAAAAATGAGATTAGTTAAATTTACATTCCACACTGCATCTTACAAAAATAGATGTGACCTTACATAGATTCGAGGTAACTTCTTTTATTCATAAATAATATCTATTTACTTTAAGAATGTAGCTTTTTCTTATTGAATAGTTTCATCAGACGAATAAGGTAAAAAATTATCATATAAAGCATTTTTGTAGTCCTTCAAAATCTCGCATTTTTTTTTTCACATTGTGCGCGTACTAATACATAGGAAATATTTCTTCCAAGTCTGCTCTTCTTTCTTAAATTAATATCCTCTGTCTTAACTTTATTAGGTGTTTTTTTATCCATGCCTGTTGTATTGAAACATATGCTATTTTATTAAATGGTTGAAGAAAAAAAAAGTATTATCATCCATGAGTGACAATATTACCCAGCTGAAAGCGTGGAAAAATACACATTAAGAAAAAAAAAGAAAATATAGGAGGGTCCAGTGACAGGAATTTAAGAACAGATTGCAACGGGACTATACTAAGAAGTAAAAAAAAAGACAGTTTCCATTCTCAAAACTTGTTTACAGCTTTCTATATATATATATATTTTGGATGAAATTCAAGATTAGAAATTTTTTTGTCGCTTTTTAAAATAGCTCTCCGATACATATAATGTTCATAGATTTCTTTTATGAGAAATGTTTTTACAAAGTTTTGTTGAATGTGTTTTATGCTTTTAAATGCAATTTTTCAAGCTTCCTGTTTTTATAAAATAATCCTATTTATTGAGAAAGGTTTATCCTATTTTTCTATATAAAAATGATAATTTTATTCAAAAAGGCGAGAAGGCGTTATTTTTCTAGAACAAAATGAGCATCTGATTTCTTGATTTTATAATTTATATTTATATTTTCGCTTTCATTTCTATTCCGTCAGATTCTGTAAGATTTCTGTACTGTAAGTACTCTAAACTTTGTAAGATATTGCATTAAATAATCTGTCGAAACTAATAATTTTATTGGGTTGTTCGAAAAGTAATTTCGCCTTTTCCCGACAGAGGATTTAATTGTATTTTTTTCATCCATCTTCACATTTAAGCCGTATAATTTTTATATGCTTTGAGAGCTCATATAGCAAGGCTTGTGTGTGAAAAATTCCAATGAATTCTACGCAGTAGTTTTTGGTTGGTTTAAATATGGAGAGCGATAAGCAGCATTTTCGACATATCTTACTGTTTTACTACAGAAAGGGTAAAAATGCTGTTCAAGCCAGAAAGAAATGGACCGATGTGTATGGAGAAGGTGTGTTGACAGTACGCCAGTGACAGAACTGTTTCGCTCAATTTTTTAGACGGTAAAACCTTCACCTCAAATGAGGAGGTCAAAAACCACCTCGATCCGGTTTTTGGCAACAAAGACCAAACATTTTATGAGCTTGGAATGATGCTACTACCAGAAAGATGGCAAAAGGTGTTGGACCAGAACGGCTAATATATAATTTAATAAAGTACTTGTTTATTATACGAAAACAGTTTTTCATTTCCACAAAAAAAAAAAAAAAAAAAAAAAAAAAAAAAAAAAAAAACGAAATTACTTTTCGAACAACCCAATAAATAAGGCCGAATAATACGATTTTTAATAGCATATTAAGAAAAGAAACGACTGCATAATGCACTTGTTAAAATTACCTTATCCTAATCCGTAATATCAACTGAAAATAACATTATTTGAAGTCATTAGCCACTTTTGATAGCCGAATGTTTTTCAGAGGATTACCTTAAATTAAATATCTAATACATAGCAGGATATGTATATTTGCTTCTCTAAAAAAAAAGGATAAATTTGCCTAATGAAGTCCCCATGGCATCGTAATGACTTTGAAATTATAAGTGTCCTCGCAATGCGCAGGACTAATATAAGGGATTCATTCATTTTCAAAATGTTTTATATTTAAATGTACTACATACATATCGCTATGGAGTATACCTGAAAATAACCGTTAATTTACCAAATTTTTCAATACCCTACACACGTTCAGCCTATATAACCCAAGAGCTATGCATTAAATTAAACGAACCATGTAATCAGGAGTGTGAAATTATTATATTTGCAATCAATCAATTGCAAGTCTTTCTATGAATAGACATCTTTGAAGCATTGATTCACACTTTGAGCTCTCCTCATGTTTTCAGTCATTGGGAAACATAAAGAGTGTCTTTAACTTTCCCCCACATAATGAGGTCACAAGGCATTAAATCAATTAACTTATGAAAGAAGGGAAGGGAATTGTATCAAGGATATCTTTATCAACGTGGCCTTACTGTGAAGATAATATCTCTTTTTCTCTTGACCCTCCAGGTCATTAGATTTAACACCTTGTGACTTCTTCGACTATGTGTATTTTAAAAACCCAGTTTTAGTATCCCTTCTACCAAAAATATTAGAAGACATCAGTGAATAGATTAGCGCTACAAACTGAAAGAAACAGTGAAATGTGCGGAAGGAATTAAAATACTGCCTGTATGTACATACAGGTAGCATTTGCCTGCATAAATATCGTTTAATCAAAGAAACAATTCAAATTATATGTTTCCATTTGAAGAAAAAAATTTAATGTATTTAAACTACAGAAAATGTCTGTTAATCTAATTAATCTAAAGTGCATTTATGTATATTAGAAATATGTATATTAGATATTTTGATGCAAAATAATGTATAATGCATGTTAAATAATATCTGGTTAAAAATATTTTGCACTCTTTCCATGCGTAATTAATATTATACCTGGAAAGAGAGATTTACAATGGAATACATAATACGTTCCAGGTCATTGACTTCCAAGTTTGGTAACCATTTTTAGATACATTTACAGACATTGACGTCAAAAAGAAAATTTCTAGAAAATAGAACAATTGCCGCCTTGGTTTCTATTAGATCTAAAATCAAGATCTAGATATTTTTCTAGAGAATTCTATTTGATATTACATCCTTTCGGAAAATATCAAAGGCGAAGTGTTCACACGAGAATTTATTCTCTCTTTAGAATTGCATTCGCATAGTGAATTGAACTTACTGAGTGTTAATGCTGTATTCTAATCCATTTTATGTTTGTGTTGTTAGTGTTTATAAATGTTAACCTTTTTATGCACTTCTGCCTGTATTTCGTCTTCCATTGCGAAATAAAGCATTGTTTTCCATCATTCAGCTTTTTGACATTTTTCATCGTGCATCCACCAGGAGAAATTTTATAACAATTTGTGTTTACAGCATATAAGTAAGACAATTTTTATTATTTTTATAAAATCTAGATTTTGGATTAAATGAAACTCTTTATTGGATTTTACACTTTTATCCTCTTCACGTTCTACGCGACAATTATTTTTCCATTAACGAATATCTGTAAATAAGTTGATCTGTTTAGTTGATCTAGTTGATCTGTTTATACACAATACAATACCACTATGAGTCACTATTTATACACAGACGTTATAATATTTCACATGTAATGTAACTTCATTCAGTGTCCTAAGAAGAGAGATAAATAATATTTGGTTATTCAGCATTGTAGTTACAATTTTATTCATCTCATTTGCATTATATTCACTGATTTTCTGGAGAAACATAAAAAATTAAATATATAACTAAAAATATAATTTAAAAAAATGTACAATTTTATTATTTTTTTCCAACATCAATGATCTGAGAGATTTTTTCCTTTTATGATAATGGATATTATTTTCCTAAGTTTCTATGCGAAGACAAAAGAGCGTGAATCTATTTGATAATTTATTTCCAGAACGAAAGCAAAATATGCATTTCATCTGTGAGTCTTTAATAGTGGCTAAGGGAATTGTGTAAGGATTTTCAAATTCAAATCATAATTTATATTAATGATTCACAGACTTCCCTTTATTCAATACTTTGAGTTGCCCTATCAATACTTTGATTTTTGCCCTATTCAATACTTTGATTTTTGATGTCCGCTCTCATTATAACAGTTAATACGGCCAGAAATTAAGCTGTCGAAATATCTAGAACATGCGAACATTTTAAATTTCAATCTTTTGTCATCTTCTTCATTTTTCGTAACATCATACGATATTTCGTATAATTTTTTATGTGAGCAATACTTTAAACCATCTACGCAATTGACATCACATTCGTTCAGGCACATAATTATCGAAAGTATTCATTTTGAAATTCGGAACCAGTTGACTTAATAATTAACAAAGTAATTAAACAAATTTAAAACTTCAAGTTCAGTGTGCTCGGTAATCGATAAAGTACTAGGTATTGAAACTTAAATGAGCAGTTGAGTATTCCATGCATAACAAATTCCATGCATAAGGAAAAAGGTTTAAATTTGCTCAATTAGTTAGTACGCCAAATTATTAGCTCTTAAAATACATTTTTTTTAACTATTAGCTCAAAAATCCTATCATTAGAGAGATTGTTTAGTAAATCAATGTGCCACACGCATGAAACATGCTAATTAGTTCTCTTTAAGAATAATTGCAGCCATCATGTAATTAACAATTAATTAGAATCAGATATTATCGTAATATAGTATTTGATCAAATATTTAGTTTCTAAGAGAATGGATATGAAATGCGAATACAATTTATATTGCAAATGGTTAATCGCAAAAAAAAAAGAAACGATATTTTTAAACTTCCTTCGCAGAAGATTTAAGTCTATATTCCAAAATATATCTCCTCAATGATGAAAAATAGACAAAATTACACACATAAAAAAAGTTTTAATTTTGATTTTTTTAAACCAAAGAACGGATTTTTATCGGGAGTTAAACTGTTGTTCAAATCAGCATTGATAAATACATCCCATGCCGCCTATAAAAAGTTTGTAATAAGTGAACACTATTAATTTCTAAAAATATAACATTAGAAATGAAAATATTACGAACGCAATCCTTGCGCAGAAGACAGCTTGATTCAAAAATTGAAGATTGAGGAATAATTCCATGAGAGTATGGAGAAATCATTTAAGGAAAAATTAAAATACATTTTAACCATCCTGAATAAAAGTGCAATAATAATTCATTTGGAAAAGAAATTAATAATTCTAAGTGGTTTTTACGGTTTTTGTACCTTAACATGCTGCAACATTAATTAACCCTTACTGATGCGATAAATTCAGCAGAAATGCACGGGATATTAGTGAAAAAAAATCATGAAAAAAATTTATAAGGCTTCGAAAAAAACATTATTGAAATGGGCCTCTAAAATATTTAAAACAATCGTCGCTTTCGACTCTTTGTTTTTTGAATACTGTTCGAATTTCTCAAAGAATGAGTTCTGAAAGAAAATGTAATATATCAGTCCTTTTACAAAAATTCTAAATAATTAAAATTAAATTATTAATTAAGTGTTTTTCTTCATAGTTAAAATTAATAAACTTTCTAAGGCTCAAAGTATTATGGAAATAATTCATTATTTATCCAGTTTTGCAAAATAGGGAGCCTCATAAATCATTATCAGTTGTAATCTCATAATTATCAGTTTGTATTGAATTTATTACAATTGTAATAATTATCGTTACAATCAGAATAAGTGAGATTAAAAATTATTTCATTAAAGTTCGAATTTTTCTCTGATTCCATTCATTTCGTATTAATATAAAGTTAAAAAAATGCATTTAACCAGAATTGAGTTTTTATAATTAAATGTCACAATCAAAAATTAAACAAAATTGAAAGCAAGAAATAAATATTCTTATAGCTTTTAATGAAAGAGATCGCCAAAGGAATTATTTTATACGTTTTTTTTTAATAAGATAAAATATGATTTCCCATTTTAAAAAATGTTAGATGGCACGTTTATTATTTATTTAGAATCATTTTCCATATCTAGATTAATTTAAAGAGTTTTTCGTTGTTGTGTTGTTTCCGATGGCGCTTGCCATAGGCAAGCCCGTTGATTTGAAATCAACGATTTTAAGCCGAAAGGGAACGTCTCTTATTTTAGTAGCGTCAACTAGGGTCAAGAGTACGATTTTGCTACTCACGCATCACATTCGCTTGCACAGCCCCTTTTTAAAGGGGGGCACATTCACACATCTCACAGATAGAACAAATGAAGGACAACCATGCCCGAACCGGGACGCCTAGATCAAGGGGAAGACGCGCTACCCCTATGCCAGGACGCCGGCAAAGAGTTTTTTAATTAGAATAATTAAGTTGTTCATTAAAGTAATTAGCATTTTTGATTATTAAAATCCTTTATTATAATTTAGTTATTTATATTTTGTATGCAATATTTTCTTTCTGGAATCTACAAATGCTCCATTTTATAATCCTATATTAATTATAATTATTAATTATAATTAATTAATAAAAACAATTAATTAATTACTTTACCGTATTAAAAATTCTACTAGTTTTGTTTTTACCTTATACATATTAGGTTCAACTTTGAATTCTTAAATGAATGTTTGTCGATTTAACATAAATTACTCTTAAAGTATGTGAATCTGGTATGTTAAGTCAGTCTGGTTAGGCAAAAACAACTAAATATTAACGTATTCCTGAGTTTTAGAGACGACCTTCTAATCTATGATTCTATTATTTTATTCAAAATCAGCAAATAGGAAGTCTGCAGTCTTCGAAAATGATCAAACATTATTTACTCCGCAAAGTTTTTAAGTGTCATGTTGAGAGATTTTTGAGGATATTTTTTTTTCAAGCTCGAATTTCATACAAATCAAATTTCTCCTTTTGATTTCAATAATTACTCAGTGTCGAAACCCACTTTAGTAAAACAGCTCCAAGAATTTAATAACTAATTTTTTTTCTCTCTGCTCCATGGATTTTTTCAAGCTAACTGCCTTCTTTTACTCATAATACAAGCTGGTCTTATGAATAACAGGCTATAGGAATAACTTCATACATTATTTTAATTATTAATATCATTTTCGTTCAACAGCAGACAAGTAATCATGTCCATAATTACCAAAAGCATTTGTCGCAGAACTCAACGGGAGTGACCTGAATTATTCATCACAATTAAACTCACTAGTTCTGTAAGCTTAACTACTATTAAAGTATAAGCGATGAAAGCATTCCGAACTTGAAATAGCAGTTTAGTCAGATTACAGACACGATTAAGCCGTATATTGTAATAACTAGAGGAAATTACTCAGGCATCTACTAGATGCTTGTTCCTGTTATATGTATATTTTAAACTAATTTAGTCTTTAGCGTCCATTGAACTCAGGTAATGAAAATTCTTTATTATCGCCTCAAAAAAAATTATTATTAGTTAAAATATGTCAATTCGTCTAAAAATTATAAATACTATTTTTATAAAAAAAAAGTACAAAAATACGAAAAGATGTTAATTTGTTTTCATTCAAGTGAAAATATAATTATTAAAAGTTTAATAGTTATTCATGGAAAATAAAAATAATTATCTTGATGTAAAAGGCTGTGCCCATTTTCTTTAATCTTAAGTTGAAAGAAAGTATCTACGATATTGGTTCTACATACGACTAATATTTAATAAACAAATTGTGATAAACAATTTATACTAGATAAAAATTAAATTTACATTAAATTAATATCCAGTTCACAAAACATAGATATACAATTTACATGTGAATAGATTTTCATATCGGAACTGATTACCACATCAATACTGCGTTTCATGCACTTCAGTTTAAATAAATCTATACTTATAATAAAGCTCAATGTGTGTGTGTGTGTGTTGGCGCTCTACAGGCCAGACCATTCAACCTACAGCTACCAAATTTGGCACGTGTATACCTTGGAGGCCGGGAATGTGCACCTGGGGGTTATTTTTTCGAATTTTTAACTAGAATTTTATTTATTTAAAAACTAAGCGAAATTTTGGCGTGTTTCTGCTATAACTTCCGAAAATATTATCGCACAAAAAAAGATTTTTACATCAAGTTAAAAATCAAACATTTATCTTTTAAATGATACCAATGTTTTAACCTTAAAATTAAGTTTCTATTTTTAATTAATTTTTACATAAATATTTTAACTATATTTTTCAACATTTTTTTCGTATAAAATAAAAATAAAATTTAAGCTGCAAGAGCACGTTTCGCATTCATGGGGGAAAATTATCTTTTTTCAAAGTGTTGCCATCACATTGATTGAAGCTCCAATTAAAAATAAATTAAATCTTTTTGGAAATGAAATCTGCAAAAATATAATTTTCAGCACGTGTCTGTAGGAAATGAAACAAATATGAAATATTATTTTTACTAAAAAATTATTTTATTATCTTTTACACTATCTATATTTTAATCCAATAAATCAGTTTTATTTTAAGGCAAGTTTTGTTTAATATGAACAGGATATCCATTCAAATCAGGGCCACACTTCTAATTTGTAAACCTTTAGTAAGACACAGATCTGCTAAAATGGTCTAAATGGAAAATGATTATATTTTATTTAACTTGATTCAATTCATGCTCTAATAAATAACGAATTTTTGATTTTATGTAAAGCTTCTGCTGTGGAAATCACGATAAACAAAATGTTCTTGAAACACTAATATTTTAAATAAAAAGAGTTAATTTCCAATCAACTAAATCAATCACTTAAACTGACTGATTTATGAAAATTTGAATATCACTATTCAATAGAAAAAGGATAATTTTAGACTTTCCATCGATCATTTCAACGTAAATACGCCAATCAGGGCGTAGGTTTCTCAAGATTAATTGGCCTAAGATTATGAAAATATTGAGTTTTTCTAAATTTTTAACATTCAAAACTTCATAAATAAGTTTTAGTGGATCGTTTTAGTGGATAGAAATAAGTTTTAGTGGATAGAAACATTCATTGATTTATTTAAAATTTGCTGTGTCCAGAATATTTCTCAGAACATGTTACCTTATTGCATTAAATTTAGACTTCATAATTTTTTGAATATATTTATAGGCCGGAACAAAATATTATTATTGATTTCATTTCAATCATTTTGAAAGCAAAACTAAAAATTGAATTATATGCTGAATCTGAGAAATTTGTGTTGAATTATTCTTAGAGATATTTCATAAATTATGAAAAATATTTTGCAGTTTACATAAGACTTAAATAACGAGCGATTCTTTTTGCAATACTCATATTAATAATAATAATAATAAATAAATTACAATAAAGATGATAAATAAAATAAAACGCTTGGTTTATTAAAAAATATCTTTATATTAATTGCAATTTCATCATTTCCACTTTAAATTAAAGTTGAAGTTTTACCGGAAATGACAACAAATTAGCAAAATATATATAGTAAATTCAACGAAATGATCTAAACAACAGTATAAGTTTGGTATGATTATCAGAATTTGAAGATTAAATATGTTTTATTTGAGAAGATATTAAGAGATAAATTATTTGAAATATTTCATTGAAAATTGTACCGAGCGGTTATACTGGCGAACCGTCTGGTCGCCAAATGCGGCTAGTATATATATAATTTAGATAAAATAAAATATGTACCATTCTATTCTATTTTAAATCTTCAAAAATATGAACGCAATGAATTATTTACTTCGAAATATTAACAATGGTGGTAAAGTTTGAAGGATTTTATTTATAGATTCCTTAATATAGACTAAAAGTTTTTGATAGTTTGCACTTCCACGTCCGATATATATCATGGATATATATTTCTGATCTTGTTGTCTCGTCCCTTGTAATTTAAATATATCTGATGCACAAAACATAATCGTGTACAGAAAAAAAAATAAGTAGAATACCCCCCCCCCTTCTGCTTTTACGTTCGATGCATGCCTTTATAATACTTCTGTTCATTCAATAACTTCATTCTTTTGGCATTTCAGCCCCAGTTTTTCCATAACCGCTGGTGGGTGTGATAGTCTGGAAATGATCTATTTCCAAATGCATCTCTTTCAAAACCGATTTCTATATACCTCATCGAACTGGTATTCCTCAGTTATTTTTTTTTATTTCTGAAGTTCTGGGGGCAGATTGATATAAGAAGAGCAAAGATAAATGTGACAGAGGGAAGGACAGGTTCTTTCAAAAGTGAAAAAAAGGCATCTACAGAAAA
>JAPMOR010091218.1:0-16800 GCA_026543865.1 Argiope aurantia | reverse complement strand
ATACGTTCTTCTTGATACGTGACTGGCAACTGGGAAAAGTAGTATGTTTCCACAATCACTCCTTGCCAAATAAAAACCGCAAGAAAAATCTTGATTAATCTCTCCTATAACCCTACGTAATTAGGCTACATACCCTGTCTACCTAGTTACCCTAAAGTTTGTTAAAGTCAAATACAGACTATTGATAAGACACTTCAGCAGCAACCTTTGAGAATATGAAACTCTGATTTTAATATCAGAGTCTATTTCAGAATATCTATCAATTATATAAAATCAGGTTGCCACATTAACAGATTCCTGTAGCTATATAGTGAAGGATGTTTAAGAATTTTGATATTAATGAAAGGTTGAGGAATCATTAGCTTTCTATTTGACAAAAATGAAAAAGAAAACTTACAAGTAGAGCTGCTATCATGGGCCCCGTGATGAGCCAGATATATTGCTGTCCCCCATAGCCGGCCCAACAATGAGTGTTGTGGTGATAGGTCATCAGAAGACACCAGAGTCCAATACATATTGCAGGGAATCCTAGAAATAATTATTAACTTTTTATTTAGTTTTCATTGCAAAGATGAAATATAATAAAATATTAATTGCGTATCTTCCATGGTTAAAACTCATTTAATATCTTAATATAATCTTGTATGTAATGTTAATGAGATCATATTTTGCTTTTGACTTAATACTTTTAGTAATTAATAATTTAAACTACCAGGAAGAAACCGAGTGAATAAGAGTTTCAGCTACATAAAATCTTTTAGTAGTATAGAATCTAGGTAATAAGTGAGGAAATTATCAAAAAAAAAGGGAGGTTAATATACAAAATGTATTAGAAAAACTACACTGGTGGACAAAATTAAGAGATGGAAGACATTTTCCCAAATATCTCAAAAAATACTGAATATAAATAAATGAAATTTGGTATGGATATAGCTTATACAATGATAATAAAGTATGCAAAACAAAAATGAAAGTGCCATTCACTGGAAAGACCTATTGCCAATAAATCCAATGTAGTCTGTACTTAAGGATAAAAGAGGACAATAAAAGTGGGGCTTGTACAGTGTGTGTTGCCCCTAGTATGGTGTATGGTTACCCCTGACAGACAGACAGCATGCACAACGAGTATGCATGCTGTTAATAAGGGAGTTAAGGAGGGGTTGTGGAAGACCCTCCCATTCTTCCACCAGAGCAATTTTTAACTCTAGAATGGTTCTGGGGGGGGGAGGTTGGCGCATCGCAATAGCTCTCCCAAGAGCATCCCAAGCATGTTCAATAGGATTCAGGCAGGGGATTTGGCTGGACAATCCATTCGTTGAATGTCCCCGCTTTCCAGATACTCATCAACCATGAGAGCCCTATGTGGTCGCGCATTATCGTCCATAAAAATGAACTCAGGGCCAACAGCGCACCTGAAAAGACGCACATAGGGCTCTAGGACCTCCTGCCTGTACCTCTGGGCATTCACGGAACCATTGCCAAACACATTGAGCGGTCTGCGGATATCTTGCATGATCCCTGTCCAAACCATGAGTCCTCCACCAGCATAATGGTCCCTTTCGATAATGTTGCTGGTATGGTATCGGGTTCCAGGTTCCCTCTATATCAATAACCGTCCAGAATCAGGTTGTAGACTGAATCTGGACTCATCGGTGAAGAGAGCATTAACCCATTGAAGCTGTGTCCAATTCTGATGTCTGCACCATTCTGCACGCGCTCTTTTGTGGGAAGGAGTCAGTGGGATACAAATAGCGGGCTTCCTGGCATACAGCCCTCTTTCATGGAGTCTTCTGGAAACTGTCTTACTCGAAATTGATGTTCCTGTAGCAGCCGCGAGGTCCCTAGACAATTGAGTGGCTGTAGCCGTCCTCCGGCGCTTAGCTGAAACGAACAAATACAGGTCTTCATTGGCCGTTGTAGCCCCCGGGCGACCTTGTCCTGGTAGTCTGCATACTGTCCCACTAGTTTTAAATTGACTCCACAAATTGGCAATGACGCTTGGTGTTATATCCAATTCCCTAGCAACCTGAGCTTGGGACTGGCCTGCCTCAAGTATACCCACAATTCTCCACCTCGTACCGTCGTCTAAACGATGATGTTCACTCATTTCACCTAAAAACCAGCAAGAAACAACACGATTATTAAAAAAATGCACTAAAATCTGCAACTGTGTTGAAGAGTGGAATGAGATGAACAGCTCGATGCGGAATTTTATACCTCCTGCTGTCTTAGCAACGCTCACAAGAATACGTAAACTTATCTCAGGGCCAATAGCGCTACAGTGACCATATATGGCAATCAACTGTCCAGGTTTTGTGCGGTATTTTTAGAGAAATGTGCGAAAATGCTTCCCATCTCTTAATTTTGTCCACCAGTGTAATAAAGACGATATTCGTAATGAATGGTGATATCATGTCTTCGCTCTTGTTGAAACTTTGTTATTATCATTCTTATATATTTCATGCCACTTATGTTTTAATTTGAATAATATTCTGTTATTATGTCAAAATGTCCTAAACTGTGTTTGGTGTGATGAAAAAATTAATTTCTAAAATAGATAGTAAGGTCCTCATATGGATAATCTTTGTCTTCTTAGACATACGAGACTGTAAGCCAAATGTGTAGAAATAAATCCCAAATTGTTTATGTCCTGCATTTTTATTCATTTGTCATATACTTAAAATCATGTGGTTCTTGGTTGTTTCCAATCGAGTCAAGTCAGCCGAATAAATTTTTGATTTCAAAAATTGTATTATGATTTTTTATTACACAAATCAAGTTCATTGTTGATCTCAAGGGAACTCCGGTCAGACTATGAACTAAATCAAAGATTTCAACAACAAAATAATAATAATTATGATAATAATTAAGGCAAAAGCTAACCAATTTGAAATTGTTCATTTCTAGAAATATTCGATTTTAGGTATTTCAAAATGCTGGAATGCCAGAATTTCTCAATAACCCCCCTAAAAATATCTAAAAAATTGCAATGGCAGCTCGTGTTTTTAAGTCGTTGATATACGAAACAGGAACTTGATTATTTAGCTGGGCTATATAAGTAAATGTATTCTAGGGCAAAATTTGAAAATTTTAAAACTTTTTTTCTGTTTGCCCTTTAAACTATTTGGGTGAACACCTTTAATGAATAAAGCATGCACTATGAGTATTCATTCAATAAATGAATCAATACATAGTTTCTTTGATCTATGTTGTTCCAATCATCTTTTAGTTCCCCATGAAATAGGAAGTAACAAGTATAAATATTTATAAATTTCTAAACAAAAGAGAAAGTATGGATCAAAAAGGGTATATGTGTGATGATGGTTAAACTTCCTACAATCACTCATGAAATTTGCATGGGAAACTTGGTTCCTTCTACGACGAATTTCTATTGCGCTACTTAACTTCGACGAATAAAAACGAATGACACAACGGAACTTTTACTTGGTGACAGAACGAATCATAGCAGGCATGCTAAGTTTACATTCCATCTCAACTCTTACTTATGTTTTGGTCTTTGGGATGGATTTAGGTACTTTGCCACCCCAGACAATACCACTCCTCTGCTAAACGCACATTTCAACACATTATAAACATAATAAGAAGTTACTTTAGTTTAATCAATTTTTATATCTTATTAACTTTATGAAAATGAATATGTCTCTATTTGTCCATTATGATTACTAGACATTCATATTTCAATACAAAATTATTAAAGCAGTTGTTCAATTTTATAAATATTCCAATAACTAAATGAAAATAAGGACAGACCATAGCTTGTTCAAATATACTTGATAAAGAGTTAATATTTGTCTGAAATTTTACAACTAATTTAACTCGCATTTCTTACAAAGTTATCTATATAAAAACTAAAAAAATAAAGACTTAATCGAATTCAATTTTCTTTAATCGAGATTCTTGAGGCGCCCTCTCAGCTAAGGGACCCTAGGTAAATGCCTAGTTTGAAATTTTCCTCTGGTTGGATTATAGAAGAAACTGCAGAATATATTTACGATTCAAAATACAAATAGATTTCTCGCTTAGCAATCCGGAAGGAAGTTTTTAAAAATGCAATTTATAGTTACACATTTTTTAGAATGCATTTGTTGCTTTACATTCACTTAATTAACTTTTTGATTCAAATTAATTTATTATTCATTTTCAGAAATTTAATTGTCTATTTATTACAAATCTCATGTTTCTGAGACTATTCGAGAATCATATGACAGAATCATATTTGAGGAAACTACAGTGCTGTTGTTTCCAGCCAGGAAATCTGCAAGAATCCCCTATACACGCAGCTCTTTTGAAATTCGAATCTGCTTTCATGTATTTACATTCGTACTGGTGTATTGAATACATGCTTCGATGATGCCCTGGTATCTTATTCATGAATCGAATTTTCAAGAAGTATTCCAAAATAATCATCATTTCACATCAAAGAGAGACATTGGCGTAACTAAACTTCTGATTATCATATTTTAAATAAAATGGAATAAAATTGATTACTCAACCTTACTAATCTTCAAAATAATCTTGAAATTTATAAGCCAGACTAAAAATTGTAAGAGAAGCTAAAGTATTAATAGGAAACTCAGAAGGACAATTAGCCGCTTCAAAATTCAAGAAATAGAAATTTATCAGATAATATATATTTGTAAACATCGATCTAACTATACTGCTTTTTTCAATATATTAAATAAAATTATTTATTGGACATTATTGACCTTTAAAGTAACTTTGAAATTAATGAACCAGACTGAAAAATTGTAAGAGAAGTACTAATAGGAAACTTGTAAGGAAAATTAGCAGCTTCGAAATTCAAGAAATCAAAATGTATCAGATATATTTTACATTTATCAAATAATATATTTTATAGGCATTGATGAAACTAAAAGACTAATTTACAAATTTTAAATAAAATGAGATAAAATTAATCATTGAACATTATTGACCTTCAAAATAACCTTGAAATTTTTGGTGCCAGACAGAAAAATTATAAAAGAAGCTACAGAACTAATAAGAAACTCATAAGGACAATTAGCCGCTTAGAAATTCAAGAAATAGAAAGTTATCAGATAATATATTTTACATTTATTAGATAATATATTTTATAGACATTGATCCAACTAAATGACTAATTTCTATATCTGAAATAAAATGAATTTATGAACATTATTGACCTTCAAAAGAACCTTAAGATTTATGAACCAGACTGAAAAATTGTAAGGAAAGCTAAAGTACTTATAGCAAAGACAATTAACCACTTAGTACTATATAAACCATTATAGCAGTAATATATATATATCATTATATAGAAATCATTATTGGTTTTATATCATTATATAAAACAAATTATATATTCTTCCTGATTAACGAGCTCTATTGAGCCAAAAAATAAGTTTCTTGAAATCAAGATATTCATGCGTTATCTGCAATAGGTGTGGTTAAGCATCCATTATGTTGACTAAGCCCCTCTTAAGTTAATGTATATTTAATGAGTAACATTATCATTTATTTTTATGCTTCATTAACTTCATTTTTATGAGCACTGGACAAGAAGTTATAAAAGTATTTTTTTACAAATAAATGAATATGCTTCTACGTAAGTTAAACTCAGAGTAAAAGCGAAGTATATTCGCTGGAAAGACTTTTTTTAAGAAGAAATTTCTGAAAAACTAGTTAAAAATTTCAATATGAATGTTTCATGCAAAAAATTAAAAATAAGTCATGGAAAATAAAGGTGATTATTTAAAAAAAATTGTGTTGACATTCAAATTCTGTTGTTAATTTTTCAAAACAGGAATCTCCGATTTTTAACAAGTAATCAACTGATTTGTTGAAAGAAAACATGTTTAGGATATTTCAGTAAAACCAAAACATCATAGTTTAGTAAGATTTCATATGCCCATTTTTATTTTTTAAAATTTAATTTTAAACATACATAATCGTAAATCAAATCTATTTAAATAGTGCATTTACGAAAAAAGAACAATGAACGTATAAAGAGAAAATTTAGAAGAAATTACGTATAAAGAGAAAATTTAGCAAAGGATTGTTGCTAAATTTACATAAAACTCTTTTTAAAATTAATCAAAAACAAAATTACGAAGATAAAATTATCATTACATGCCATACAGATGTCACAGAGGGCAGAAATCAAAGTGAATTTCTTTGCCTTTTCACATTAATGAAATCCTTTATCATTCAATAGAAAAATAAATTTAAGTATCTTTTCTTAGAATAAATATGCGATTTTCTTTATAATATAATCAGGCCACTATTCGTTAAGCATGCTAAACTATAGAATCTAAATTAATTATTTCAATGTAACCTCGGCCCTTTCTATGCATCCAGGATGAACTGAATATCCGTCATCGAGTAAGCATGAAGTAGAAAATAAGTACGAGTCCTAATGGTCAACCTCAACCATAGAATAATTGCATGACACAAAGTAACAATCTCCATTAGGAGGAACATCATGTCACTGAACTTTAGGTAACTCGATTCCATAACTTTAATATACTCACTAAAGAAGCGAGAATCAACCACTATACCGGAAACTTCTCATACACATATTTAGGACGCTTCATTGGTGGGGGAAGAATCTAATCCAAATGTTTACAACTATTACTCATGGCTATAATTTTCTTGTTAACAATGACATTAAAATGTAGTTTCCTCGATAAAAACCTATTGATTTGGCGATTCTCAGGTCATATATCTGAGTGGTAACTGTTCGACCAATTACACATATTTACCCTTTGCCCTCGGAAAAGTAAATCGATGCATATTTATTCACTTAACACCAGGTTTTGTTCACTGCTCTGAAAAATATATATAAATATAATTGTTTTAATTTATATTTTTCCGAATTATTTTCCACATCTTCTTACCATTTTTATAAGTATTTTCAACAATTAAAATTAAAAAAAATAAATAAATAAAACGTCAAAATGTCGCAGCGTCTTGAATGATGAGTGAGAGTCACCAACCGAGTGCGAAGTGTTAATCCGTAACTGGAGATGTGAATTTCCTCACGCGGTTAGAAACATTGAATCAAAATGACTCCATTGTTATTTTTGCTTTTTGTCTTTTGTAAACAGCATTGAAATTTACTTAGGAAACTCAATATATTCTGAAAATCATGTATTGACCAAAAATATTAAAAATTTTAAATATTGGAAAGATGCTATAAGCAAAAACCTGAACAATATCTTAATGAGTATTTCCTTCTTTTAGATATAACGGAATTACACTAATGTTAATAACTGTTAGAATTCAACAAACATAAATGAAGAATACGATATTTTAAAATATTTATTTAAGAATAAATTAAAATCAATTATAGAGACATGCAGTCAATAACTCCGCAAATAACAACAAAAACTTAGAAAAAGAATAAAGCAATAATACGCACGTGTTCATACTTAGACTTTTATCAACACTGCTGAAAGAATACTAGAAGGTACTGAGGAGATGATTGTATTCAAAGTCAAAATACCGCGTTTTAATCAGATTCAATAAACAACGCGGAGTCATTTTGACTCCCGTCTCCAGTTTGTGGTGAAAGCTTATAAGGCAGTTAACAACTACGCTGCACAGGCAATTGCTTTTGTATCATGGTCATGTTACTGGACTGCGAACCACAAGGTCCCAGGTTCTATTTTCGCTCATCACAATTCGCCACATTGGTGACCCGGACGTGATCCTTCAACCTTCGTACAGCTGTTGTGGCGCCATCTACCCACAGCAAACCAAAGTCGCCAGATTCACTTGACGCAGCAACCCAAAGTCATCAGACTCACTTGACGCAGCAACAGCAACGACTCTCACACACACACGCTCGCCATAACGCTTGGTGCTATTCAAATGGGTACAGGCGCATTAGAATCAACAGCTAATACTCATCACCACTCAACAGCCGTATCGTTCGTCTCACCTCCGACTCACTGGAGGGAGAGTCTGTGGTGAAAGCTTATACGCCAGTTAACAACTACGCTGCTCAAGCAATTGCTTTTGTATCATGGTCATGTTCCTGGACTGCGAACCACAAGGTCCCATGTTCTATCCTCGCACATACCAATTCGCCACAAGTTAATGGTTAATAGCTAAATTCTGTATTTAGACACAGGAGACACATACTTCATCACAGAATAAGGGGTTAAATTTGTTAGTATCAAATATACATCAATGTAAGAAAAGGGATTTAATTCGTTGAAATCAACCCTATCCTTTGGTAACGTGATAAGGAAGCAATTAGATTGGAGCAAAGAATTTCGTGCCGTCCTCACAGTCAACTAATCATAATCTTAAAGATCAAGGTCATTCCTACAATAACCGAGTTTCAAAAAGGAACTTTATTCTTAATAAATTGAATCTAAAATATTCCTTACCCCATCCAATGCAGTAGTACAACTTAAAAGGAGCGTCCTTTTTGAAAATGTGCACGGTGACTCTACTGTGCAACAGCAGGCCTTCCACAAACATCCAATTGATGCTGGCCAGTGAGGAGTACATTTGAAGAGTGAGGACACTTTTGCAGAGCCATTCCTGTAGGGATTTAATAAAAAATGAATAAAACTACGAAGTCACTAATGCTGACATACTTTTTACATGAAAGTTTTGTTTTCCGAAAGCAAATTTAGTATATTTATAAACTTTGGAAAGAAAATTATCATATAAAAGTCTCATTTAATCTCGAGGTAATGTTATTATCATAAGAAGTATAAACTCTATTAAGGCAACTAAGCATATGATTTAGTTTTTGTTTTTTGCAATTATGGATCAATTTTGATACGCACCACTGTCGGACTTAGACTTGGCATTCGAAATCGTAGCACTACAAATCTTTAAGGGGACAGTGGAGCTTGAAATAATTAATGTGGACGAAAATATAAAATTTTCTTGTCATTGTTTCCCTTCTAAAATAGTAGTGTATAAACAAATAAAATATCATTATAAAATGTATTTTTTAATAAAATGAATATTTGAAGAGCCCAGAGGAAGGGCCTTTGACTTATACATAGTGTAAGAAAAGTATTGCAAAAATTCGTCAAAGTCATCAAATTCGAACTCACGATTTTGACGAATCCCCACGTGTTAGGAACACACATTTCTGGAAAATGTCCATCGGTCTGTCTGTGACAAAAATAACTGAAAAAGGACTTTGAGCTAGGTCGTTGAAATTTGGTATACCTATCTGAATTGGAAAAACCCATTTTTGTAAAATGTTCGTCTGTGACAAAGATACCTCAAAAACATTTTGAGCTAGAAAGAAGAAGTTTTGTATATGGTCTTTATAAACAATTTATAGATTTCTTTCATATTTTGAGCTAAATCCGTTCAGAGCAAGTCTGTCTGCCCTGCTGTTCGAACATGAGTTAACAGGATAAATATAAACGTGGATAGTAGGACGGATTTCAAATGCTTAGCGTAAAGATCCATCAAATTTTGAGCTAAATCCAACAAGAGGATGGCCATTTGTCCTTCTGTACTTTTAGAAACAAAAGCGATAATTCATAAACGCAATGTTTTAAATATATCAAATTTGGTATGGGATTAAAACACAAATTCATTTTTCAAATACTCTTTACCGCATGCGAGGGATCAATCGCCAAAAACCTCTCCATTGGTGACACAATAGATCAGGTGAAAATGCTTAATTCACGCTAAAGGTTCATATTCTTAAATATTGTACGTCAATTCCTTTGAAGGCATTTTCTGGGATAGCAATTTTATTAGAGAGTATTCGAGAAAGTTTTGGTGAGACTACTCCTGCTGGTTTCCGAAACGATGTCCTAATTAAATTGAAATATCTTTGAAATATTCAATGTGCCTCGATAATGTTGGAAATAAATTAAATAAAATTGAGAGTGTAGATTTCGGCTAAACATTAAAAGAAAACTGAGCATGCATTTTATGTTTCGAGATATTTAAAAAAATTATTTTAATTCAGAAAGACACAAAATTCTTGTGAAAATTCAGTATATCTGCATAAAAGTATTTATAAAAAATTAGCTGTTAATCGGAAAAATAATAGGGAAAATTTTATATTAAGTCGCTTAAAATATTTAGGAATTATTAAAAATCATTCATTATTTTTAAGAAATAAAAAATATGTATCATTTTAAAAACTTTTTTAAAGATATTTGACGTATTTATATTTTATTACATATGCATAAAAATGCCATAAGCCTAAGTGAATAATTAGTAAAAGTGCCTGATAGACCCCCCCCTCAACTCTAACTTAATACGAGAGATATGGGAATCTCTAAATACCATCAATAAATTTTCATCGTTATCAATCTATATCTATATCTATACTTATAATAAAGCTCAATGTGTGTGTGTGTGTGTTGGCGCTCTACAGGCCAGACCATTCAACCTACAGCTACCAAATTTGGTACGTGTATACCTTGGAGGCCGGGAATGTGCACCTGGGGGTTATTTTTTCGAATTTTTAATTAGAATTTTATTTATTTAAAAATTAAGCGAAATTTTGACGTGTTTCTGCTATAACTGCCGAAAATATTACCGCACAAAAAAGATTTTTACATGAAGTTAAAGATAAAAAATTTATCTTTTAAATGATACTACTGTTTTAATCTTAAAATTAAATTTCTATTTTTAATGAATTTTTAAATAAATATTTTAACTTTGTTTTTCAATAATTTTTTTCGTCAAAAATAAAAATTAAGTTTAAGCACGTTTCGCATTCATGGGAAAAAAATAGCTTTTTTCAAAGTGTTGCCATCACATTGATTAAAGATCTAACTGAAAATAAATTAAATATCGTCTGCGAGTGTTTTTAATTTCAGATAATTTCATTTTCCAGTCTAAATATCTGTACTTTTCTAAATATCGTCTGCTTATTAATTGCATTTTTCACTCTTTGGTTTTTGGCAACTATTGAAATGTTATGTTTACTTTTGATGTGTTGTGATGTTTTATTCGAGCGGATATTAAGGAGAATGCATACACCACAAGATAAAGCACAGATTTTATGGTGGTCATAGAGTTAATTTCCAATCAACTAAATCACTGACTTTTAAGAGTTAATTTCCAATCACTTAAACTGACTGATTTACGAAGATTTGAATATCACTATTCAATAAAAAAAGCCGAATTTTAGATTTTCCATCGATCGCTTCAAAGAAAATACGCCAATCAGCGCGCAGGTTTCTCAAGATTAATTGGCCTAAGATTATGAAAATGGTGAGTTTTTCTAAATTTTTAACATTTAAAACTTCATAAATAAGTCTTAGTTGATCGTGGAAAATAGAAACATTCATTCATTTATTTAAAATTTGGCGTGTCCAGAATATTTATCAGAATATGATACCTTACTGCATTAAATTTAGACTTCATAATTTTTGAAATATATTTATAGGCCGGAACAAAATATTATTATTGATTTCATTTCAATCCTCTTGAAAGCAAAACTAAAAACTGAATTTTATGCTGAATCTGAGAAATTTTTGTTGAATTATTCTTTGAGATATTACATAAATGATGAAAAATATTTTGTAGTTAACATGAGACTTATATACCGAGCGATTCTGTTCGTAATAGTCATATTCAATAATAATAATAATGAATAAATAACAATAAAGATGATAAATAAAATAAAACGCTTGCTTTTATTAAAAAATATCTTAATATTAATTGCAATTTCGTCATTTACATTTTAAATTAAAGTTGAAATTTTACCGGAAATGTTAACAAATTAGCAAAATATATATAGTAAATTGAACGAAACGATCTAAACAGTATAAGTTTGGTATGACTATCAAAATTTGAAGATTAAAAATGTTTTGTTTGAGAATCCTTTAAGAGATCAGTTACTTAAAATATTTAATTGAAAATTGTAGCGAGCGGTAATACTGGCGAACCGGCTGGTCGCCAAAGGCGGCTAGTATAAAATAAATCAAATTAAAAAAAGCGTTTAATAAGAAGTAAAATCATGAAAATTTCCAACTGCTTATTTTAATGCTAGTTTTCAGATGATAAATTCATAAAAAAATTATTCAATTTCTAAATTTAAATTATTTTGATATTTGTGATCAACAACTGAAGTAAACTTACCGTGTGTTTATAAGAGGAGTCTGTCAGAATAGGCGAAGAAGATATGATGAGTAGTATCAGGTTGAGGAGTAATGCGATTGAAAGGTTTCGGTGAACCTGCAGTCGACTGCACTTTAGACTTCTGTGAAGAAATAGACACAAATTACAATTAGATTTCCATATTTTTCTAAAAAGATTTTTGTATCGGTGAATGAGGAATTACACATCAAAATTTCTTCTATGAGCATTCATTAATTTCCTTTAATAAGGTTTTGAATTGTAATAAAATTAATTTTAATTGTTCATTTACTATTAAGTATGCGATATATATTTATAGTTAAAGTGGAGAAATCAATAAATTTGCAAATTAGTCAACTAATCTGCACATTAACCCTTTAAAGGGCCATTTTTTTCTAGTCATATTACGTTAAAATATTTTTAGGCTTTAAATTAGAATAAGAAAAGGGATTCATTTAGCTTATTAGATAAATTTAATTTGATTAATTAATTTGGTTAATTAATAGTTAAGTAACAAATCAAGACGCATCATTTTGTCTGAGATAAAGAACTGAAGCATCTAAGTTTCTGACTTACTAAAAAAATTTGTGAGAACTTATGCCAACCTACATAATTTCATACAAAGATTGATAAATTTGGTGGGAAGCATACTTTCCACGGCCCTAGAAAGGATTAACTGACGTGATCAATCAATCACCTCAATTAATGGTACATCGCCTAATATCACCTTAGTTAATGGTAATGGCTAATGGTACCACAAATTACCTAAATAATCAGCAGATTGCTTACTAAACATTCATTAATCTGCACACTACTTACTAGGCATTCGTTAAAAGAAAAAAATCTTCTCTAGAACAGCAGCAACGTTTCCGAACGCTTACATCAAAAGTTGTTTATTTATTTTTTGGTATCTAAAGAATCAAGTTATTACAATCGAACAATCAGCACATTAACTGAGAGAATCAATCATCAATATATACAATAATACAAAGAATCAAGTAGTTTAACATATTATTACAATTAAGGTAATGAATTTGAGGTATGATAAAATTATGCTTACTTGTTAGTGTAATGTAAAGATTGTTGATACTTTGAAATACGTAGCAACTGTTTTTGCGAAAAGCACACCTATTTGTGGTACATTAGAGTGGAGGGAGCGGGGAAGGAGTAGGGGAAGGAAATGAGAGAAACAACTTTTGAACGGAAACTACTAATATGCAAATTACCAAATTACTGTGTGCCTTAATAATGTGCACAATAATGTGGAAAACTCTTGATCCCATACTTTAAAAAGGAGCAAATCAGTTTATCTGCAGATTAACTAGGTAATCTGCACATTAACGGTTTTCAAGTTTCATATATAAAAAGAAATAATGAAAGCCTTAAAATAAGACATTGAGATTTTTATAAACCTAATTTTTCGGATTTTAAAGTTTTTTCTGCTTATCTGTCATATGTGTGTAAACAATATAACAAAAAATACAAAAATATAGTAATTGAATTCAGTAGATTGTCTTTGCACCCAAATTATAGATTTTGTGAAACTCTTAGATTGAAATTAGTTCTTGAAAACAATATCCGTATATATGCATATAAATACAATAACTCAAGAACACCACAAATTGTATAAATTATACTTGGCATATGATTTTAAAAGTTTGGCTGTCTTCTGAACTACCTTATTGTTTGTATATAACAAGAAAAATTCCATAAAAACAATTTTTAATTTTTTTTTATTTGTCTCCGAAAAAATTTTGTATTTTAATTCTCTTTTCTTTTTAATCCTTAATTTGTTACACATTGTTAGATAAATGATTGATTTTTATAAAACTCCCTACAAGATGACGCTAGGCATAGGAACTAAAATTTAAATTAATTGATTTAAATTACTGAAATGATATTTTTTTATCGAGGGCATTCTTGTTTGTAAAATCTTAGAACACTTATACATCGGGAAAAGAGTAAGAATCGAACATAAAATTCAATCTTTAACAACATGAAGTAAGTTAATTAAAAGTATATGAAAACAAGACATACTGAATGGGTGAATTTTAGCAAACCATCATTATATAAATATTGTAGATTTGTATTTAATTTTTTATTTAACTCGTTAAAGTGTAAATTGTAGGTTGCCTTTTCGCGTAGCACAAGATTACGGGGATTTAAAAATATAACAAGCAAGATAATATTTAGTACATAATCCTGAAACTTAATTCATCAAACTTTGAGTCCAATTCATAAACTGACAAGCCACAAAGGGTAGAATTAATAGGTTGCAAAATTCATCATTTTGTTCAAATACAAGAAGAAGACAAGGAGAATGCAATCTCAGATGTTGAAACATGATATGACTTGATATTTTTCAATGGATAATCAAATATATTATTGCCGTTCAGTCGAAAACAACAATAGCTATTTTGTTTTATTTTGTTATTTCAGGATTTGCGTTAAAGTTTTCATTTGAAAAGCAAGCATGTGCAGCCCATTTCTATTATCTATTCTATTAAGGCATTAAATCGTAAATTAATTCTCATTTTTCCATTTTTTTAATTGGGAATTAATATTACTTAAAATTCAGCTTTTTATGAACAATTCAACCAAATTTCCGAACAAAGAATTCCAAAAAATTATTTTGATATTTCTGCGAATAATTTATGCATGAGCAGTCGAACAATTTGTTCTTACAAGAAGAATCAAATATTTATTTTTAATAAGAACTCTATTGTTGCGATAAACAGAAATACACGTGAATTTGCAAATTTTTTATTAAATTTTTATCTATTATCGTTTTTTATAATTAACTAATTATTAATGAATTAACATATCAAAAAAAAGTTGCTACTAAGTACAATGTTTTTAAAAATTAATAAACACAAATGTCATTAAAACAATATTCTTTTTCCAAAATTTGGTATTGCAAGTAAAATGATTTTTTTCACCTTATTTAAAATCTTCAAAAGATCAGAATTAGTATTTAAAAAAGTACAAGGAATTAGAATTTCCTATTACGGCACAAAACCAATTGTAGTCATTAAAAACGCATACACTAGATTTTGTATATGAGCTATATGAGCTTGGTGTATTCACTTAAAGCAGAGTACAGTAGCAAGAACTTTGGTAACATCATAAATTCGTAATGAGGATAATAGTAATTATCGCTTTTTAAAATTTAGTTTTTACAATTGATATTTATAATTCAATATTTACAAAAATTGTAAGCAATATACTTTAATTGATCAACACTGTAAAACAAGTCCTTAAATATTTTCCCAATATTATCCTTTCTATGTATTTCATATTTCAAATTAAAATTAATATAAGAATAATGTATTTTAATAATTATTTATTATGAAAGAAGTGAAAATAGGTTATATAATGTTATATGTTATTATTTTCATAATAATGCCATTTGAATAACAATTATTTTATTTATATATTAACAACCAGGTAGGATATAAGCAAATTCCTTAGATCGACAATTTTCGTAAAATGCATTCTTTCTCAAAATATTAATTTCACAGTAATTCCAGTTAAAAATATCAAAATAATTTTTTGAAAAGATAATCTTAACAAAGTATTAAAAAGATGAAGATTTTTTTTTTCTATAAAAAATTTGAAAGTGAAAGCAAAAATTTTAAAAATGTTCATATTTTTCCCACTCCGTATAGGGGAAACTGAAAGCGGTAAAACATTTGCAGTTAGATGACGTATTTTCACGACTGTGACGTCATCTAATGTAATTCTAGTATGGTACTTTGATACTAATAAGAAGAAGAAAAAAAACGTATCAACTATGCTTAGTGTATTGGCTAGACCCGTTTTTTATATAAACAATGTTTGAAAAATAATCCATTCCAGCAAGCATATTTGTTCACACGCTCGCAACTAAATGTTCCACTGTTTAGAATATCAAAACATGGAATGTAATTATTCATCTGGTAATACTTAGAATAGGGACAAAAAGAAATTATACCTTACAAAATTCGTTTGCCATCGGAAATCAGTGAATAACAAACAGCAAAATATATTTCCCTCGCATGCATTATAATCTTTTCATGGCACACAATTCTTATGAATGAATTCAACCCAAACCTTTATATCTCGAAATGAGATGTCATAAGACTTTTTTAAAAAAAAAATTCATTCCAATAACATGTAAAATAGTCGATGGGAATTACGAATCTATTTGTTAAAAAAAAGAAAAGAAAAGAAAATATTTCCATCATTTCCGCTGCAGCAAGTTGGCGGAGAATGCGGCGGAATTTGTAAACATCTTTCGTCACAAAATAAATATTAAAACTCAAAGCAATAAAAAAAATCATTTGGCGCAATCTTGGAACTTTTAAGTTTGACGCCATGTTTTTCTCTTTTATTTTAATTTTCAGCGTTCGTCCTATTTCGTAAAATTCGGAATTTGTAAATCTTTCCATCTGTATTATTTCAGAAAAAATATTTGAAACATTCGAAAAGCTTTCAAGTTTTTCTCAAAAGAAGATGCATCGATGTGTTCTACTTATTTTTTTATCGTGAAGAGGAATAATTTATTTCAGTTTTACTTGTTAGATGTTTGAAAAATAAAAGAATTCAAGGAACACACTCCGTTAGATAAAAGTGAATCTATCTCATCCATTTTATTGAATTTAGATCGAAATGGACCATACAAAGTTTCTCAGTGCATTGGTAAAAGCAAAAATAGAAAAAAAAATCTTTGCATTT
>JAPMOR010091205.1:0-33651 GCA_026543865.1 Argiope aurantia | reverse complement strand
TGAAAATACATTTTTAAAAAATCGAAACCTTCTTCTCTTTAAAAATCTCCTTTCAGCAATCAGAGTTTATTTTGTTCCTCTTCTTTGACTTCGCCCAATTCAATTATCCGAGTTCGAAATAGAAAAAAGACATACTTTTTCATTTATGCTTCTGGACATAAGGAAATTGGATTTAAAAATATTGTTTTTCTTGCAGAGTTATCAGCAACTATCTGGCGTGGTCTCTGGTGCAAAGCCTGGTGGCTCGTCTCTCTAAACCCTTCCGGGAGGCCTCGAAGATTCTACGGAAGGCACTGGTAGGATCGGAAGGAGGCGAGAGCCCTTGGCGATACTGTGTCTCGGACACGAACGAAGTGATTGGATTTGCTCTGGGCGCCATGTTCGTCAGGGAAGTCTTCCACGGAGAGAGTAAGCCCATGGTGAGAAAGTGGCGCTTTGTTTTCAGTAGTTCCAAGTGATTTTACCATTACCGATTCCCTTTGAGTTGAAATCAATTTTTCTATTTGCCTCTCGGAGCTTTATAGGAGTAGTGACATAAAAATGACTTTAAAAAAACTATCGTTTATCTACCTTGTCAAAGAAATGTGACGAAGCATAAAAACTTGATTTCAAAGATATAATCAGTGAATTTACTTCGTTCGAGACAAGAAATCGGAAATAAAATTACAATATATGAGATTGAATATTTTTCACTAACAGATAGAATTTTTTTAAAGTTTTTCAACCAGTGTTACTGTGAATTCAACATTTTGGATCTTTAATCATTTAGCAAATATCAAAAATAAATAAATAAATAATATATTTTGAAACAGACACTATGTTTTTAACTAGAATTGTAGCCCGTTTTTTTCCTATTTTTTAAATAATAATTTATGCACCATGCATATTGTGCAACAAATAAAATCAGATCTTTATTAAATTCCACATAAAAACCAACTACTTTAAAGAAATCTGTCAAAATAAATTTTTTGCTATAAACAGTAAGATATAGATTTAGACTTACTTTCAGCCTTTTAAAAGAATTATTCTAATTTTAAGTTGCTTATTTTAAATTTATTGTGTACAAATATTTTATTTGTAAGGTTTTTTTAAACTATATTAATTTTTTATCGTGTTTAAAAATACGTAACTTTTATTAAAACTGACTGCAAAATTATTAAATTAACTAAATTTTTGCAGTAAAAAAATTGCGAGATTAACATTCATTTTTCTTGCTATTTCTTTTCCTCTCATATAGGGCAGGAACATTAGCAAAAATATAGCATGTCAGGGGAAGAAAACGTAACTTTGACAGTTTTTAAAAATTCAAAAACTTTAGGATCTAAGCTACGTTTCTGGTGATTAATAATTATTTATGTTATCTGAATAAGATTAATAATTGTTGCACATGGAATCAGACTAAAAACTTTCACGAATTCTGAACAGTATTCTACAAGATTATTTATTGCGTCATTAGTTTTTTTTTATTTCCACTAAAGGTATCGGAGAACTCCAAATAAGCATTAATAAGAATTCTAAATATTCTTTAATTTTTTTTGTTTCATTTCTATTTTTACATTTATAATGTTCGACTTTCTCTGATTTTGATCATATCATTTTGTAACCCTATTTTGTAATAAATTATGCAATTGTAATGGCTGCATGTTCGAGAGAACTATTGAACTATTGCGTACTAAAAGCAAGTTTCAACTCCGATTTACTCCGATATAAAAAAATCAACAGATTTTGATCAGAATTATAGAAATTGTTCCTTACAGTCCTAATTAATTACTTGTTCGAATGTTTTTGGCGTAAAGGACACTCTCGAAGCAAGTATATGTGAGTAAAATTTTACAGAGGAAATCTATCAAAATTCTTTACTGTAGAAACCTGCACGTGCTGAATTCTTTGCTTAATAAATATAGATTTAGCAACTGCCATTAATAAATATCCATAAAAGTTATGCAGGGTAGGTTTAAATGCATTAACAATGATGGCAATAATTCATATTGTCTAAAATATCGCAATAATTGTTCCGTGAACGATTAAACACTGAAACAAAACTTCTTTTCGTATAGAAATGCACACAAGATGAATTTGTATAATATATCACCATTTATATTAGGTCTACCGGAAAGTTCTGTCCGTTTTAGAATGAAACAAAGGAATACATTTTTTTCATACTTTGGATAAACTTTATTGAATAATATAATTGCCATCATTATTTATGACTTCTTGACAGCGTGATGGCAATTTGTATATCCCATTTTTAAAAAATGTCTTATCTCTAGAGGCCAAAAATTGAACCAGTGCTTGTCTGATATCTTCTTCGTTCTTGAATTGTTTGCCCTGCAAGAAATTTTGTAAGGACAGAAACAAGTGATAATCAGATGGTGCTAGGTCCGGGGAGTATGGTGGATGCGACAGAATTTCCCAGCCTAGCTCTGCGACTTTCTGACGAGTCCCCAAAGCAGCATGTGGCCTGGCATTGTCATGAAGCAGTATGATGTCCTTCCTATTGAACATCGCCGGCCTCTTTTCTTGGAGTGCTGTTTTTAATTTATCCAATTGCTGACAGTACCTCTTCGAATTTAGCCTTTCGTTTGGTTTCAACAGCTCAAAATGTATTGGTCCTCGAATGTCCCACCATATACACAACATTCTCTTGTTCAGGCTCAACTTCGGTTTAGAGGTAGAGGGGGCAGGTTTTCCAGGTTCACAATATGCCCTTTTTCTTATGATGTTTTCATAGGTAATCCACTTTTCATCCCCAGTTATGATTGTAACCGGAGCGGACAGAACTTTCCGGTAGACCTAATATATTACAACCCAAATATCTCATGTGCGGCTCGTTTTCCAAGCTTACGTTGGCGTTCGGAGCCAATGACGAAGAAAAATTTTTAATGTAAACAATTTATAAAAAATCCTTCTGTGTACACAGAAAACTGAAGGATACAACATACCGAAATGGATCAAACAATTGGAAGATTTTTTTTTCAAAGCTTGTTTCACTAACATGCTCTCCCTTAAATAAGGAAGCTAAGCAAAACAATTCAAGTAAACTTCATATTTTTAAATTTCAAAGATTACATGTTCGTGTATTTTACCAGATGTACTGGAGAAGCAAGGCACATGGTATATTTCTTATTCTGAAATCCCATTCGTCTTTCAGTTTTAGGCCTTTAACAGTTGTTATTCTTTTTTCAGTTTATTCTTTAAGAATGACAGTTGTTATTCTTTTAACATATTCTTTAACAGTTGTTGATATATATGATGTGGAACACATATTTTTAAAGCAGTTTCGTGGTCGAAGAGAGAGACACTTTTGAATTTTTAGAACTTAGCTTCATTCCATCCCGGGAAGCATAATTTATGTACAAGAAACAAGAGACTATGAATTGACGTCCGTTCACATCGCGATACAAATGCAAAAGAGCAAAAAAGCGCGAAATAGACAGAAATATTTTTCCCGAGTGATTTTATACTATGAGATTCTGATAGGGATTCTTTTACACGTATAGACTTAAGAAAGGGAAAATAGGTATATTTTAAAACAATTTGCTTAGCTTGATAGATATTTACCCCTTCACTTGGAGAGCGTGCAAAAATTTGGAAATTAATTCTTTAATATATATATTAAAAAATAAACTAAAATATAAGCATTATGAAAATTCCAATAAAAAACTATTTCTGGAGGCAATATTGTTGGACAAAAAGTCAGACCCCTTACAGAAAAAATCCCTTGTTTTGAATTCCAGCCTGAAAGTGACCCTTGAGAAAGTCTTCAGGCCGGATTCTTTTTTTACTTTTGTTTCTATTTTTATTCCATTTTATTGGAATATATATATATAAAACTGTGACCCCACTGATAAAAAAGATGATGGAAGTTTCATTTTTTCTATTTTATCTTTTTCGCTTTTGGGGATATTTACTTTATAATCGAGAATTTTTAGAATCTAGTTGTCTGAAAGAGCTAAAACGGTTTCAAGCGCTAAACTAAATACAAATAAAATGACAAAATCATATTTAGAGAAAGAATATTCCATTATTAATATTATTTAGTATCCCAAAAATTTTACACGTAGAGTTTTAACTTTAGTAGGAGTGTATATTTGTAAACATACATTCTTGCACGTTTGTATATTTTGTTTGTTTATTGTTTCATCAATTCATCATTCATTTCATTTGTTAACTTGTTTGTTTGTTTCATTATTTATCATTTTGCTGTTTTTTTTTTCTAAGTTAGAAGAATTCATGATTAGAATAATGAAATGATTTTTTTTCCAGGCTGAAAATATGATCAATGAAATTCGCACCGCCTTCAAAGAAAACTTGCCGCTCCTGAAGTGGATGGATCCAGAAACGCGGAAACTGGCAAAAGAAAAGGTAATAATACAAACGACATTTCCTCTTTCGCTGTTGATCGGCCTTAACTGCCTTTCATTACCTCATAAACCGATTCGGCGTGCTTTCTCAGCGTGAATAAAAATATTAAATCTGACGTTGCTTCAACTGAAATGAAATCATTACGATTTTTCTCCTCTCAAACTTCTCGTATTTCAAATGATCGCTTTCCCATATGCACGCGTACAGACTGACAGAGGGTCAATTTTTGACGGATTAAATCCAAAATAGGCTACAGACTTACGGTTCTAAAAATAAAGACTACAAACTAAACTTCATCCTTTATCAGTTTGCAATTTTAATTATCTTTTTTTTATGAGTAGAGACGAACGAATATGTTCCGCTGACGAATTTCATCCAAAATGTGACAAATTTGTAATATTGTGTTAAGACTTCGTGCCTAACATTTATTGCATTTTTGAGTTATGTACTCACAGATAGACAGACAAAGATGACTTCAAGCGGGATTTCCGGTCTAAAAATCGAAGATTCGTCAAAATCGTGATCTCGAATTTTTAATGTTTGAATATTTTCTCTTTATTCATTTCGTATCTGAGAAGATAAGAATATTACTACATTAATTTAAGTGCATGCATAATTTAAATTTTTTGTTTAGGTTATTGATATTTAAAGTATTTTATCTTGATCGCGGTACGTCTTACTAGTACTTAAGTAGTTGCATTTTTTTGTGTGTCCTAGGTAATATTTTGGAATTAAGTATAAATATTTTGCTGTTTGTTTCTTAAATATTTATCTGCCAAACTCTTTAAGAATTATTATTTTGTATTTAAGCACTCATAAATAGTCTTTACTTCTCTAACATGAATCGTTGTATCTGTTTCTTGTATCAGAAAATAATTCCAATGTATTGCAAAAATAAAAGATATGGATATATTAATAACTGTTTGCCACATTTTGCCATTAAATGCATTTTGTAATAAAAATAAATAAATTCGATGTCGATGCATTTAATTTTTATCTAAAATACAAATGAATTTTCTTGGTCCTTTCATAAATATCTTTGTATTTTCGAATAGTGTTTTTTTTTCAGTAGTTTTACTCAATACTAAGAGTTAAAGGATGACTAATGAAATAATGAAACAGTTGACTTTCATATTTTTTTGATAATTTAATGATGCTGCAATTTGCTATTTTTTTATATTCCATCATCAAGTAATTATGATTACCATAAATGATTCTTTAATAAAATCTATTCGATGCAAAAAAAAAGCTCAATATTATTGGCATAGCTTTTGAGTACAGCTCTTGTGATAGTAAAATATAATTTTTATAATTTCATTATTTCTTAAATTTCTTTAATTCAGTTGTTCTAATTTAGTATCCAACTTTTATAAAGGTTTTTTTTTCACTGTTTTCCTTTTTAGCACAAATTTATATCTGTGCATATGTAATGACCATTTTTATAAATTTCCTTTCAATCACTGTTTGTAATGTTTGAATTTAAGGTTAATCAATTTTTGTTATATTCGAACAGATCTGACGTTAAATTTTTATTTAATAACAATGAAATGTTACACATTAAATTTCCTTTTAGGCTGACTGGATAACGGATATGATCGGATTTCCAGAATTCATTTTGGATCCGAAGAAATTAGATGAAAAGTACGAAGGGGTAAGTTACTATTGCTATGCCAAAAAAAAATGCCTATTCAGAAAAAATTATTAAAAAATAAAAGTTGATGTATTTATTTGTCGGACCACTTTCATCATTTTAAAGAACTTAAGAAAAAACTTTAAAAAGTTTACTGCTTATTTAAAAAAAAAAACACCGTCAAACAAATGCGAAAAGAGAAGCAATATAAAAGCAAACAATTAAGAGAAACTCTCGAGCGACTGATAATTTTTTTCCGATAAGCTGAAGAAGCCAGCTAATAAATTTGACTTCATCCTTTAGATTTCCTTTGCTGTTCGTTACATTTTTTGTAATGATGTGCAATTAAGCCATGATGCACTAATTGCTCGCCCGAAACGGTTTCGACATGAGAAATCAGTTTGTGGGGCATATATTCACTACCCAAATGCTATTAATGTATTACATACATCATACCACACCTACGAATGGATTAAATTACTTCGACAGCTCAAACCGCCGGCCATATATTTAGCGCCGCATTTTCGATACAGGGCAAACAATTAGATTTTTTTTTTTTTAAAGTCAGAATACTGCGCAAGGCCTAAATAGTAATGTACTACTAGTTGGTACCGGCGTATTGCTGCCATAGAAGAAATAATCTTGGAAATATCGTTTAAAATTTGAAATCACTATCTTGTTTAATTAGGAATGATATTTATTTTTTTGTCGACAATGAATACATTCATTGAAATTGAATGATATATAAAAGAGAAGTATAAATAATATTTATTCTACTTTTATTATTTGTACAAGTGCTTTAGAGTAGAAATATATATATATTCCTACATTAACAAAAACAAATAAATTTCTGGGCTGAATTGTGAGCATCCAACATACAACTGGCCATGTGAGAATCATGGATTTTCTAAGTTCAATATTAGATATAATAATTGTTCTACGCCTATTTACCTTCGCGCAAGTGTAAATAGTAAGTTTTATCGCAATCGAATGAACGGAGCATAAAATACGTACAAGTGAAAATTCATTTTTATATATTAGAATATGACGGGAAATGCGTAACGTTGTTCGCTTTTAAAGAGGACTGTCCAAAAAACACGCCCCCGGGTGGGCTCGAACCACCAACCTTTCGGTTAACAGCCGAACGCGCTAGCCGATTGCGCCACGGAGGCTTGCACACCTGTAAGTCTTCGGAGTTTCTGAAAGCATATCACCTTTGTGCGGTTATCTGATTTTGACGTCATGGTTTTCAACGAGCAGTAATGGAGAAGGGAAGTTCCGTTTAAAGAAGCAAATGGAAACTTAACTGATATTTATTTCACTTTCTCGTTTAGCTCACTTGCAATCCTTACTTTCTTCATAAAAATTTACCGAAATACTATTAAAAATAAAGTTTAAAAAGAAACATGAAATTTTAAAGTTAAAATAAATACATGCATTGAGATGTTACATCCGTATTTAATTGCGAAAAAATATAATGGGCAGCATTTTTATTCATTTTTATTTATAATTATTTACAATTTGTTATTCATTTTTATTTATAATAATTATTTACAATTTATTATTCATTTTTATTTATAATAATTATTCACAATATTTTATTTATAATTATTCACAAAATTTTATTCATTTTTATTTATAATTATTTACAATATTCATATTCAAATTTCATGTTCGCAAACAATATCCTATAGCAAAAAAAAAAAAAAAATTCCTTTTTCTACTGTTTGTAGATTAGAAATAAGAGCTGAATTGTTTACTGTACCTTTATTCGTTCACAAGCTATCAAGCAGAACGAATATATTTCGCTATTTTTAACTTTTTGAAAGTTTAATTTCTGTGAATCCAATCCCTTTCCAACCCGTTTTTGCTGAGTTTCATTTCTATGTTGGAACTTTTAAATATTCGTGTAATTCCAAAAATTTGTATCCCTGCAGCATTTATGCATGAGCCAACAATGAGACAATTTAACCATTTTTTTAAAACCACTATTCTAAAATAGCATTCTATCAGAATAATTGGAAGCAGATTGTTGCATTAGCGTTTGTCTATAAAATTTTGTTACCGAGTGTGAAATATTTTAATACCGCGGATATTTTATATCAAAGCTTCTGGTTGTTCGTTCATAATCTTTTTCCCCTTGCTGTTTAAACTTTGTTTTCATTTTTCTTCTTTTCAGTTGGAGTTCAGTGATGACGAATATTTCCAGAACAATATCGTAGTGGAACAGTTCTCTCTGAAACAAAATATGAAAAAGCTCGACAAACCTTCTAACAGGAGTGAATGGAAAATGACGCCTCCCACTGTAAACGCCTACTACACGCCCACCAAAAATCAAATAGGTAATAACAGTTGTATAATTTTTCCCAACATATTTGAAGCGACTCATATTAATAATAATAGCTAAAGAATTATTTATTTCACAATTGAGCGTAACACCTACTAAAATTCATCTCTCGCTAGTAGTGAAGAAAATATTAACGTAAAGAATTATTGTGCAGTCAATAACGATAAAAAAAATCTCAGTCGGCAAGCAAGAAAGCGAAGATAGAAACTTTTCTGTATAAGGTAAGGACAGTCATGGGGCCACAGTGGCCTGGTGGTAAGTTTTCGGATTCGGAACCGAAAAATTTCAGGTTCGAAACCCGATTCCTCTGAAGAATCGTCGTGTAAGTGGGCTGGTGCACGTTAAATCTGTTGGGGCCAAACATTCTCCCGCTGTTGTGGTGTGAAAGTTTGGAGAGGGGGTGCCAGCTCAGATGTCGTCCTCTTCATCTGACAACAATTCGAAATTATGAGGTTCGTCCCAAGTGTTACTTTAAAAACGGGGCGTTAATATAACTAAACTAAAATTAAATGACAGAAATAATCACAAAAACAAAAAAAAACAAAAAAAAAACAGGAAAGTGGCAGGTATACCGCTTGTATGCATGGTAGATTTTCCATGGAATCTAATCTCGAGCCTGTAGATCTCCTTTCTCGAAGCCGAAGTTCTTCTGGGAGGTCATGTAATCTTCCATGAATAAGGAATAACAAAACTTAAAACATATATTGCGAAGTTTTTGTTTATATGTTCGGACTTACAGTTTTAATAATAAAGTCAGTCCCGTTTGGAAATAACACTAGGGCTATTTTAGGATATAATTTTGAAAAACAGCCAGATGAAGAGGACGACACCTGATGCGGAACACATGCCTCTCGCAGTACATAGCGGGAAGGCATTTGGTCCTCACGGACTAGCGTGTACCGAATCCGCTCACACCTGGAATTCTCCGACTCCGAAGTCGAATCCTTATAGGGTGTCAATTTTTTTTAACTGTAATAAAGTTTGCCATCATATTAGTCTAATTTGAATAATCTTTTTTATTTTGAATAGTTAAATCTTTCCATTTTCAATAGTTCAAAGATGGAAACTCTGACCTGACTCTGACAAAGGGAAATAAAAATACGATTTAATGATTTACTTTCCAGAATATTTTAACAACAAATGTTTAAAATAATTTTTTTGAATTTTGGATGGTTTTGGTTTTAGGGACCATGATCGATGAAAATCTGCAGAAACTTTCTGGAAATCGCGTCATGAGAATCCCTGTAATAGATGTATTTCCTAAAAGTAATCTGCTTAACAATTAAATCTGCGTCGCTATTCATTTTACTTTAGTTAATCTTCATAAACATAATAATTTGAAAGTGGTTTTTGATTCATTAATATGTTTTCGTTTCTTTCATCTTTCATTATGGTTGCATTTCTAAAAAAACGTCAAAATATTGATGATGATATATTATTGTCATTATATTGTGTTATTTAATACGTAGTTTTCATTGTTGCGTAAAGCCCAGTATATATGTATTTCAGATATAGCCACAGAGGGATAAAAAAAAATGGAACAAGCGTTTATTCCCTTAAATATTGCAATTCAACTTCAATGAAAGAAAGCGAAGAAAAATAAATCGAGATCTCAGGGGCATTTAGCTTGGATGGGAATGAAGGAAAGGGTAAGTTGGGAAAATATCAGTTACTTAAACTGGAGCTGACGAAAATCCGGTTCAGGCTAATGGCTAATCCCAAAGAGAGGAAGAACTGCTAGTGTGTCTCTCAACTGAGTGTAGTAAACAAATTTCGATGTACTCGTAAGTTATTCAATGTACAGCCTCATTCTATGTCTCTATTAGTTGCTGATTCATTTTCCGTCCCCCTTTTTTTTTTCTTTTGTTTTTCCCATTTTTGTCGGTAGCTGAACTCTCAGAATAACGAAAGTAAGTAAATAGAAATTAAAAAATAAAATACACATGCAATTATTGACAACTATTGATTAATCGAACTTGTTGGTTTGAGTAGTAAATTTCTTTTAAGTCTATTACTATTGAATCATGTACTGCTAAAATAATATTTGCGTTAGAATATTTTTTTCAGTATTGAATGTATATGCAAATAAAAAAAGAAGAAAATAAAAAGAAACTTTATTGAGACTTGTAGTTTAGTTTAGTTATATTAACGTCCCGTTTTTTAAATAACACTGGGGCTATTTTGGAACGGACCTCGTCAATTTGAACCACTGTCAGATGACGAGGACGACACCTGAGCTGGCACTCTCCTCACCAAACTTCCGCACCACACCAGCAGAAGGGAGGACGTTTGCCCCCAAATTTTTTTTTTCCAGAAATGGGATTCGAACAAAAAATTTCGAATCGATATTTCGCAGTCAATGCTCTTTCCGCCTAAATCATAGATTCCACAATGAAACTTGTAATAAGCCCTTTCAATTTAGAGATAATCATATCTCTGCAAATTTTGAAGATAGAAATGTGAAGATTTGTGAATCCATAGATGAATGGGAGAGGAAATTTTACTGACACTTTTACACTAAGAGCTCTATATGACAATTTCATTTTTTAAACTTTTTATTATCATCCACAACAGAAACCAAATTGTTTCACTATAATTTCCACCTCATTTAAAGTACTTAATAGTATGAAGTCTATTTCTAGATGCAATATTGAAGGAAACAAACGCTTGTTCCACTTTTTTAGTGTACTCTATATATTGCAAAAGTATGCATTAACCTGTAAAATGGCTGCATGTAATATTACTTTATAAAATTGGGTAAGCAATGTAGGAGAATCACTTCACTTTCAGATTATTTTTTTTTAATATTCTGTATAGAAAATTGCATTCAAAATAAACAAATATCTGCCAAGTATAGTTTTTGAAATGATTTATATCTGAACATTTTTCTTTCTCTAGTTTTTCCGGCTGGAATTCTACAAGCACCTTTCTATGATCCTCACTATCCCAAGTAATTTTTGAGATTTCATATAGTTTTTAAGAAATAGTTGATGTCAGAGTTTTTAATTTTTGTAATAGTTGACTAAAAAAAAGGCTTGGAAGCATCTCACAAAATCATGAAATTGTATGTTGGATTCGTACTAATTTACATGGAACAATTCTATATTAATTAGAAGAACTGAATTGGTTATTTTAATTAAGAACACAGAAATGAAGAGTTAGATGATTTTTCAACTTCCTGTATTTATTAATACAATTATCCAAGGAATCTTAAAAGAATAATCTAAGAAATTTATTAAAATAATCAGTTTTAAAATTACTCAGAAAAATTCAATATTACCATGTTCTTTCGAAATCCAGTTTCAGTTTATGTCTCTCTGAAAATACGATTACATGTATTATCTCGAAGACTAATTTGAAAAGTTTTTTTTTTTTTTCTCAAGAATGATTTAGGTTAATCTTGTTTCTTTTCTGTGTATGAATTGCATTGCTTTTTTATATTATTTTTTCTTCTCTTTTATTTGTTTTTGCATTTTACAGGTCACTTAATTTCGGCGCTATGGGAGTAGTTATGGGCCATGAACTAACTCATGCTTTTGATGATCAAGGTATACATTTTACATCTTTTTACTTTCTCACTAATAAAAAAAAGACATTAATTCTGATTCTAGGCTTTATCAATTATAGAATTTTAAAAAATGAAAAACAAAAACCACTTCTGGAAACAAAAAGTTTACTACGGAAATTTCATTAAAAGCCTTTTTACTAAATATAATAGTTGCCACTTAAGAGAGTTGTCGCTTATTTCGAGATTTTGATAATACTGGCATATAAAAAAATCGAATAGGGTAAAATTAATTATATTATTATCATCTCAATAGAAAAAGCACACACACACACACATCAGAGCTTTACATGATTTATTTCGAAAATGCCTATTAAAAAAAACTTATTAATTGTTGTCTATTGTCAATTATTTCATAACGGTTCGCTTATGTATTCTTCGTACTTGCATTGCTTTTTAAAATTTGCTGAGAGATGACACTGAGTTTCAAAATATCAAGCGCTGGGTGCATTTCGGTGTTCATTGGAAGGATTTTACAACACATTCGTTTTTCAGAACTACAATTAACTCATTATTGCCTAATTTTGCTCACAAAAAGCTCAAGGTTTTTCAAAATTTTATAAAGAGACTATGTAACTATCTACTGCACTACAACGTTGAATTGACTCATTATAGGTAAACTTTTATACTTGTCAAGATTTCTAATTTTGTCTACAATGCATTTCCATTTTGCTCTCCTAATTCAGACACAAGCAGCGAAGATTTATGACTGTTCAATAGATTTCAAGAAAGATCTGGAAATGTAGCTGTCGGTTTAAATAAATCCAGATCGCTCGTGTCTAGATAAAAGAATGTGAAACTAGTCCCATTGGAAAAATGACTTCTAGATGATTCCTTACAAGCGGAGCGAGAAATTCAACAAATATAAATCATTTACACTGATTGAAAATGAATGTTGGTCATTAAAAATTAAATGATCGGTACTTAAAAACTGATAGAACTTTCTTCACCTTCGATTTTATTTAATTATTAAACTAGGTGATAAATCTTATTTCCGATATTTATTTTTCTTCCATTCCGTATAATAATATAAATGGCACTTGAGATATTCAGGCTTTACCAAGTAACTTTTGCGATTAAAATGATGTAATACTTTCAATTAATTTTAGATTCAAATACTAAAAATTCAATAATTTGATGTACGAGTCAGATAAGTCATTATAGCACAAGAGGTTAAATGTTGTAATTATCATACTAAATTAACATTTTTGTATTCATTTAAAAATCTCGGTTCGGGACCGAAGATTTTTGTTAATATAAAGTGAATAGCATTAACGGTGATCACATTTAACGGCATTCTTTAGTATAAAAGTTATGAAATGTATTTCTGAAGACATTGAAACCAGTAGGCGTCTCAATTAAGTTTAAAGAATCGGAAAAGTGAAATAATTTAATTTAATAGTGCTTCATTTTTTTTCTATCTTTTTTTTTCAGTTATCCTTCTGAAAAATCTCATAAACTTTATATTAATTGAATTGAAAAATATACTATTCGTATATATATTTTTTAATATTTCAGACGGCAATAAATAAAATATATACACACATATCACTAAAGAAAATAATTATTATTTTATTTTAGTATTAAAATAAAACATTTTTAAAGTTTTAAACACAATTATTGCACTGAATCTTTAATTCAATACAATAATTGTTGATTTTTTTCACAAAGACTAATTATGAATATACTATTTTCTAGTTAACATTTTAAATTTATTCTTCAATTCATATGTTATCTACCGAAATAGTGATTACGAGGCATAAAATGTTTTCTAATATTTTGTTTCCTTGTATCGCAGGTAGAGAGTACGACAAATTTGGGAACCTTCATCAGTGGTGGAAAAATTCGACGATCGAGAGCTTCCGAGAGCGAGCTCAATGTTTTGTCGATCAGTACTCTTCTTACGAAGCATATGGCGAAAATGTGAGCATTTTTAGAAATTATCACATCTTGTAATATTTCTTGTGGCGGCCATTCGTATCGTTTCTTGTTATTTTGAGTCCTCAAATTACTTACTTATGAATTGTCCCTCCAAAGCTATCAAGTACAGTTTTCCTTGTTGCTATTTTGACTTGGCATTCGTTATATTAAAAAATATTTATGACCCTTTTTCTTCACCATATTTTAATGTGCGTTTATTGAAAATAATTGAAGTTTCATAAAGTTAAATTGGATAAAATCGAATATTATCAAGTCTTTGGATATTTTTAAGTTTCTTCAATTAAGGAAGTGTTTAACATTGAATGAAAAATGAAGAAAAACGACTGTTATCTAAAGCAATAAAAAAATCAGTATGATTTACGAATAAAACAATTATCAATAAGTCATCACAGCCTATAGAAACCATTATTCTAGCACAGATTAACTTGGTAGGATGTCCATCGGACATAGTTCATGTTTGCAGACTTTCTTAACCCGTAACTGGAGACGTGAGTGAAAATGACTTCGCGTTGTTCATTAGCTCTGATTATCACGTGGTATTTTGCCCTTGAGTACAATCATCTCCTCAGAAACTTCAAGTTATTCTTTTAGCAGTATGTTGGTAAAAGTCTAAGTATAAACACGTGCGTATAACCGAATTATTCTTTATCAAAGGTTTTTTTTTTTTTTGTATGTAGTCATTGACTCCATGCCGTTCAAATTGCTTTTAATGTGAAAGATACAAAAAGAATAAAGCAATATTCTTAAAATAACATTTTTAAATATTGTATTCTTCATTTTTATTTGTTAAGTTCAAACAGTTATTAACATTAGTGTCATTCCGTAACATCTAAAGGAAGTAAATGCTCATTAAAAGATTGTTAAGGTTTTTCGTATAACATCTTTCCATTTAATATTATAACATTTAGCATTTTTAACATTAATATTTTTGGTAACCACACGATTTCCAGAATGTATTGCGTTTCCAAAATAAATGCCAGTGTTGTTTACAAAAGACAAAAAAGAAAAATGACAATGGAGTCATTTTGATTCCCTGTCTCTGACCGCGTGTGAATATTCGTGTCTCCAGTTACAGATTAAGGTTGCTGTCCCATAGACTTCGGCAACAACACGAGTCAGAATTAATTTTTTAATTACAAGTACGCCAAAGATACTGCATTACCTTCATTCCCAAAATAAGAAGGGAACGTTGTCAGGAAGACCGATTCGTTCACTCACTTTATGCTGCATTGAAGTATATAATTTAAGCATTATTTAATATAAATAATGAAAGCAATAAAAAAAAGTTCAAGAAATCACCGATGCAATTTTAGGGAAGAATTAGAAAGGTTGCACACGGGTAAGGGAATCCTGACGTCGATTAATGAAATATTATATGCTTATGACATTCATATAGTGTACATGCACTTTTTTATCATTCGAAATTTAACGAAATTTTTCATAATCTTTTTTTCTTATGTTCATTATAATTTTTGGCTCATTTTCGTTCGATTAGCGCCAAAATCTCTCTTATCAACAATTTTTGTCACTACATTTTTTTGCGCAGTTTCATCAGTACATTTTTTTTATAATTTGTATACGAAATTTCATTTCATTAATTTTAGGGAATGTCTCCAAATAGTGAAAGTTATTTTTATGCCATCCTGTATTTTTAAAAGTTATCGCAGAAATACTGTAAAATTTCACTGAATTTGTAACTAATTAGTAAAACATGTCTAAGATATATGTGCCATAGATATACTCCAAAGTATATCTATGGCAAATATGATAGCCCGAGTCCGTCGAAAGTCTCCCTTGAAGAACATCAATAGACACATAAATATATGCAGTTTTAAAGTTAGTACAGAAGTTCACATTTTCTGCGTTTTATATTAGATTTGCAAAACCCGAAATCTGCGCTAGTGAGTCAATTTCCTTTTTCTTCGTTATTTATAACTGAATATTCTAAAATTCATTTCATTTTTCAGCTGAATGGAAAACAGACTCTCGGAGAAAACATAGCTGATAACGGAGGTTTAAAAGCAGCGTTTCATGTAAGTGAAGACCCAAAATTTATCATTCTTCATTAAGTCAAAAAATATTCTTTTGAGCTCTCTGCTGTACCTCAAACCCTTCTCTTCCTAGGCCTACCAAGACTGGGTGAAGCAGCACCCAAAAGAACTTCCATTACCCGCAGTTCCTCTGTCGAATAATCAGCTGTTCTTCATAGGATTTGCCCAAGTGTGGTGCTCCACTAGCACACCAGAAGCTATGCATTTACAAGTGTTAAATGATCCTCACAGTCCGGCTAAGTACAGGTAAATCCTGCGTTTGTTAACATCCTGATTTTAAAAAATTTCAAAAAATCCTGCCAATTTTATCCTTCTTCATCGTAAACGAACGACACAAATACACTAAAGATGATATCGTTTGTTCATTATCACATTAAGGACCACCCACTGCTCCGATCCTCCTATGTGTCATGCAAAATACAAGTTGTGGCAAGAAAAGAGCAGCGTTCTGCTCGGTGTTCATTGTTTCGTTAGTGTGTGACGTACCTCAATTGTTGCTGCTGTTCCTGATTATAACTGCACAGTACATACAGTATTCGTAAATTATACTTGGGGTATGCTTAATGTTTTTTTAATTGTACCACAGTGAAGATTTCAAAATGGATGATAACCAAAAAAAAAGTTATGGCGACTATGGAGGAGAAATTACGCATTTTACAGCGACTACACTCTGGTGTAACAGCAAAAGCCGGCCACTGTTTCTATGATTCACCGGACCCAGTTCACATTCTGCGTGGTTCGATATAAATGGAGGGCTGGCTTAGTACTCAATAAAAAGTGAGAAAATACGTATTATAACAGAGAGCTTTGGTAAAAAATAAAAACCTTCGTTTTCTGGTATTGGTGGGCAAAGAAATGCGTTCACAGAGCTCTGGTCTATCCGGTTTTCTTGTTATCCGGCCTGCCCTTCCATCACATTAGGTGTACTGTATTTGATAGTCATTTTTGGACGAGCATTATCGAGAAGATTTGGTGAAGATCGAAATGTTGTGAGGAGAGATATTTTTCTCAGTTGAATTATACTTTGCCATTAACATTTTTTCCGTCGATAAAATTACGAGGAATTTATATCATATTAATCGCTTTTGAGTACCAGATTGTTTACTTTTTTAGGCAATAAATGACTAATATGGAATGCATTTTTTTGTGACTGCACCTTATCAGAGGGTACAATGGGAAAACATGAATTGAATTGAATCAAACTGCTAAAAAGTATTGTGGCTGCAAATTAAAAAAAATGTATATATTGCGAAATGAAAAGACAATCATCTTAATCAAAAATCAATACATCTTAATTTAAACATTGGCAGAAGTACGCAATTGAATGTTTTGATGGAAGAACGAAGTTAGCTTGAATTTTATTTTAACAGTAAAAACATTTTAGAGATTGAATATCAAATTAATTTTTTTAAAAATTATTAAAAATAATTTTTTAAAAAACGCATGGAAATAAAATACTTTTCATTAAAAATATAACCATTTTTTAATTTTAAGATAGTACATAAACCATTTTTGTGAGATACAGTTATGGAAGATTTGATTATTCGTTTCCATAATTAAGTCGCAGAGATTACCGATTTGGCGACGGTTAAGCCTATTTTCCCGTTTTATTAAACTTTCTATTTGGTATCTATTTCTTGATTTTTTTTTTTTTAAATTTACATCCGGTTTTCTCTGAATGAATGAAGTTTCGAAGGGGGGGGGGTCCTCTTCAGAACAATTATAATAACATTTTGCAAGTATAATTAATTAGAGAAATATTGAATTAAGTGCAGATGAATAAGAATTCAAAGCAGACTGAAAGGAGTGTATAAAATTTAGATGTCATAAGTTTTTGAAGTATATTTATTGACCAAAAAGAAATAAATTATTAATATTTACACCAATTACATTCTTTTGAAATTAAAACTAAAAACTGAATTTTATGATGAAACAGAGAAATTTTTATTGAATAATTCTTTGAGATACTGCATAAATGATGAAAATTATTCTGTTGCGCACATAAAATTTCAATGCCGAACGACTCTGTTTTCTATGCTCATATTTTTTTTAAGTATACTTGGTTTCAGCAAAAAATGTTTTTGTATTAATTGAAGTTTAATCACTTCCATTTGAATGTGAGATTGAAATTTTACGGGAGCTGACAGAAATTTACAGAAAGACACATAGCACAATGAGCAGAATGGCTTAAAACCTCCTTAACAGTATGATTGAATTATATGACTATCGAAATTTGAAGCTTAAAATATTTTGCTGAAGAAACTATTAAGAGACCAAGTTATATAAACTATTTAATTGAAAATTCGTCCGGGAATTCATCCCAGAAAACTAGCTGGTCGTCAAAGGTGGCTAATATTATAATAGTAATAAACTGTTAAATAGTATTAATATAATTGTTAAAAGAAGAAAATTTCTATAGGACAAATTCTATCAAACATATTTCATCTTTTTATTTAAGGAATCTGTGTAATTTGTTGATAAATATACGCACTCAGATATCTTTTAAAGCTAAAATTATAATAAGTACTTCCTATTCATATCTGCTTCATTTGGTAGGGTTATAGGTACATTATCCAATTCTGTGGATTTCGCTAGAGAATTCAAGTGTCCAGCCAAAAGTGCCATGAATCCCTCTACTAAGTGCGAAGTGTGGTGAGATGGACATCACAAATTAATATAGGAAAAGAGTATTTCCAGAGGGTAAGAAAGTGGCTATATTCATTTTGTACAAACATTAAATACTAGCCATATACAAATAACGTACCTTCGCCTGCGCTTATTTGTTTGTAAGAAAACGCAAAACTTCGAATTCTTCGTTTTCGAATTCTTATATTCCATCCCTAAAGAGTTTTTAGACAATAATTGTTACTTAATTACTATCTTAAAGCTTTCGGATAAACAACAATTTTAATTTCGTTATACGGCACATAATAATGCAATAGAAATTAACAAACTTATAAAATAAAATTACGTTCAAAAAATTCAAGCTAAAAAAAAGTATTTAAAAAAAGCAATGATATATCAACTGTGTACATTAAAAATTTTAAATGTGGTAAAATATGTGACAAAATTAGATCAAACAATTAAAGACATTACAATAATATTAAAAGTGTTTAACTATTGCAAGTGCATAATGAAATCCCCATTCCACTTCTTTAAAGAATCGTGGGGACATTTTAGTAGTGCAGTTAATCCTTCTAGGCGCTATGTGTCAAATTTGTTTCGAATCCGTCCAGGGATGGCAAACTGTATTAGATTCAAATAAGCAAACGAATTTTCAATTTTATATGGATTTAACTTTAAATTCATTTTTTTTCATCAGAAATTTTCTATGTCGTCATAAATAAATGGAAGGAATGGAGGAAAAGTAATTACAATTTTATTTCAATTAAGCATTTTATCAAAATTAATTTATTGAAATATTAATGGAATCAGTTTACATAACGCACATTAAAATAAATTAAATATATTTTATATTAGTTTTTAAAAAACGAATCCGATGCATGTCATTTATGATTCATAATTGTTTTCTTTTTAAATTATAGCTCTATAGTTTAAAAATTGCATTTTCTTTTTTAGTAGATCGGAAAAAAGAATGCCAATATCTTATCCAAGGAATTCGTGGCCTGTGATTTGGAAACTTTTTCCTTTCCTTGAATTGTAAATTCGCTGAAATGAAGCTCCTCGATCTCTCAAGTGAATTTAAAAAACAATGAAAACTGCCATTCTTATGAGAAGCACATTTCCTTGGATAAGTTACCTAATCTGTTGAAGAGTGATTTCAGTTCTGTCATCTGCAATTTCTTCAGTTTTTTGCAATTACCAAAGAAGACCCCGTAGCATAATGATTTCGTTAATATTTATTTTTATGGCTATATTTGCTGAATAATGTTTAGGTTTTTGAGTATTTTATTGTAAGTATGCGATTACATCATAAGGGTCCATATTTAATCGTTCTGTGTAACTCATCTGTCACTATGGCTTTCAACATACATCCATTATTAAGTGTTTCTTCAGATGTTATCAATGTTGTTGTAATATAAGTGATGTTGTGTTCTATTGTAATCTGCATATCCCATAGCAATGTGTTTTGTCATAGATGGCTCAAAGTAGAGTTTACAATATATATTGATATATTTATATTTTTGGCAATGGATTATATTAAACCACTTAAAAATGTATTTTATATACTTCATGTCAAGCCGAATAACACAGGTTTGCGAAATTTCACTTTTTTTTTATCTGGGGTTTATTTAAATTCGTGAGATTTTAATGAAAAGAGATTTTTTTTAAAAATACTTTGACCTTATTATGCAAGTCAATATTTCCTAAAATTTGCTTGAAATAGCCAATTATTTGGAACAGAATATAAGATTTATTACTTGCAAAGTAGCTTTTTAATAATTTCTGTTGTGCAGCTAATTAAAATAAGCAAAATTTTCTTAACTATTTTATTACCTTACTTTCATGCACAATTTTGAAAATCTTTTAAAAGAAAAGCATTTTAAATCCTTTATATATTCTAGTCTTGGATTTTAAGTTCCTTTACGAACAATTTCTATTGTTTGAAAAAAGAAAGGGAAAAAATGTTGCTATAAAATGTTTGCTTTGTTAAAAATCTCTAAATAGTTAAAAGCGAAATAGACTTTCAAAATGATCACCGTATTAAACATGTTCAATATTAATATGCATATTAAGTTGCTTTCTTTTCGGAGAAAAATTAATAGAGAGGTAATAAATTTAAATGTGAACACTATCACAATGAAAATTAATGAATAATTAGAATTAATGAATACTTTAGAATTCGCAAGCTCTATTCTTAGAAACATTATACCGAAGACGGAATTTTCGCAAAGGTGATAAGGATTGAATAGCTTTACCTCAGATTTGGGCTGACCTACTACGCTGCTTTTCACTATTTAAATATTAAATTTAACATGCGAAGTATCGAGCTTCATAAGCTTGATTATAAGAAAAGATATGCTTATAATGAATGAAATGGTGTTAGTTTTGGATGTTACCAAAGATTTTACAAAAATAATAACTTTTTGGGTAAATGAATGTATATACTTATATCAGTATTTTACTCGTTAGGTGCATTTTTTTTCATAACCTAATAGATAATAACTTAGAAAAGGATTTCATAAACTATGGCTCGCAACTTCAAATAGAAACATTGAATCTAAAATAACTTTTTTCAGACTTTTACAATAGCTATTTCAATCGTAATTATCAACATAAATTAAAAATCGAAAATAAATGGGTTTTTTTAGAGATTTTATTAAAAATTGTTACATTTCAAAACATTTTCAAAGTGATGTATATTACAAAATCCTATCTGACATTATTTACATAATACATGGAATATCGTAACATATCTCGCTTTAAAAACTATTCAACCATTAGTTCCTCCAAAATGCAGAAATAACATCATGCGTGGAATTTCACTTCAATAAATTGGTTACAAATATATACCGAATCGAAATTTCAAGACATTTTTATCTTCCTTTTAAAAAATTATAATTCATAAATATTTATTTCATACGTATACGAGCTAACATTGGAACAAATTTATTTTTCTAAGAGACGAATTGGCAAAAATATATAAATAAATATTTTTAATAATGGTAAAAGGTACCTGAGCTTGGAAAAGTAAAACAAGACCCTATTTAGATCTTTAAAAATGTCTCTCCTCCCAAAAAATGAGATTTAACATAAAAAAGACAATTTATGCCTTTAAGAAAATTCTAGTTAAGTAAGTTTTTTCAAAAATTAATCAGATTTTATCTGCCCTTCGAAGCTATCAACTTCGAATGATTGTTATAGGAAATAATATCTAAATAGCAAAGAATGTTATTGCATTTTCATTAAAGGATGAAACATTTAAACAGCATTTATAATGTATATATATCAAAAATATTGTCTCTTACGAAATAAATGGGAAGAAACAATAAATAAATGACATAAATTAACATTTTATAATATTAATGATAACTTTAACATATCACTTAATAATTGAAATATATTTCATAATTATCTACCAAAATTAAAAACATTTTTTTCGTTTTTTATTAATCTCTTATTGACATGATTTAAAAACAATTCGGAACTGCTAATAAATGTATGTTCAATAAATACACTTTTACCAAAAAAAAAAAAAAAGCACAGTTGAAATAAGGAATCTTATATTGCGTTATACAAATTGGTTGACTTATTGTTTTGCTATATATCTTAGTTACACAGACGGACAATACGGACATTCCAATATGAAGTTTATCAAGTGAAAATAAAAGCTCTTTCATAAATTCTAAGATATACAATTTAGTTTGTGATATTTATACATTATATTATGTTAAAAATATCCAACAATTTTCATATGAGAAATGTAGCAATACTAAGGAAAGAAAAAGATTCACTAAAGAAAAAATGATATTCATCACTCTTAAAACTATTCTATCTCAAATTACTTATACCCAATTCATTTAACAATTCATGCATTAAAAAACGTCCCCAAAATTTAGAGAAACAATACAAATAATTTCATAATGCAGTTCAATAATATGTTTATTAAATCATTGATAAATGTGGACCAAGTATCTATACATAATTTTAAAAGAACTTTTATAATATTTTGAAGAATTGAACAGAAGAGAATGGAAGTGCTGTACTTTTATTTCAAAGGCAAGGTACTATGTATCAGTCTTAAAAGTAAATATTTAGTCGATTGATCTTCAGATAGCTCCTTGTGCTTGTGTTAAAGGAAGGGAAGTAATATAGACTTTTGTCCCGCCTTATATATTGCATTACAATTTTTTTTCATTCATTTCATTTCTGGTTATTTTCATTTGATTCGTGTCATTTAGATATTTGTGACAAGTAGCCAGTAATTTAAATGTTTGTTATTCTACTGAAGGTTATCAGTCATCTGGTAATATTGACTCATATTGTTAAATTGAAATTTGTCAATTTGTTTTTATTATATTGATTCTGTCCATGTATATATGTGTTGCTGAAATTAATGACATCAATATATCGTTTTTTAATAAAAATATTGTGCTTTGAATGCTATTATAACTTATATTGTTTTATAGTACATCTATATCTAGTCTCTAATATATCTATTTAAACATTTTGAAACATATTTATTATATCTACAATGTGCACATGGCTGTTGTGATGCACATAATATTTAATTCTTTTTATTATTCTAACGAAGAATACCCAATTTGAAATTTATAATTTAGTCCTTACGATATGCATTTAGAATTCTTTTTGATTTTGTTTTGTAACTTTTAGTGAAGGAAATAAAATCAATAGATAACTATGCTATACGAGCTTAAAGAAACTGAATTTTAAATTATAGTTTATTCGATGCTTTTACAACCAAACATGATTGTAAAGTATCAAGCGTCGTTATATGTAATTTTATGCAAAAAATTATACGGAATTTTATGAAAAATCATTCACAAAAATACATACTGTATGATCTCCCGTTCAAGAAAAAAAAAGGCTTTATATTGTATATATGTCAATGTAATAAAGTGTTGTTTGTGAATGTAACAGTTTCGTGTACTTATATTTGACATAAATGCTCTTATTAACCTTCCTGAAGTTATATGGAATGATGGAATATATCTAGCTGCTCACCTAAGGTAAATGCAAATCTGTAATTTAAAGAAAAAGAAAAATATTTCTTTCATAACATTTACCTATTGTCTAATTAGAGAGTTAAACGCTAGGATGAAAATAAATTTTGTCGACCACATCTTCATTTTACAAAACAGTAAAACAAATAAAAAAAATATAATAAAAAGAAGGATTTGAGTTGCAAATGATGAGTATTTGTGAAACTACTCAAAGAAGGATGTTAACAAGTTGTCCCCCTTTCCCAAGCCCCACATTCTACACACATATTCTTAAATGGAACAATTTATTTAAAAAACAATCGAAAAAAAGTTGCACAATACATTATTTTTAAGTGAATCTATATACAAAAAGTTACTTGTTCGCTTAAATCATATCATTTTACATCCTTTGAAGGATTCGAACGAAATTCGTCGCACGTATTCTATAACACCTTGAAAGATTAACTACGCTATTAAAAAGATCTCTTCCAAAAGAAGTGACACGGGGAATAAAAAGGGTAATTTTTAACATTTTCCGTAATGATTTCGGTAAATAAGATCGTACAAAAAATTTTTTTACATCATGTTTTTTTTTAAAGCTTTTGATTACACCAACAAATGACGTCAATTCCATTTCAATATAAAGATTTTTTTTTCAATATGTAATCAATTTTTCAAAAACTATTTAAATAGAACTAGTAGCAAATCCTATTTTGTCTTATTATTGAAATATTAAATCTATTTCATTACTAAATCACATCTATTACTCGTGTTTTTGCCAAAAGTTAAAATATGTTTCGTTAAAGTTTCTTTCTTCGGACACTTTCATTTTTGCTTTTATATAATCGTATAAGCATCTTTTAATATGCACAAGCAATAATTTATCTTTAAACATTCTCTTCCAAAATTATTGCTTTTTTTAATTTTAACTCAATATTGCATCATTTTTTTAGCCTTTTAAATGTAATATTATAGTAAATACCGTTATATGTTTAGTTTAGTTCTATTATTTGCTCTTTTATTTTATTCCTTTGGCATAATGTATACTAATATACTAATTATATATATATTAGTATACTATGTATACTAATACCTTCCTTCGATACAAATCTTCTCCCATTGTTGCTTCTACTGTATAATTTGTTGTACCTTTTTCTTTTGGTTTAAGACTTTGGAAACATAAATATGGATTGAACTGCATCAGTGTTACAGTTCAGCAATTATAGATAAAATAATACTTCCTTTCTGTTGCGATTTTTTTTTATTGTAACATGCATATTGAAGAATTTACTCAGTATTTTCACCTGAAAACAAGGAAATAGCAGTCATTGTTGTTACACATTCCAACCTCATACTTTCAAGTTTTCCTCGAAGGTTAAAAATAAAATGAGATTAACTTTTTTTTTCCTTCTTTTGTTAATATATTAACAATTTTTATTACTTCTCAAAAATTAAAACTCACTGAATAAGATTTTGTTTCGCTTAATATATCCATTAATTAATTTTTATTACAGTTATATATTTCATAATACTGGCTTCAAAGTCATCTACATATTTATAATATTAAAGAAAATCAGAGAACCAGTCATTCAGCCCCAACTACTGGTACGATTTCACTAATTTTATTTATACGAATGCTCTAGATATATCATCAAATTAGTCTTTTAGATGTAGCCTACCCAAAAATTAATTTTGGAGGTGTGTATTTTCATTACTTGAAAGAAGCAATTTCTTTAGTTTAGAATTACTACTTGGTAAAAACTAAAGAACACAATACATAAATTTTATTTTTAGTATTTAAAATTTATGTTACTATTAATGAATTCTAAAAAATATATAAATAAAGAACATTTAAGAGAAATAATAAAAATACCAAAAGAACAAAAATTCCTACTTACCATTCATCGATGAAATCTAACATCATTGAAAAGTTAATAAAAATCATCCAAATTTAATGGTTGAAAAAATGATTTAAAATTGTGAGTTTAATTAAATGAAAAATGCTATACACATTAGTTATTAAAAAGTTATATTTTTTCCTTCACTTTTGTTTTTGCATAATATTTCAGATTTCTTCATACATTTATTTTTATAACAAACTCCATGAAATGAAATGAAATAGGTTTGGTTTAGTTATATTAACGTCCCATTTGAAGCAACACTTGGGCTATATTTTGGGACGCACCTCGTCATTTTGAACCGCGGTCAGAAGACGAGGACAACACCTGAGCTGGCACCCCCTTCTCCACACCAGCGGGAGGACGTTTGGTCAGGACGGATTTAGCGTGCAACAGACCCTCTTACACGACGGTTCTTCGGTGAAATCGGGTCTCGAACCTGAAACCTCCGGTTCCGAAGCCGAGACCTTATCACCAGGCCACCGCGGCCCGCATAACAAACTCCATGTAAACGCATTTAAGATTATTGATTCTTAATTAATATTTAAAAAATATTTTACAGTTAGAAACGATTTTTAACAGTATATGTCGCAACAGAAAAAGTGATTCAAGTATTTAAAAGAATGAGATATTCGTTTATTAATACTCTGCATTCAAAACACTAATACTACAGTCTGACAAATCCGAAAATTACGCGGTTCAAAATTTCGAGGTCCGTCTCAAAATAGCGCAAGTGTTGCTTCAAACGGGGCGTTAATATAACTAAACCAAACCAAACCTGACAAATCCGAAGAAAAATCTTTCATTATTTCTAATTCATTTTCATCTGTAGATATGAAGTCATTCAACGGTATGATCAAAATATTTAATGAAATTATAGCTGCTTTGTGTTTTGTGAATCTTTATTTTTAAATGAAAGATTAAGGAACCCAGAAAATTATTATATTGTTATCCTAAAGTGATGGCGATTTTTTTTATTTATTTTTTATTATTATTATTTTGCGTGCGCGCGTGTATGTAATTGTTTATAGAAAAAATATTTTTTTTTCTATTAAGAATATAGCAATGATAAATTTAAAGACTTTTAATAAATGTAAAACAAAATAGGCAGTCGAATCCTCATGATGTCAATTTCCATTTAATTCAAGCTCATTGCGCACACAGTTAATTTCTGATTTGAAGATAAAACCCATTTGTAAACCATAAATTTCATTTTGAATTCAGAGGTAACAGAGATGTAATTCTACTAAACCTGCCTCGCATTGGTCCTTATTTTTTTTGGAGGGGGGGGGAGTGTTAGTTCTTATTTAAAGCTCCCTTTTGTTCTCTTAGTGTTTTTCTTTCTTTCTCCCCCCCCCCCTGCTCTCTCTGATTAACTGTTTATGAATTTCAATTCCGTTGCTTGTTGCCTCGGCAGATGCATATTTTGGTTTATTGAATATTCATTTTCGTTTATTAGAGGTCGCTCTTCGAAAACAAAAATATGTAGATAATTTTCAAAATGTTATTCAGATGAAAATTTTTAAAAGAGGTATAAATTGTTATTTAAAACGCAATAAACATTCCAGATATTAAAAAAAAATGTATTTCTGCAGTTTATACAAAGCGAAAAATTGCATATAAAGATATAATTGGAAGAGAAAGAAGATTTTTGAACACTGTTCAAAAGTCTTGAAGCAGAAAAATTAACTATGAACAAAATTGAACAACCAAATTTATTCATAAAAATAGTCGGTTATATGGTTGTTAATTATATTTTTTCCTAAAACTTTTTTGCTATATGTTTTTTTTATAGTGGCGATGATAGATGGATAGTGAATGATGTAAATATTTAATTCATCTGCTTGAAAAAAAAATAGCAAAGAAAAGTTTGAAAAACATTTTACAAGTACAGCAGGACATAGCAATGCTTGGTAAAAACAGATTTCACTTTTGATGTGAAATTATTTATTTAAGGTAAAGTAGCATTTTTTTAAAAAAATGCAATCTGTTGATAAAAATTTTGAAACAATGTTAATTTCTGAATGTACTGGATCACATCCCATTTGAAAACTTCCCAACTCTTTCATAAAATTATATTAAAGGTTTTGGCAGTATCCACAAAAATGGTTTGAGATTTCAAAAAGTCATCACATATTGATTCCGTATAACATGTAGCAGCTTTGATTTGTACTTAAATTTCTCCTGAAACCAAATAATTCGACTGCGATGATATCGCAATCATCACAGTACAGATTCAGGCGTTTAAGATACGTGAATTTGTACATTTTGTTTAAATTATTAAGCAGTGAGACGATAATTCAGAGATAATTCAAGATCAGGATTTGGCTTTGGAAAAATAGACCACCCCAGCTATTTTCCAACATTTAGGGAAGTAACAGTTCCAGAACAAACAATTCAAAAGAAACATGGTATTGAAAATAAACTTCAAGATGAAATTCTTCAGCATTGGTGCTTGAAATATGATCCATACCTGGAGACATAATAGTTATCAATAAAGTTACAGACCTCTGAAGTTTGAATAAGTCAAATGTATATTACTAGCCGAAGTTTCAAACGCCTTGTTGAAATATACAGAAAGAACAAGATATTTAATTAATTTGAAATACAATCAATAATCTGGAAAAAAAGTGGATTGCTAAAGGCAGTTACTCCCTAATAACAATGAAAGCACATAAACATATGTTTGTCTGTTACTCTTCCAAAGACTGACTTCGTACCTAGAGTATCCAATTTGCTACAAACAAGCTTTTGAGCGACAAAGTCCAGCAGGGAATGTGCTTTTAATTTAATTTATTGAAAATGCAAACAAATAACAGTGCTTTTCTGCGATGTACCGAACATGTTATTAAGGCAAAATCACCGTTCGATGGATGTTCGTGAAAAGTCGAATAAACTCAATAAGGGATAATGGTACCTTATTCTCGGCTCTAACATGAATACATTATAGCAAAATATAGCCGAAGCGCGCATAGAAATCAATAATACATTTACAGCAAATCTTTATTACATAATCGTAGCAGTACAAAGCTCTCAAAGAGAACTCGCTGGGGATCAACAATCCAAAGAGAGACTTCATTCGTCTGATGCTTTATTGAGTGCCAGTGAAAACACTTCTACTCAATATGATTGTGACTGTGGAACCTGATGGGGAACCCTGATAAATTTTGCGAAAAAGCGTATTATGTGTGGTCATGAGACCGGATGACAAATGGGAGGTGTGGAGGTGAGAACTGGTGGACGGTAATAAAATGAGTGATGGGGTGCAAGTTGCATGGAGGACAGAGGCAAAAGAGTTACGGAGGTTTAAGTGGAAGGGACCATTTGGTGGTGGCATATGGGTAGTTATACTTGCTGCTGCAGTGGGCGCTTCATTCGTCTATTACTACTACTACAAACTACTTGACAAGATTGCCAGATTTGAGTTCTGTCACTCGGGTTTTATAGCTTTTGGGACAGGGGATTGAATGTTCTGGAACATTAAAATTCAAGTCCTATTGGAATGTCGCCAAAATTCGAACAGTTTCGGGAATCTTCGTTTCTGTAACCAAATTCATCGACATGTCCAAGAACACTTTTATTTCTTAGCATTCTTTCCACATTTGTCAGAACTATCTGTAAAACTTTCTTCCTTACCAAGAAATTAATCGCGCAGAGAAGCAATATTATTATGCACGAAAATGATTTTGATTGCGAGCTCTTTTGATAATACCGACGAAATCAACTCAAAATAGAATCATAAATACTACTTTTTTATGAGAATGAATAGATAAATAAATATTTGTCTTCTGAAATCATATCGTAACTGCATTTTAAGTGGAGAACTAAGAAAGAGAAATATTAAATGAATCGAAATTTGGATGACATTATCTGACATTCAAACACATTTCTTGTAATTTAACAAATGTGGTAACAGAATGGTTGAATGAAATTAAGTTATATTTTGTTTTATTAATACTCGATTGTAAGTATGGAAGCTTTGAAACGAAGTAGAAAAGGACCAGAATAGTTTTTTACAAAAACTTTCAAGCTATCAAACAAAAGTTAGGCTTGTTGTTGCTTATGACACTTGTCATAAACACGCCCGCTAACGAAGTCAGCGATTTTACGCCGCGTTTTAGCATTTCTTTTTCAATAGCTTAGGGCCAAGAGTACGTCTTAGCTACTCATGCGACACAGTCTTTTTTACAGGCCGAACTTCATTCATAAATTTTATTCACTCATCCACAGATCGTAATTTAGACCTGAATCAGAGAACGATCATCTATGATCCAGTACCCCCAGCGGCATTGTCTCGACTTGGAGGACTTTGTGGCTATGACAGATTTATAGGTGCACCAGCCACCATGCATAAGGAGAGTTTTCGGCCGGCGGAAAGTTAGGCTTAAATACAACCAGTGGCGTAAGAAGACGTATTCATAGAAACCGGCATTTTTTGTCACTCCCTCAGAACTGTTATCCGGCGGACCAAGCCAGGTTCTTACGCTACTGATTGTATTTAAAGTTACGCTTAAATACAACCGGTGATGTAAGAAGGCTGGCGCGGTCAGCGCCGGGTAACAGCTCTGAGGGAATGAGAAAATCGGTATGCATCTGGAATCGGTATAAAGTTGTTCCCTAAAAAAATTCTTTTAGGATTTAGAAGATTCCTTAAAAGCCGTGGACGCCTTAAGATCATTTAAAGGGACAATTATAATGATTTTTCTTTACAGGAATAAAATGATGCTTCTGTTTCAAGAATGCAGTATAAATTTAACTCCTTAACAGCTGTTAAATGAGAGCGTTTCATTAAAATAATGATGAAGCTTTGTCAGAAGAATTTTCGAAAAAGCTTTACTTTTTTATGTTTATCATATTTTGTGAAATCAAAGCCATCCCCAAGAGTAAATCGTTAGATGATCCAAACAATTTAATTCCATGACACTTTCAATATTTATCTAAGAGACGCTAACAGTAAGAATTCGTTGCTTAGATATTATGGACAAAGTAAATAGCTCTAGGAGATATAAGAATCAACAAGAATTACAAGAAGACCTTGAAAAGCTGCTTTTGGGGAGATTATTTGAGCATTTTAAAGCACATACTTAAAACTTTCGATCAATCTTTAGAAAAGATTATAGTATATTGGATCTATCATCTATCTATCTATATGTATAATTTATATTTTAAAAAATCATTATTGTGATAATCAAGCAATTATAATGAAATAGGAAAATGATTAATTATTCATGACAAAGTTTAATATTATCCAAATATTTTATAACTTGTAGAATTTGTAATTTTTCAAATTTATTTGTTTTGCAACAAACCTTTTTAATTAACACACCTCTGGCCCTGGATTGTTTGCTGTATTTAGTCAGTAATCCATTACTAGACATAGCAAACAACACTGAATCATATCACAGATTTAGATCTGGTATATATAACAACAATAAGAAATTTATTCTTTGCATTTTGAATGAATATTCTGGGGAAAGTCATGGATAATTGGACAAGTAATGGGACAGTTTTATTCTTTATCACCACTGGAACTCATTCGATAGATGTTATTTCGAAAAGAGCTGAAACGAATTTGTTTTTCATGTTTTTTGCAATTTTTTTACCTTGTTATTATTAATTTTAAATTAAGATGTTAATTTTCAAGTTAATCACTTAATTTTTCAGCTATACTGGAAAAAATTATTTATAGAAACAATTTTCTTTTTTAACTTTTAGCTGTTTCTTAAAAATATTTTCTTGCAAGATTTGGAACATTACTTATAATACATATATACACAATTAGTTATGATGATATTCAAACCATTTTAATTTTTCTACAAATATTTAATCATGCCATTTCCTTCCATTCATAGAAATTATGGAAAATAAATATTTATTTTTCTTCTTAGAAATTTTTTAATCAATTAAAACGTTTTACTCTATTTCTTTAATTCTTTTTGGAATTTATTGACAAAGCCTTCTATGGCATTAAATCAATAAAGAAAAACATCTCATTAACTATTTTTTAATTTCTTTAATTAGCAATTTCATCCAGCTAAAATACTAGTGGATGAACTGAATATCAAACATTATCATTGTTATAACATTCGAATCTCATGTGAGATTAAATTCTAAAAAACAGCATTCAATATGCATAAAGTATCATATATATGAAATTAAAAAAAGAAGTAGGAAAATTTCAGTTTATTGTTCTGGGTAGGTGAATGTGTGTAAGAAAAATCCCTTAGTTAAAATGATACATCAACTCATATATTTTCTTAAACATACATTGAAATATGATATATACAGATAACAATGAACTAAATTGAATTATGACTAAATGATGACTGTTTTCTGTTCTAAATTCAATAAATGTCTTCACAGGCAACAATAAAATTTGTTCCTTTAGTTATAAATATTTCTCCATAAGGCTCTGTTTGCCTTATTTCCACTATATTAAACTTTTTAATCATTAATATTGAATGGAATTTTTGAGCAACCTAATAAAAAATAATAAATATACCATAAAAACTTCTTTTTTCTCAATATGTGAATCAGTATGAACTAACAATAAAAACATATAGAATAAATCTGATCTTAAATAGAATGAGGAACACATTTTATTTGTAAAATATTATTGGTATAGGAATATTAAATTAGACCCAAAGTAAAATATTTTAAAATTTAATTCACTTCACACAAAGCTAACAAAGTAAACGTATAAAAACAAATATTTAATTGAAAAAATTGCTTTAATATCATTAAAAATAATTTTGTATTATTTTGATGTATAAAATTATTATTTATATTAAAAAATGTTGTAAATTTGCAATGGCTAACATTCCACATACATTTAAAAACTTATATTCCTCTAAAAGTAAGAATTAGGCATTCATAAAAAAAACATATTTAGTTAGTTTTTTTTTTTTTTTTAATTTTTCTTAAATCACATAATAATTTTGCTTAACATTTACCAAAAAAATTCTATTATTCTATTTAATTCTATAAACTTATTAAAAACTGCAGACTTCATTATGGTTTTCATCTCAGAAAAATGTAACAATTTTTTACGAAATATATACTATTTTACATTAAAGTGAAGGTCTTATTTGTCATTACTAATCTCATAATTTAGGTCAAAATTAATAGATTAAGAAACTCTTGATAAAAACAGGAGCCATAATACATGCAACTCAAGCAATAAAGATGTAAATCTGCATTACCTTACAAAATTTTTACTTACATAAAGCATACTATATATATTTTTTGTCAATAGTTATATTAACATAAAATTTTCAATGCTCTTTGAAAATGAAATTTAATTTGTATTTATACATACAGAATTTTCTGTTTCTCTTAATTTTGATCTTGTCCACTTAAATTAGTTCTATAATCAGATAACAGATATGTATAAAACTTACCTTACTTTTACAATCTATTTGAACTAGGTTTGAAAATTTTATTTCATTTGTTTCTTTAAATAATAGTTTCAGTTTTTGAAGCAGTTTAATTATTTTCTCTTGGCAGATGTTGCTTATTCCATTAGAAGAGCACCCAGAATCTTGCTATGATATTGAATAAATAAATAACACATGTAAATACTGAAAAAATTGCAGCATTCATTTTCTGAATTTAATTTGATAAATATAAAGTTAAAGAAGAATTATAATTATTATAGAAGAGAATATCTTTAAAATTATTATGTTTGTTTATATACAGCAAGTGTTTATTTCTCTAAACATTGTACTTAAACATATAATAAAGTTTTAATAAATAAAGTGGGCAGTTGTAAGAAAACATTTTTGGTAATCAATACTAAAAAGTTTTAAAAATTAAATTTTGTATCATTTTTCATAAAGTAAAAGTACCTAGTATGTAAAATATTTGTTTTATATTCATCTGAGCACATATAAAGTTTCATGATTCTATCGTCAAATTTTACAAGGGCATGTTTATTTCTTCTTAGGAAAGACTGTTTTAATACAAATTTAGTGGAGATATTTATTTTAGAAATCTAAATTTATTAAATACTGAAAAAAATGTCCTAAAGTATTCATCTAGCACATCATTCAATTATCATAACTTGAAAGAAATTTGCTAATCATGCATTTTGTCGTTTACATTAAGTGGTCAAAGTTGTAAATTCATAAACAAGAAAGAAAAATGCGAGGAACTGATATTTCATAGAAATAATGCAATACTAAGCAAGAAAAAAAAATCTTTATTGTGTGATGTTGAACTTTTCTAATA
>JAPMOR010091194.1:84018-101050 GCA_026543865.1 Argiope aurantia | reverse complement strand
TTTCTGGAATTTTTTAATCCATTTCTAGGTAAACGAATAATCTATAAGAAATGTAGAACGCAAGCGTTCTTTATTTACATAATGAAAACAGACGAGCACTGAAGTAGATCTCAAAACTTTATAATCCTGATGAAGCTCTTATTTTCAAGGTGAGATTTTCGATAGCTTCATTGAGATTAAGAAATATTAAAATGCAATATTGTTTTTGCCGTTGTCTTCATTGCTTTAACAATTTTTATTAATATTAAAAAAAAAAACTGCCTTCGTTTCTCAATAAATAATTAATTACATAAAATAAAAATGACTTAAGTTATAACCAGTGATTTGAATTCCTGATTCTTATGGCATGGCTCAATTCAGTCTCTGATTGTTTGTTAGAATATTCAATGAGAAAACCACGATCGAATTGTTCGAGTTCAATGACCCACTATTCCTGGCTCTGTGGTTGAGTCTCGGTTTTGAGGTTCGAGGTGTGGCTCAAGTGACCTTACAACTATGCGGTGCGGAAGTTCGAAGTGTCAGTTGTAAGCTCAAAATCACTCAGTCCCGATAGAACTCTTGTGTTACTTCAGAATAGAACTTTAAAATGCTAAAAATAATTCTCAAGAGAAAGAAAGAAAAATTTCTATTCTTTCAAAAAAGCAGATTATCATTTTCCGAAAAAGTTTATATTTTCTTGAAAATGATATTAATGGATATATGAATCTATAATAATAATAATAATAAAGAAATTTAAACTCGTTCTATTATTTACTAACTTTTTTATATTCTAAATTATCATCATAATAATCATAAAAATTTCAATAAAACATCAAAGTTCTACCAATCTATTAAAGAAGCAGCTCTTAAGAAGGTGATTACGAAAGGAAACCCTCGCCCCGAAAAGCTTGAGAGTGAATCCTGTGCTCTCACCGTGACCTTCAGAAGACATACGAGGATCGCGCTCTCACCCCTAAAGCTGACTTACCGTAGTAAAGCTTTGTTTCCATGGGGAAGAGTATGGCAGATCTAAATATGAATGCGCCATATTTCTCGCTGTGGGAACGTAAAGATCCACTATTGCTTCGATGGGTTTGGGGTGGTCATGCTTTTTCTACGTAATGCCAGTAAACGCTTGGAAATCAAAGACTAGAGAACAGTCGGATGGTAGCATACACGCCATAAGAATGACGCCAAATCAATTATAGACGGGGTTCCATCGGAGTCTTCGAAAACGCAATAAATTGTAAATAAAAATTTTTAAAAAAGTTGCATTTTCATCACGGCGACCCCTGTTTCACCTGTCTACAGACAGAACAGAGGCTAAAGCCTCGCTCCGATGGCCAGTGCACGTCTTGAGTCCAACGCGTTTTGCTCTCTTTCCTCTCACTTGTGGTTTTCGGAGGTTCTTTGTTGTCTGTTCATTTTATCGGCAATTTGCGGTAAGTTCCCAATCGATGTCCACAGGCGAAAGTGATCTTACAATGGATTAGAGTCCTACGGGGGGCACCTTGTAATTGAAAATGAAAAGCTTCCGGCAGGGTGGTTGGTTTTTAGAAAATGTCCGTCTGTGACAAAGATGACTCAAAAATGCTTTGAACTGGATGGATGAATCTTGGTATACGATATGATCAGAAGAAGTCTATCTGATGACCTGTTCGAATATAAATTAACACAATAACTTCAAAACGAAGAGATCTGATAAAATGTGGTACACAGAGTTAATATCTACACCTATCAACTTTTGAGCCAAATCTACTGAAGGGTTGTCTGTCTGTCTATCTGCACTTTCAGAAATATGTAAACGCTTAACACAAAAATGCAGCGACTAAAATCCATCAAATTTGGTATGGGAATTTGTGATTACAATTGTAATTTTCTCTCGAATTTTTGCTTCAATCAGTTGGGAAAAACGCGTTTAAAATATATATTCGATTTTCAGATATTATTAACTCTATGCCAGAGATTAATCGTCTGGGATAACACTTTTATTGAAGAATATGCGAGAAAGTTTTGAGGAGACCATTCCTGCTTTGTTTGTTTGTTTATTTTTTCAAATAGAAAAAAAAAATACTCTTAGGAATAAAAATCAGCAAAAGTAAGATTTAAAAATAAAATTGGAATATGAACTTTGCATCACTCGAACACGAATGAACAGTTATTATCCATTATATTATTACAATTATGAAATTTCAATATAAAATTCACAATGTGTATGTCAGTAATTTTGCACTTTTTAAAAAGCTTTCAAAATACAGTACAAAGTAAGAAACGAAACTTATACAAAATATCGGGAAGAAAGATATATTTGATACGACAATTTCGTGATTTCACTTCACAATGCTTTGGAACGGCAAACATATTCGAAGTGCTGATTTGGAGTCTTTGAACAAAATCTGAAAAAAAATATGCTCAGAAGTGAATTCAGAAACAATGAAATATTCAGTTATAAAAAATAATAATAATAAAGCAAAAAGGCACGGGAAAAGCATCAAAAATATATTTTGCAATAACTTTCACAGGTTTTTGTATACGAATATTTCCTGCTGGTGTGATGTGGAAGTTTGAGGAAGAGGATGTCAGTTAAGGTATCGTCTTCTCCGTCTATTCGTGATTCAAAATTGCAGGTTTATACCGTAAAAGCTCTTGTCTTGCTTCTGAACGAGACGTTAATGTAACCAAATTAGATTAAATCTGGCTGGCTGATCTATTTACGTTTTTCATACAGGACGATGATCCTTTTCTGTCTATGATAAAAACTGAGACAGAGAATTCTTCAGAAGTTAAATATTTGGAAAATAAAGTTAAATTAATATATATATATTTTTTTTAATTTGAGCTATTTGCTGATATATCGAAAACAGGAAAAGTTGGGACATTTAATTCAAATTCAGGAAACTTTTTCAATCTAGTCCAATTTCGAAAGTGACCTCAACTTAAGATTAATGTCCGAATTTTTCAAAAATGATCCTTCTCAAAAGAAAAAGAAAAAAAAAATCCGATTATTGCTATTTCGTGTAGCTATCCAAGATGGCGAATTTTGGTGATCTTGTGGAGTTTAGTTATATTAACGTCCCGTTTGAAGCCACACTTGGGCTATTTTGGGACGGACCTTGTAATTTTAAACCGCGGTCAGATGACGAGGACGACACCTGAGCTGGCACCCCCCTCTCCACACCAGCGGGAGGACGTTTGATCAGGACGGATTTAACGTGCAACAGACCCCCTTATACGACGGTTCTTCGGTGGAATGGGGTCTCGAACCTGAAGCCCACCGGTTCCGAAGCCGAGACCTTACCACCAGGCCACTGCGGCCTGGTGACCTTGTGGAAAATATCTGGTAAGAAATCGGGCATTAATCTTAAATTTTAACGGAGACTATACTGGCTAATCTGAGATATCATATTTTTTCTATAAAAATTGGGAAGAAAAATTCACTTTCATTTGTAGAAAATTGTTTTTTTAAAGTTTAGATCCACTAAATTTTTTTGATATGAACTTTTTCAAAAAGTCCATACAATCCGAATCTTTTAATTCAAATTCGGAAAAAGTTCGTGGATTTCTTTCCATCTGTTTGAGATAGTCGAAATTGAGACAACAGCGATTATTCTCGATGTCTAGTCACCTTGAAACTAGCATTTAAGAGCTCTTCACCAATAAATATCTTTTTAAAAATGTGATCTTCTTTTTAGCTTTAAAGCCTATCATTAATTAAGAGAATGGAATATTGATAATTTTTAAGAATTTTATGTAGACTTTACAAATCGACTGATCATCTTCTACACAGTATATCAGGAGACGCCATTTTTCAACCTTGCAATATTCAATGGCAAGATTCATCTTTTAAAAAGCTATACCTAAATGGCGAACGTTCTTATGTGGAATAATTTTGGCTTTCTATTTCAGGCAATTAAAGGGTCATTTTTATAGACCTGAGCCGGAATTCGATAATTAAATTTATTGTCTCCACGAATATTAAAATTTATTTTATGCTGTGTAAGGTTTTGGCATGTTGAAGAGGAAACATGTTCTTGCACGTGACACTGCTTATCTCGAACCCTCATTCGCACGTGTTTGCTCTTCAGAAAATTTTTCCCGAGAAAATAATATGTGAAGAAATCTGAGGGGCAAAAAAAGTTCAAAAAGCAGATAAATAATATCCGTAATAATAAAATTTGAGAAAATTAGAATTTTAAGCAATTTATTTTCCCTCCCCCTCTTTTTACAAAATGTTTTTTATGTTACTTGAAAGGTATTAATTACTTTGTAATTTTTTTTTACATTGTTCTGGAAAACAACTGTTTAAGCATTATAGAAAACATAATTATCATAAATAAACTTATTGTGGAAGCATTACCACAAGAAGAATTGAACACTATTTAAAAATGTGTTCCCCTTTATTTTCTAACCCCGAAGTCTTTTGTTAAAAGGGCTAATTACCTTTATTAATAGTAACATGCCTCATTTATTTTTTATTATAAGAACTGTTTTTCTGTTTTTCCGTTGTCGAAATCCATCGCATTGAATTCTTGGGCCGCTGACGAAAAATAGTCGGCAAAATGTGATCTTATTCATCCGTCACCTTATCGGTTATACTGACAAAAGTAATGCGAATTATAAACTGAATGAACGACATTTGAATCCGATATCTAAAAGTCTAAGAATCCGATATCTAAGAATCTGCGACCTTTACATCGTCGCCATTCATCGCATTGAGTTCTTAATGGGCCGACCAAAAATTATCGGCAAAATGCGGCATCTTACTTACCTGTCACCTTGTGGGTTATATTGTGAAATGTAGTCAAACAGTTTAAACTTTATTTGGGTATTTCGATTGTTTTTAACAGTATATTAACCCTCTGACTCCGTAATTCTTTAAAATCACTATTTAAATGCGTTGTTTGCAAATAAGTTCAAATATTTTTCAAACAAAGTGAAGGGATACTATATGTTACACGATAATAATATGATATAATAAAAGTCTGTAATCTTAAAAGTAAACACTCTAAACCGCCAAAAACGCGGGATGCAATAAAAAATGGTCTGATTGCCAACTAGCGGAAGTCGTGACATAAGCAGCTAGAGGGTTAATTTTAAGGTGGTTTTTAAACTGTCATAATTGTTAATGCCGAGCCTCGACAACCGTACTAAAGAGGTGAAAACTTTTACCGACGAAACTCTCAATCTCTCACCGGGAGGGGGGTCATGCGGTTGCTGATATGGGGGGAACTGGCCGTCTTGCTCGAGTGATAACTGGACAAGCATCAAAGCACCCCAGAAAACCGCAAGATGGGCTCAAGGGGGGAACGCGTAGCCCGCTTGAAGATTCTCTGGTCGTTGGAACGCGGCTCCCTCTTTGACTGGTACTTCTTCTTTTGTACAGCCGGCCACTCCCCCACCACTGAACGTAGTAGTATACTAGCGGCTAAAGCCCAACACGGTTGTGGATTGGATGGGCGAATCTATTTTATTCGTAGGTAAGTCCGGTTATCATACGCAACCGTGTTGCTGTTTTCTTCCGCAGCTATGTTGTTGGATAAGCGTTAAAGCATAATCGAGGGTTGAAGGAATTTTACTGCATTGAAAAGGCAGATTGGGTTTTGTTTTAAAGCCTATTTATTTGGATCTCCACATCTGTGTTTTCTTAATTTTTTTATGAATAATAGAATTTAAGTTATGTAATTTTTTATAGAAATACTGCATCCGAAAACGAAACAGGGTATTTTCAATCACTTTATCAAATAAACGCTACTCAAAATTATAAATTGCTCTACCAGCTCATTTTTATCTGCATCATAATACTTTAGTGATAGTTTTCAACACAATTTTAAAATAAAAAATTAATTAAAATTTTAGTGAATTAAATTTTATATTACTGATAACTTACTATAATTGAATGAAAATATATATTGCAGGTACATTAGCTACTGATTAAATACCATTTAAAGGCGCTCTTTCTGCGATTTAAATGTTATTTACAGATATACTAATTGTGGATTAAAGTTCGTTTGAGGTTACGAGTAATTTACGAAGATTTTTTCCCCCTTAGCTTTGAAGAAGTATATATTATATATATTGTTGATGGACTAGGACTCGGACCCTTTCACTCAATTGCTTTTTAAAAAATTTAAATTTGGCAGTTAGTTAAAAATAATTTAAAAACAGAATCCAAAATACTCAATATGCATTATTGTTCTATACATTTTATTGTAAACGGGGGACGCGATGAAAATTATGATTGAAAACTGGGCCGCGAATACTGAAAGGTTGAGAGACGCTGGACTACTCCGACTCGCCCTGAGGCACAGGGAAAAATATGAATGACCGGACCACCGTGACAGCAACACTGGCGAGAACTGTGGTTGAGTCCTAAGGGCCATCTCCGGTCACGGTACAACCCTTCCCGTGGGAAGTACATCGCGTCATCGATGGAAAATGCCAATCCCCATCTTTTCTGAACGCATGTTTTTGTAATATCTCACTGAAGGACTACATGAGATGTTAGAACTGAGGAATTTCGTACCAGAACTCTATTTAGGTGCTATATAATTTATATGTATCAATGAAACCTATTTAAGTGCTCGATGAATTGCATTTTAAGTGTCTTTGATAAAATTTTCAACTCTAGAATCTATATTCATTTTTTAACATTCACTAGAGTAAGAGATTAATTTGGGGTCACGTTGTCCTTGTTTATATAAGACATGTTATATTATTCTATTATAATCAAAGAATTAGATCTGAAATTTTGAAAAACGTTTTGCAATTGGCAACCATAATAGCATACAGGCTATTTCCCAAAATCATAAATCATTTTTCTTTCAATGATTTAGTTATTAGAAATATTAAAATTCAATTTTCATTGAGAAATACTGCAGAGCTCCCACTCAAAATGCAGATTGCTCCTACTGGATTTATAAAGCTTTATCTCTTTGTACGGTTAAAATATGGGTTCAGAGTCTTATAGGTTTTGCTGATTTTTTTGTTTGCTCAAAAAAAATTTTCAAGTATAATTCAAGATTGTTCTGACTTTTTATTTTCTCATATGCGAAGTATCGAAAAAGTATAGTAATTGTCAAAAGATTCACACTCGAGATTTTAATGAATCTCCACGCCGGCGTCCTGGCATAGGGGTCGCGCGTCTTCCTCGTGATCTGGGCGTCCCGGTTTGGGCATGGTTGTTCTTTCGTTGTTCTATCTGTGAGATGTGTGAATGTACCCTCCTGTAAAAAGGGGTTGTGCAAGCGAATGAGTGATGCGTGAGTAGCTAAGTCGTACTCTTGGCCCTAGTTGGCGCTACTATAGAAACAAGAGACGCACCCCCTCAGGCTTAAATTCGGCTGTCTCTGACGGCGGGGCTTGTCCTTGGCAAGTGCTATAATTAGACCAGAGAGATGAATCTCCACGTTTTAGACTTCCCTGTGTACGAAAGATACATTTTTGGAAAATGTCTATTTGTCCATCTGTCTGTGACAAAGATCACAAAAATGCTTTGAGTAGACGGATGAAATTTGGTATACAAGCTTAAAACCAAATGTGGAGTTTTTTTAATCAAATTTGGAGCAAAATACGTTCAGAGAAAGTTTGTTTCTCCGACTGTTTGAACCACAAACCGAAGAGACTTATATGGATAAAATTCGGTACACAGATTTAACATTTACAAAGTGGACTACAGTAAGCTAAATTCAGCTGGGGGGTTGACCGTCTATTGTTCTGTACCTTCAGAAATAAAAAAAAAACGCGATAACTCAAAAACAAAAAGACGTAATATATCAAATTTGGAAAGTGATTTTGCGACTTTAAGTGTAGTTTTGTGTTATATATTTGTTTCAATCGAGTGAGAAAAACTTATCTAAAGCACAAATTTGATTTTTGGATTTTTTTTGACCGCTTGCCAAGGATTAATCGCCAAAACACTCGCCAAGAATCACACGATAAATTCAGTAAAGTTGATAAACTTATGTCAAAAGTTAATATTTCATAACTATTAACCTTACATCCAGTGCCATGTAAGGCGTTCACAGGAGAAATATCTTTATTAAAGAGTATGCGAGAAAGTTTTGAGGAGATTACTAACATTGATTTCTAACAGGAATGTGAAAAGCTTAAGTCTTATTCCAGGACCATAAGGAAGAAATTACTACCATTCGATTCTACTCGTGACCCACTGGAAGTGGTCCAGTCTAATCCCATCCCCGTGGGTCATATTTTATTTCGTTAACACTTGTAAATATCAGAGCATAGCTTCGTTCTCAGCGGAGTGCAGAGTGAAGTCTCCCCCGTCGCTTTCTTTCAACAAAGGGCGAGAGTGATTACATGTGACATATGCAATTGTTCCCTGACAATGAAGAACGACCTTCTTTCACTTGTAGATTATCCAGCTGTTTTCGCACGCCGCGGGAGAGCTTTTAGGACCATTCGAATGAATGCAGTGACTGCCACTGCGAATATGTCAAGTTTTATAGTATATGAAATGTCAAATTTACAAAATTAAACTGAATGCATTTGATATTTTGTGGAATACTTTACAGAAAAGTGTGTTACGAATCGTTTATGCTTGAATTGGTACTTTAAGCAGGTAATGTTATAGTGAGAATACCGAAACGAATATTTCACTAGTATTATCTGAATATATAAGAGTATTTAATGCATATGCAATGATAGGGATTTTTCATTACTTAACAAAATACAAAGGAGTTAATTTAACAAAATATAAAGTTTCCGGTATGGAAAACCCCATTAACTAACCGGTACTAAAACCCCGTTTAACCCTTTACTCAAATATGAAATATTTTAAAATTCTACTGCACTTAAATAGTAGTTGTCTGAATATGGAAATTTAAATTCTAATTGCATCAAATAATTTGGAAAAAGAACTAGCTGGAGTGGTCTCCTTAATATTTCCTTGCATATTCTCTAATAAAGATGCTATCCCACTTAACCCATATAAAATTTTATACTTAACTGATATTGGAGATCTTTGCACGGCATTTATTGGAGGAGGTTTTAATATATTGAAATCATATCAAAATTAAAAAAAGGAGTTTTATAATTGCGATTTTAATTATTTTCCCACTAAGATTCGCGCATGCGCAAAACACTTAACCGCGCATGTGCAAAAACTTCAAATTGCACATGCGCAAATAGCAAGAGCTGTTGTATGCATAGACCAGGAATGGCGTGCCATTGGCTCGCGTGTCATTGATTGCACGCGACGCAATATTTTCGTCGATCAAAAGGGTTTGCATTTTAGTTCAAAATAACAAAGTTCACTATGAAGTATTATGAACAAACGCGAGTGCTCCAGTTCCATTTAAAAAAGAGCACAGATGTTTGTACGGCTGTTAAAAATTCGCTTGCTGAGAAAGAAATTGATTTGAAAAGAATTGTTTCAGTTACTAATAGGGCCCCAAATAAGGGGGGTGATAAAAAAAAAAAAAAAAAAAAGGTTTTATTAGTTTATTTCAAAGAGACGTAGGACATTCGATTCTTGAATTCGAAACTTCACTGCCTTATTCACTAACAAATCTTGTGTTCGAAGAGTGGTTTAACATCTCTTTATAATGTAATGGCGTTTGTCACAAAAATAATCCACCTCATATCGTCACAAGTTTTAAATAAGCGAAAGTTTGAGGCTTTGTCGGATGAAATCTACTAGGTGTATAATGGCTTACTGATGTATAATAATGTTAGCTGGTTGAGCCACGGGGATGTACTTCAAGGATTTATTGATTGCTTGGAAGAAATCAGACTATTTCTGCAAAATTAGGGTTAAATTGAACAATACCCACAGTTGTCGGATGTTATGTGGCTCTCAAAATTGATGTTTTTTACAGACATATGCCAACATTTCAATGAATTAATTGAACGTAAAACTTCAAGGTACAAATGAAACAATTATCGTCCTGATGAATGAAGCTCTTTGAAACTGGATTGCATGTTTTAGCAATAATATTATTTTAAAAAAAACTACAAGTATTTCCTATATTTGAAGAAAATATATCGAAGATTTAGATGTACATAAGAAACCAGACGAAGAAAAAATTATTGAAGAATTTATTTTCGTAATTGATTCGTCAATCAAGGAAATTTCATCCATATTTTCTCTGTTCAAAGATTTATCGGAAACTCTCAAGTTTATTATATACCCTGCCTGATGTGACTTCATTTGATAAACTAAACTTGTCTCAATTCGATTAGTTGGAAATTGAAGAATTTGAAATGTAACAGATTCATTTCCGGTCTAGTTCAATATGGATTCAAAAATTTATTGAAACAAGGAAAAAAGTTGGAATTGATTGAAACAGAAAGATTAACAAGCAATATAAGTAAATATGCCAGTAACGAAATTTTGGAAACATGGAATTCGATTCCAGACACATTTAACGGTTTGGAGAAGCTGGCTCATGTTATTTTAATCATATTTTCATCTACTTATGCCTGCGAGTCATTATTTTCAGAGATGAATAACAGTAAAGACTCGCTTAGAAACCGTTTGGAAAATGACTCTAATTCAGCTTGCATTCTGCTAAAAGTAACATCTTACAACCCTAATATAAATTATTTGTCATCCAATCTGCAACAAAAGAAGTCACACTAATGTTACTTCAATTTGAATTACACGTATAACTAAAACCTTTACTACTATACAGTGCAAAATGTATTTTTTCGTAGTAAAGAAAAAGTTGTTAGTATTTAGCTTTATTATTTTCCCAATATTCACAAGTCAACATTATTTGACGGCACGTCTATACCTTATTAAACATTTCTTTAGAAAAAATGGCACGTTGATCCATAAAGGTTCGTCACCCCTGGCATAGACGATACATTTCTTTGTTTACCTTTGTTTGTTAGTCAATCACGCCAAAACGGAATTGGATTATAGTTAGCACAAAGACAGATTATAGTTTGAAATAGGACATAGGCTACTATTTATTCCGGTTAATTGAGTGGTTAATTTTTTTTATTAATTAAAAAATAACTTTCCCGCCAAAAATCTTTTTATTTCTCCACCGCCAAATGAGTAAGGCTTCAGTCTTTTTTTTCCCCCACGCTAACGTGGTTGGGCTTAACATCTTTTCGACCGATTATTTCAAACGATTCTGTTTATTTTCTTAGTGTTTGATGCATTTAAAATTAAACATTGTTAATTAATCGATCTTTCGGATTCATTCTGAAGTACTTTTAAATTAAAATAAAACAGATTAAAGGAAATTAAAAATTTCTAATCTGCACTGCGTTACCCCAACTGGCGTAGAAAATTCATGCTCAAATGCATGAGCATGAATTACTCCAATTGACGTTGAAAATCCACGTATGCGCAGTTTGTTCTTATTGTTGACAATTTTATTTTCATTTGAATTAAAAGTTTATAAATCATGTTTATTATACTGTTGTAGCTGTCTCAACCTCAATCGATAAATAAAATATATTTTAAAAAATACGGACTTGATTTGAATTTTCTGCTATCCCAACTCCGCAATATAGTTCTGGCTGTAGCTTCCTCGGGAATTGCTGCAACTTTGCTTAACGGTGACCACACGGCACATTTCATTTTCAAATTGCCGCTTAATTTTGCAAGCAAAGATACCCCAAAATGCAACATCACCAAACACAGCGGCCGGGGAGTCCTTTTGCAGCAGTGCAAGTTAATATTATGGGACGAGTGCACAATGTCACACAAGGATGCATTCGAGGTGTTCAACCGCAGCCTGCAAGACATCCGCGGCAACCAGGCGGTGATGGACGGCGTTGTCATTTTGCTCTCAATGACCAGTTTGCAATTTTAGTGAGCACTTGCTGACCCCCTCCAGCTGTGGGATAAATACAAGAACACTTTATCAGAAGATATCGTGCATAGGCTGGATGGCACTCACAATAACCTAATCATTAAAGGAGCTTAGGTACTGATTGAGGCGCAAGATGCCTCGATTAGTTCTCATACATATACATCAAAATTTCCACTCGAACGAAGTCTCAGGTAATAGCTAGTGCTTTATATACATAAAAATAAAAAATAAAGCTTTTTAAACGTTTCACCCCAACTTATTGCTTAGTCTAATTTTGACAGAACTGGAAATGCCACGAGTTCACGGAATTGCAGATAATTTTATTACGAATGGAAAAAGTTGCATACATTTTATAAAAAATAATTTCAAAAGCGATTTTGGATTTAATTACCAAATTCATCAGTGACACCGAAATTAATGAAACTACGAATGTTAACTATAACATTTTAAATATAAGCAAGTCAATATTTAAAAATGCTTTTTGCAATATTGTATTATTTCATATTAAAAAAAATCTGCGATGTATATTTTTAAAAATTGTTTTCTCCACAAATACTTTCAAATCTGCTTTTATATAATTCGTTTTCTGTGAAAATTATTCTGTTTTTTTTATATATACTAGCTGACCCGGCAAACGTTGTTCTGCCTTATAAATTATTTCTATTGAATATTTTGGTTGTTAACGAATGCATTGTAAGTGTGTGGGGTTGGGATCTATGACAAAGAGGAATGGAGCGCTGTAGACGATGATCGCCGATAAAAACAAAAAAACACCAACCATTCATTTTCTCAATACAACGTATTTCATTAACCTAACGAACATATACATTGTTTGATCTCTTATAAGTTAAACGTAAAGTGAAAAACGTAATATATTTTTTGTCCTAAAGTATAAAAAAAGAAATTAAGAAAATCAATATTCATTTCAAAGAGCAATTGATTGTACGATATTTTTTCTCAGTCCGTCTTTAGCCAACACAAATAAGCTCAATAGTCTGACCACGCGAGAACATACCACTTGTGAAAAACATGGTGTGTCCAAATCTAAGCCGCAAACAGACATCTCTGGTCTTGCGACTTATTGATTGTCACTGCGAATACCAATCTAATAGGAAATTGAATGCGTTTGAATTCGATTGGCACGTCTGTGAGAATCATTGGAATTCGTGGTAGCAAAACATTTTCGGTTCGGAATTTACCATTCAAAATGGTGGCTTCGATAACGTTTTTCATCAATTTTTTAATGACCAATCGCGTGTCATTGCACAGCCATGGTGGGTTCAAATTCCGAAGTAAAATAAGTGGAGATCCAATTTTCAGAAGGTGTGGTGACATGCCTGGCAAATCCAGTGAGTTCAAAAACTCTGTTGGATAATTTACAGCTTCGTTAGCATCGCAAACTGTATCGATCAATTTGTATGATGCCAAGTCACCTAGCAACGACTGCTGTATCGTGAAGTTTAAATCGTCGACGTCCACATTTTTTGCTGCCAAAATGGCTCTTTCTGCCAGCCACGCATGATTTATGTATTGTGTACGTACATCGGGAAATATGCGGTCAATGAGAGCATTTTGCGAATCAACGATGGTGCAGAAATGAGTGGGAAATTTTATGCATCCAGTATTTTCATAGACAGCAACTTTTCCATCACCGATATCTAACAATTAGTCCGAGAATGTGTCAGCAGATAGATCTTGTAGCATTTGGAAGCGCGTATTTATTTTTAGTTGGACTTTTTCAACATTACGTCACAATGGCGATGATTTCAAGCAAGCGTACGGTGAACGTCGATAGGAACACCCTAATTACCTAGCGTGGTGAAATATACTTTACGACCTATTCTCATACCTACCAAATACACATACAAAATTTCATGAAAATCGCTAGAGCCGTTTCGGAGGAGTTCGAACACAAACACCGTGACATAAGATTTTTATATATTATATATATATATATATTGTTTATATTTTATTTAAATGGGTTTTTTTTTTTACGCATTCATAATGAATAACCGAACAAAATCTTCATAACTAAAATAATTTCAAAATTAAGCCCGGACAATCAGCCTGAACTCGTGTGCTGATTCTGGCACTTTTTATTTCACAAGAAATTTAATTTCAACTATCGTGTTGACGGTGGTTGTGAACACGATATATCATCAACGTTTTGTGTTCACAATCACTGTCCATTTTAAAAAAAGGAAAAAAAAAACTTTATTATACTTGACAAAACATAAGTGGGGGAAATCCTTGCCAAAGTTCCCACAGCCATGACCACTAAATAAAGTATCTCATGGACCAATTTCGCCATTTTACAAGCATAACTAATTGATCAGAACTGTTCTTTCATTACTACGCAGATATAATTTAAAATGATCTTTTGTTTTGATAAACTATTAATCGAAAATGGCAGAAAGGACTATTAATAGCATTAATATGGTTCACGAAGTTGACTAGCATTTAAATGATATTAGTTATGACAATTAACTTTGTTAAACTACATCTTATCGCAACGAAAATATAATAATAAGAGCATCACTACAATAATATAAATAAAAGTAAAGAAAATCATTATTTTAAATTACGTTTGCACAATAATTTCTAAGCAATCTGTCTGAATAATTAGCTAATCATAAAGTGCCTAAATGGATAAATTGGTTATTAAAATTGGCGAAATCGGTCCAGTTGTTAAAGTCTCAGTCAAAGTTTTATTTTGCTATATCTTTCGAAATGGCGATATAAAAATAGAAGATCATTGATGTCGTATCTGAAACTCATGAGCATTCATATAAATTAACAGTTTTCGAAATCAGTACCAAAGTTGTGGTAAGGGAATCTCTGTTGGGAGTTTTACCATTGAGAAAGTATTGTTACTAAATTTCTGCCGGGGTTCGTTTGGATAGTGGAAGTGATATTGTGTGTACAACGCTCAATCAGCAGAAAATAAAACAACAACGTTTATTTACACGAAGACACACAGCTCAGTTCAGCACTAGCTTGACTCCGTCGCTTCCGACTACTCCGCTCTGTCCACTCTGACTGACTTCGTCGACTTCGACCCTTCTGTCTGGCAGCTGCAGCCCCTTTTATAGGTCTCAGGAGGCGGGGCTAGAAGCCTCTCAACCAATCAGGAACGTTTGAGGCGTATCTCGGTTCCTACTGGACGGATCGGGAAAATTCTCGATGTTTCAGGTATAATCTATTTTGGCGCCAAAGTCGCCAACTTTGTCGCCAAGTCGCCAAATGGTCGCCAACTTTGTCGCCAAGCTCTGGGACCTCCGACGCGCCACACGGACTCCGTCCATTCAGATGACTGTAAAACTTTCTTTCTGTTGATGGAACAAACTATGCTGGGAAGCCGAATTGCAGGTTTGTAACAGTATAGTGAAGTGGTTCTTTTTCCCCCAATAATTTTCTAAAATGAAAAGTAATAGAGGGCAAGTGACCAGTAGTGATGTATCTAGGGAACATAAATTTTCACATTAAACAAAAATTGGCGAAATATGTCTTGTGGTTGGAACTGGATAGCTGGTTCATTGGTTTTCTTAATTATAATGTTTTAAATTTGATGAATAAAATTAAAAAAGATTTCATAAATATATTGATAAAAAATTCTAATAAATAAGTAAACATTTTATTATTTTTCTTTCAGAATTTTCTAATTGTTGATAAATTAAAATAAATCTACCACTAAATACGGTAATGATTGAAATTTATTAAATTATTACCTTCTGACATATATGTTTAGATTTCTGTGAAAGATTAATATAAATTAATATAAAATATAAAATAATAATAATTATAATATATGTTTTATATAAATAATAAGGTTTAATATAAAATATGTTTTATCTCAACATTTCTGCTGGAATTCTTTAAATTCAACTTTTTCTGTTGATTCTTTTAAAATTAAGTACCCAATAAAATTCTAAAAGTAAAATACATTGTATTAGATTTAAATGAATTTTTTGTGTGTCTGTGTAAACTCACAAATGTTTATAGAATTAGGGACCGAATTTTAAATATCTTATTTAAAAAATAGAAAAGGTGATTGTATCGGATATTTTCCAAGAAATTAGACAAATTATTGATGAAGTATTTTTTTTTTCATCTAAAACTCGATATACAAATTGGATCCCTAATTTTTTAAAGTTAATTATAAGGATTATTTAAATAATAATTGGAAAACAAATAGTGAAAATAGAACGTGAAGAAGCCTTTTCAGAAAGTTTTTCTTTTAATTAAAAATTAAGAATTTTAAATTTGTGGACATGAAATTTTTTAAAGCCCCAGTTTCTACATAATTTATGCCCAAACACCAAAATAAATCAAATTTGGTTTAAATTGTACCGAAAATATTTTTCGATACCAAATACTCTTAACACCAGCTATTTGAAATAGATTGTAGCTCATTCGTTAAAAATAAAAATATTACATCATCATTTAAATTTCGGCACGTTTTCCAATAAAACGTTTTTTCTTACTTTTGAGATGTTAATATTAAAATATTTTTGTGATATCAAAATTTGTAACTAATTTCCTACAGAACAATTGTACAAAGAAATTCTTTTATAAATTTACAAGTTTTGACTATTGTGAACAGTAAACATGATTATCATTTTTTTGTGTGCTGACATTCCTCTTTTTGAAGATGAATACCAGCATAAAACAAAACAAAACGAAAAATGTCTTGACAAAATAAATGTATTTTCTGAATTACATTAAAGCACGTATACCAAATATATCGTTGACGGATAAAATTTTCTGAAAGTGATAAATTTTCGGTAAATTACAATTCATTGTTGTCCACTTTATTAATAACTAGCTTCCAAATCTAAAACTACCTAATATTTCTCTAGCATACTAAATATTGTTTTTGAAATATTTTTACTACATATGTGGGTTTATTGATTAAACTTTTTATAGTGTTAAAAGATTAATTTTTAAACATTTTGTTAATTAAATTCCTTTTTAATCACGAAAAGCCTTTTTTTAATTAGTTTTTTTTCTAAAATACTTAACTAACAACTTAGTAATATTTTTTTTATAATGTGCCAAAAATTATTTTGTCTCATTTCTTTTTTTGCAATATAAACAATTGCAATATATTTGCAATATATTGCAAATTTTTTGCAATATGCATAATATAAACAAAAATTATGTTTTGCATTATCCCGTGGTTGACAACCATTCATATAAAAATAGGATCTGAAAAAGAAATATATATATATATATATATATATACAAAAGTATAAAAATAAAGT
>JAPMOR010091194.1:58024-83918 GCA_026543865.1 Argiope aurantia | reverse complement strand
TTTTTTTGTTTTTCCATTTTACTTTATTTTTATACTTTTGTATCAGTTCATCTGTGTTCTAGAAGTAGCAGCATTTGCGCTCTCTAAATACTATGAAGTTTTTTACCTGTTCCTTTTTTGGTGTTGTTTGAATAGATTTTATTTTTTGTTGTTGTATTTTTTGTTGCGTTTTTGAAATTGTTTTGCTTTCGTTGTCAATTTAGTTTAGTTTTCAAACTATTTCTTGCTTTTGATTGGTTACTTATATATATATATATATATACATACAGGAGGAGATGAAAAAGAAAGAACGAAAAGAAAAAAAAAGAATGATAATAGAGAAATGATTCTTTCAGTGATGTTCTATTAGTTTTATGATGATCGAAAATATTTTATTTTTTAAAAAATTAAATACAAATAAAAAAAAAAGAAAATGAAACTGAAAAGAAAAATTTCGACTTATGACCTCATAATTTTGTCGGCCACGTTTTCAAAAAAAAAAAAAAAAAAAAAAAGCCAAATTGTACTAATTTTAAAAAACAAATAGGCTGCAATTAATGCATTCAAATAAGATAATACTACTAAAGTTAAACCGCATTTCTACTTCGATATACTTAAAAATTTATTGCATCAAAAGAAAAAAAGGAATGTCTTTAATATGATTTTCTTTTTACAATGGATAAAACGGAAGATATATAAAAAAAAAAAGCATCTGCAAACATTCATAAAGGCTTAAAGAGTTGTAAATGCCACCCTGCTAAACATTTATGAAAATCAAGAAATTTATTCAGTGGTCGCCTTGTGATAGGATCATAATTAATGTAATTATTCAATTTATATTATTCCGCTGGTCCTGAATCTACGAATTCAAAATGTACCCAAAAGTATTCATGCAATGTGATCACTATATCGCTTTATATTATCAATTATCAGTTTTGAAATAGAGAGTTGACAGATCCATTACAATTGACAGATTGATTGACAATTTAGACCAGCGATACCGATTGACACTCATAGGATTTCTAGCTCCAGTTGTAAGGAAACATCTACGAGTTATTTTCTGCATGGTGTGGGGTTCACTTCTTTTTGTATGAATAAAAGCGATTTTGGTTGGACTGCAAGAACAGCTAAGCGGCCAGGTTTCGCTTAAAATCTGTCAAAAAACCATAAATTGCAATTAAATTACTAAAAAAAGTGGGTGGAGAAAATACTGAGTTCAGTATCAACGTCAAAGTTGAAAATCTGGATGAATAAGAAAGTTTAACTAAAATGAGTCAAGGCAACGCTGCTGCTCAGACGAAACTTTTATAACCTCTTCTTTGAAAAAGTTTCAAAATCGTCACCTTTTTGTGAGCAAAACCAAGCAATAAACATCGGAAATTCCAACCAGCATGAATGCTTTGGAAGAAAACACATTTTGAAACGTCACTTGTTCGTTTTAAAATTCAAATAATTTTAATATACAAGTACAAATAATATATAAGCGAACTATTAAGCAATAATTGTCGATAAGCAATAATTTAATTATAGATCCCTTTCTCCCCCTTTTCCTTTGATGTATTAAAAATGTAGTTAATTTTATCAAATTCGGCTATTGTTATCAATCGGTTAATATTATCAAAACCTCGAAGGGATCACTTAAAACGGCAGCTACAATATTTATTCTTTGTTTCCTTACTTATCTCATTCGTCTTCTGTTTTTAAAAATAAAAATATATGAAAAATATTGCTTTGACTGCTGGTTAGAATACTTATACTCCCTATTCCTACCCCTCACTACAACCCCGTTTCTTCTGATTAGTACTGCTGCGTGACCTTTTAAGGTTACGATAATGCTAACCACACCCATCGGATTAACTATCCTTCTTTCTTCTAACCCCTAACATACCCTTCCTCCATTCTTCATTCGCACTCGAAGAATGCTTCTCTACTTAGAGGCAGAAAGGGATGGTTACAGAATGATCATCGAGTGTTATCGGATGTAGAAAAATTCTTAGGAGAGGGGGGGGGGGGGATTCACCAAGCAGCTCTAATCGATGACATTCTTTTGATAATTTTGCTTTGAGTCAAGGGAAAGTATATAGTATAAAAATAAGCATAAAGTATATAGGGTAATTGTAAGTATAAAGTATATACGGTAATAGTAAATATAAAGTATATAGGGTAATATTAAATATAAAGTATTTAGGGTAATGATAAGTGTAAAGTATATAGGGTAATGATAAGTGTAAAGTATATAGGATAATCGTAAGTATAACGTAATAGTAAGTATAAATTATATAGCGATAATGAAGTACTCTAAAACGTTTTTATTTACGTTTTGCTTATAATATGCGCAGATTTCTCTTCAAAAACATGATAATTGTTCAAAATAAGTTTATAAATTCGAATTATCATGAATTTATGAGGTGAAGATTACAGCGAAAAAGGCGGATAGAATCTCAATATCACACACAGCTGTGGTATTTGAGAAAAGAATTTTAAAAGCTGCGATGGTTTATGTCATCGGATGTGTTTCATATGAACTATCGTACCCAGAACAGAATTTGGTGCGTCCTAATCGTTCAAGCATAATCATTCACTTTTTTTTTTTTTTTCCTTATTCTTTTAGTAACTAGAAAAATTCCTACAATCTTATGGTAAATTTCTCAAAATCTTGCGATATCTTCTATTTTTAATTCCCCAAAACGAAAAAATCGTTCCCTATGATAATAACCCTAATTAGAATTCTCGTTCATATTTTCCTATTTGTTACTAAGCAACAGGATGCATATTACTCTTTTTCTCCAGTTAAATTTATAACTAAAGTAATTTTACAAAAAAAAAAAAAACTATTTATGAGGGAAATATGGATTTACGTTACTTATGTCAAAAATATTACAGGGTTGATCCAATAATATTTTTTGACAATTTTAAAATCTTGAAAAATTTTCCAGAATTTCAAGCGTGTAACACATTGTAGCTATGTAGAATCGAAATAAGAAATAATTTTGATGAAAACTTTAATCCTCCAGATTGACAATAATGCAACTGATTTTTAGTCTTTTTTTTTTTTATAGACGAGAAATAAATATAAATATTATCGATTGCAGCCTTGTGTCGGTTTCTAGACAGGAGCAATAGGATCGTATGTTGGTCTGAGTAGCTCTCTTTACAAATCTGAGACAATTTTTCTAAGAATGTAATTTATGTTCTTTTGATAAATTCGAAAGGAGATTCAATTTGGAGGTCAGTACGTATTATTTTCCTTCTCATATACCAGTAGGGGGGGGGGGAGGGCATTTACAGTGTACACCTGTTGTTTGTTTTGAAAAACCTACAACGTCTTAATGTTACCAGTAGAAATGACTGCACACATTTGGAAATCATACAGGTCTTATAATTGATTTTTAAAACAGAAGCTTAATATATATATGCGACATATTAAAACCAACTCTCTTAAGAATGACCCGAAATTAAATGTTTTAACAGTTTATAGGAAGGCGCAACAAAAAACTGCTTATATAAAGAATTAAATCGATAAAAGAATAAAAAATATCTAGTGTGGTAAGTTAGGGAGTGGAACTGCTGAAGGGCCCCTAGAGAGGTTAATCCATCTCTGGCCGAAGTATCACCGAAATGAAGTTGATGTCTCCTAGTTTTATAAATAATACAATTGTAGCTAATCGTCTTTGACAACCAACTAGTTGGCCAAGAATATTAATTGCTTTTAATTTCCATCAAATATCTTTTCATAATTATAATGTTCATGATTACCCCCCCCCCAATTTTTTTTGGGGGGGGAGGCCATTAGAAAGAGATATACGTTAAAGGCGTGTTATTCTAATAGCCCTACACCTTTCCATCATGTAAATTCTTTCTAATTGAATCAAGTCCCATGACATCGTAGTACTGATAAAAATGCATAATTTATCTTCTAACTTTCATGGTATTGCACTTACTTATTTCTCTTTTAAATAAAACAGGCATTAAATAGGATCATTTTCCCTTAGCTTTTAGTAATGGAAGACAATCACGTAATGAAATACTTGGTGAAATGATGACAACAGTTTTAATTCTACGGCTTCATAATTTAAGGAAAATTTTCATTTTCGACAGTTAGATGGGCACCATTAAAAAAAAAGAAATGAATCAAATATGCATTCATAATGAAATTCAATTAAAATTAAAACCTTTTCTAAATTAGACAAATAAAAGATGCATTGTATTTAGTGAGCTCTAATGCTGCTAACACTAAAACCACTTGAGAAAGTCTTTAGGTCGGATTCATCTTCTCTTTCTCTTTACATTAAATTTAATATTTTTCAAATTTTAAAAAGATATTTTTTAAAATTTAAAACGGTGTAAAAATTAGCTTTGTGTGGCAACATATTCAGAAATTATAGCTTAAAAAAGGCCAAATTCTTGCTTAAATTGAATTAAATAAAATGTCAAAAAAATAAAGTATTTTCGAGATGTACATTTTCAACCTGAAAAGTATATCGATGCAAAATTTAGAAGTTTTAGGTCTCTGGATCTTCCTATAGAATACCAACACATAAATATGAGCACAGAGACGCACATTCTTTCTTAAAATTAGTGGACATAGAGTCAGAATACTTTGTTTCAATTAAAATCAAAGGTAATTGTAAGGTAAACGTAACTGGAATGAAACGCTTATTTTGATCTTTATCTTTATCTTTATTTATAACTAGCCGGCTTTGGCGACCAGCCGGTTCGCCAGTATTACCGCTCGCTACAATTTTCAATTAAATATTTTAAGTAACTGGTCTCTTAAAGGATTCTCAAACAAAACATTTTTAATCTTCAAATTTTGATAGTCATACCAAACTTATATTGTTTAGATCGTTTCGTTCAATTTACTATATATATTTTGCTAATTTGTTGACATTTCCGGCAAAACTTCAACTTTAATTAAAAATGTAAATGACGAAATTGCAATTAATATTAAGATATTTTTTAATAAAACCAAGCGTTTTATTTTATTAATCATCTTTATTGTTATTTATTAATTATTATTATTATTGAATATGAGTATTGCCAACAGAATCGCTCGGTATTTAAGTCTTATGTTAACTACAAAATATTTTTCATAGTTTATGTAATATCTCAAACAATAATTCAACAAAAATTTCTGAGATTCAGTATAAAATTCAGTTTTTAGTTTTGCTTTCAAAAGGATTGAAATGAAATCAATAATAATATTTTGTTCCTGCTTATAAATATATTTCAAAAATTATGAAGTTTAAATTTAATGCAGTAAGGTATCATATTCTGATAAATATTCTGGACACACCAAATTTTAAATAAATGAATGAATGTTTCTATTTTCCACGATCAACTAAGACTTATTTATGAAGTTTTAAATGTTAAAAATTTAGAAAAACTCACCATTTTCATAACCTTAGGCCAATTAATCTTGAGAAACCTGCGCGCTGATTGGCGTGTTTTCTTTGAAACGATCGATGAAAAATCTAAAATTATCCTTTTTTTATTGAATAGAGATATTCAAATCTTCATAAATCAGTCAGTTTAAGTGATTTGAAATTAACTCTTAAAAGTCAGTGGTTTAGTTGATTGGAAATTAACTCTATGACCGCCATAAAATCTGTGCTTTCTCTTGTGGTGTATGCATTCTCCTTAATATCCGATCGAATAAAACATCACATACAAAAGTACTACAATAGAACAAACACATCAAAAGTAAACATAACATTTCAATAGTTGCCAAAAACAAAAAAGAGAAAAATGCAATTAATAAGCAGACGATATTTAGAAAAGTACAGATATTTAGACTGGAAAATGAAATTATCTGAAATTTACCACACGCGCAGACGATATTTACAAAAGTAAAAATATTCAAACCTGAAAAGGAAAATATATGAGTTATTCCATCAATAAATGCCATAAGTTTGTTTACATTTTCATTATTTTATGAGTCATTAAATATCAAAATGGATCCGGGACTGAATAAACACCCTGTATAGAGAGTGTAAAAGATCATAAAATAATTTTTCTTGAATTTATTTTTTAGAAAAAATAATATTTCATATTTGTTTCATTTCCTACAGACACGTGGCGAAAATTATATTTTTGCAGATTTCATTTCCAAAAAGATTTAATTTATTTTTAATTGGAGCTTTAATCAATGTGATGGCAACACTTTGAAAAAAGCTAATTTTTTCCCATGAATGCGAAACGTGCTTAATTTTAATTTTTCACGAAGAAAATTATTGAAAAACATAGTTAAAATATTTATTTAAAAATTCATTAAAAATAGAAATTTAATTTTAAGATTAAAACAGTAGTATCATTTAAAAGATAAATTTTTTGTCTTTAACTTCATGTAAAAATCTTTTTTGTGCGGTAATATTTTCGGCAGTTATAGCAGAAACACGTCAAAATTTCGCTTAATTTTTAAATAAATAAAATTGTAGTTAAAAATTCGAAAAAATAAGGCCGGGAATGTGCCCCCAGGTGCACATTCCCGGCCTCCAAGGTATACACGTGCCAAATTTGGTAGTTGTAGGTTGAATGGTCTGGTCTGTAGAGCGCCAACACACACACACACACACACACACACACACACACATTGAGCTTTATTATAAGTATAGATATAGATAAATTTGAATGTGTTTGTGTTTGCGTGCGTGTGTGTTGGCGCTCTACAGGCAAAACCTTTGGTTCTAGAGTTATTAAATTTAGCGCACGTATAGATTGGAGGCCGGATATAATCTCGGAGCGATTATTAAAATGTTTTAATTAGGATTTAAAAGTTAAGCGAAATTTCGGCGTTTTCTTACGATAACTTCCTAAAATATAATAGCACAAAATTTATTTTTATATAAATTTAAAGTTTAAAAAGTTATAATTTTAAAGATATAAATATTTGAACTATAAATTAAGTTTCTATTTTCAATGAACGCTTAAAAAATATTTTAATCATATTTTTCAACAATTTATTTCGAACAAAATAAAAATGTAGCAGTTGCATTACACTTATCTTCTCTTTTGGATACTAGATGGCGATACCTGATTAGGCCATCTCATATGTCATCCCATAATGCATTGCGATTGTAACTAGAAGGAGATGTGATGCTGAACTGTGAAGCGCGCGCGTGAATGTCTTGTCTTTGTGTTTGTAATTGTTTAGTGTGTGAATGTGGTTATTAAAGAAATGTTTCCAACAACATTCGTCCTGTTGCTTTCTGCACAGATCATAATAATCTACATACCACCACAAAAATAAAATTTAACCAGCACGAGCATGTTATGCGTGCATGAGAAAATATTCGCTTTTATGCACGTGTTGTCATCCCACTGACAAAAGCTCAAATTAATAAAATAATAATAATAAGTTAACTATTAAGACAAATTAAATCTAAAAAATTGTAATAATCAAAACATGTCTGCATGAAATGGAATCAACATGAAATGTGATATTCTCTTTAAAAATGAATGCGAGAAAAAGATTTTTTATGAGGTTTAAAATAGCCATAGTATTAATTCAATAATTCAGTTTGATTTAAGACAAGCATTGTTTAGTATATGCAGGATATCCACTCTAATTTGTAAACTTTTAGAAATAGACATATATCTGCTAACAAAATGGTTTAATGAAGTAAATAATTATATTGTATGTGTAAATGCTCTAATGAATTACGAATTATAAATTTCACATAGATATCCTGCTTTTTTAATCATATTTAACAAAATATTCTTGGGGCATTAATATTGTTACGAATTTTTACCGGGGTTCGTTTGGATAGTGGAAGTTATATGGTGTGGAGAACTCTCAATCAGCAGACGGCAGTAGAAAATAAAACAACTACGTTTATTTACACGAAGACACACAGGACAGCACAAAAGCGACAACTATATACAGCACAGAAGACGATTATCTTCACCCGAGACGTGTAGCATACAACAGCACACACAGCAGCATGCAACAAGAATCTACTGCAGACAGTAGCGCACAGCTCAGTTCAGCACTAGCTTGACTCCGTCGCTTCCGACTACTCTGTCTTCGACTTCTCCGACTCGGACTACTCTGTCTGGCAGCTGCAGCCCCTTTTATAGGTCTCAGGAGGTGGGGCTAGAAGCCTCTCAACCAATCAGGAACGTTCGAGGCGTATCTCGGTTCCTACTGGACGGATCGGAAAAATTCTTGATGTTTCGGGCATAATCTATTTTGGCGCCAAAGTCGCCAAAGTCGTAGCCAAGTCGCCAAATGGTCGCCAAGTTTGTCGCCAAGCTCTGGTACCTCCGACACGACGCCCAGACTCTGTCCCATATAGATGACTGTAAAACATTCTTTCCAATGATGGAACCAACTATGCTGGGAAGCAGCATTACGAATTCGTAACAATATTTTAAATAAAAATAGTTGCACTCCAATCAACTAAATCAAATACTAACACTGACTGATTTCTGAAAATTTAAATATCACTTTTCTATAAAAACGGCAGATTTTAGATCACTTCATCACCCGCCCAAAGAAGATACGCCAATCAGTACCCTAATTTCTTCAAGGAGGAGTAGGCTGAAATAATGATATTCAAAGTTTTATAATTCTATTAGATTTGATCGCTGAGGATTAAAATATTTGATTGCAAAGATTATTTTACTGAATAGGATCCATAGGATCGGAATATTATAAACAATTTTGATTTCATAATTTTTTTAGAAGCAATTATTGATTGAAAGAAAATAAATTATTACATTCCACATTTAAATCCTTTTGAAAATATGTACGTGATTTTTTCCATTGTTAAAAGTTAAAGGAGAATGATTTTGTTTAATATCTTTGTAGTGTACAAGACGGATAAGAAAGTTAAGTTTATAGAAAACCTCAAAATTTATAAGATAAATGAACCACCCATTTATGTTTTTAATAGCTTTATGATGTCATGGGACTGGTCTCTAACACAAAGTTTCATGTACACAATAAAGAGAGCTTAAGACAACTAAAATAATTCTCAAGTAACTAAAACGAAACATCGTTGACCCTATAAAAGTGCTGTTAATAAGTATGCCTTTGAAGCCGTTGCTGTAAAAAAATTTCTAAAAGGTAATAAAAATTCACACACTTGTGAAGTGAAATAAACTTTTATTCACTGCACATTCGAGCTAAAAACTGTCAGCTGAAATGGTATTTAAGCAAGGTGGTATATATTGTGGAATTTAAGCAGGACCATGAATTTCACAATTGCTCAGATTTTTATTTTCAGACTCCCGCATATAAAAATGTTGTGCTTTGTAGTGCATGTAAAGAAAATTGTATATACATTTTTAATGCTTTTTCTGAAAAAATTGCAACCCAATTTCGGCACAGAACTGCAGTTTCTGTAACAAGATCATATACCACATTCATTAATTTAATTTTAATTTGTTGCGATTTTGATTTATCGCGTTTACGCGTATACAGAATTGCAGATCGACAGATGGTCAATACTTGATATATTTGGCTTCAAATTTGAACAGAAATATATTTGAATGCTTAGGCTGTGTACTGAATTTAATCCATCTAGCTCTTTGCGTTTCACTCTGACAAGACAGATTTCTTATGAAAGGATTTCGTTCAAATTTGATAGAAATCGACTAAACGTGGAGATTCATCAAAATTTCGATATCAAATTTTTGAATAAGTACATTATTTTTACTTTGTATACTTCGTTACGAAAATAATAATAATAATAAACAGTTAACAACAACAACAAAAAACAACAACAACAACTTATGTGTACCAACTAAGGGCATTAAAATTTTAAAAGAGCTAAAATTTGAAACAAATTGGATCAAAAGTTAGGAAATTGCAAAAATTTTAGAATGTTAATCACATATTACGGATAATTGTAAATTATTAGTTCTAAAAGCAGAAATGAAATTGCCGGAAAGGAAAAATTTAACGTTGGCAAAGGCATGTAAATGATAGATGTGATTAGACCATTGAACAGAATTAAGATTTAATATAAAGATAGAATTGAGACATTAACATTACTTAACGATACATTAACTTAATGCATGACAGGAAAAAAAAAGCTCTATTGGATGCAAATGTAAGTTTTCTGGGAGTTTCATACAGGTATGAAATACTTCCTTACATGCAAAAAACAACTTGCCAAAGAATATGATTTATTATGATAAATTCATCAAAAGGAAATTCTTTTGTAAAATATAAAATTCTTTTCTTTTTCTATTTATTTCTATGCATTTTAAATTTATCTTCCAAGAACTGATTTGTATTAAATAGAAATCATCTATATTTTTAGAGTTTTTATAGATTCAAAAACACACCACCAGAGAGAATTTCATTAAATGCAAAGCCAAATCACATGTCCTTTTATTATGAAGCATACTTATTTATTTGAGTGATCAAAGAATTATAGTGGAAAGAAGTTTATTGAAAATATCACATTTCATTAGCACAATAAAATCCAAAATATAGCTCAAGAATGATTTTTCAGTCTACTATATATAAAGAAATTCGAGAGTAAAGTATTATTCACCGATTTCAGCCAGTCAAAACATAAAGCGAAGCAAACCAAACAGGTGAAATTCTACTAGGTCTTTGGTCGTGGAGAATAACAAATCTGTGTGTAAACACCTGAGTCAAAGGTGGTGGTGGGGAGTTCTTGATCGCGAAGGTGAATATTATTTCTTGCGTGAATGATTTTACCTGGGCAGCGATGGCCTTGTGGTAAGGTCTCGGCATCGGAACTGGAGGGTTTCAGGTTCGAGACCCGATTCCACCGAAGAACCGTCGTGTAAGCGGGCCTGGTGCACCGTCCGGGCCAAACGTCCACCGGCTGGTTTGGTGTGGAGTTGGAGGTGCCAGCTTAGGTGTCGTTGTTGCCACCCCTAATAAGTCTAATATTTCCTTTTTCTTTTACATCTTATTCCAACTTGGAATCTGGAAACCCGGTTGTGATTTAAGTAGAATATGCTGTGTTTGCTTTAAGTATGGAATTTATAAGTTACGTTATTTCATCTCTTTGATGTACGGATCGTTTGATCAATTTAAGTCTATGTCATCTGTAATTACGCTCATCAGTTTCTATCATCATTGTGTAAATAGCCTTATGGAATTCTCTGTCTTGTGTAGTGCAAAAATAAACTGATTCCAAACATAACAGTTTCGGTTCCGAGTCATAACATTCGTTCTCGTCATCAGACCGAAGTTCAAAATTACGAGGTCCGTCCCAAAATAGCCCTACTGTTGCTTTAAAATGGGACGTTGGTATAACTAAACTAAAAGTCTTATTTTACTGGATGGCAGTCTTGGTTTAAATTTAATACTGCTTTTCGTTGAGCCTCAATCAAATGCCCCAACCATCAATCCGTAACTGCAACTGTGATTTTTATTCGAATTATATTGTTAAATGATAAAATGCCTGTTTATTATTAGGATTATTCGTCGTTTTGTAAATTGTTTGTTCCTTTTAAAATATTAATTGTGAATGACACCATAACTTCTTGCCGAAATGCAGCTTTTATAAACATTTACTCAAAATTGAATGCTGTTATATTAAATTATTTGTCTTATGTTAAGATAAAAAAAGAAAGAAATATAGAAATGTTAATTAACCAACTGTTATTATTTTATCCGATTTTGCGTAATCGAACTGCTGTATACTTTGCACAATTAAGAGCAGGTATTATATATTTTTCTTCTTTAATATATTGAATTTTCCTACTTATGTATTTAGCAACAACATTTCCAATTATGATTCAAATCGAAATAATTTGTGAAGATTTTAGAAAGAGTAAAAGTTGAAAATAGTTACGTATTATAAAGTTGAAGAAATGGACTTCTAAACAAATTAATTCTCTATCCTTGAATTCTTTTAAAGAATATTTGTTTTAAAAATTGAATATTTTATCTTAAATATTACAATAGTGTATTTGCCAACCATACAAAAAAAAGAAGAAAGAAAAAAGATTTTATTTCTAGATGGAAAATAAGGTAAAAAGTTCTTTTAGGTGCATAAGTAGCATCATATTTGGTTGTTATAAAATTTGTTGTGTGTCTACGTAAAATAATTTTATTGTTTTTATGAAACATATTATAAATGATGCAACCGGTCCTCAAATTTCATTAGTATTTGTAAGGAATGAAATATCATCTGAGTAAAAATATTTCTTTTTGTAATTAATTTATGTGATCTTAAGTGGTGTTTACTTTGAAAATTTTAAAGAAAATGTATAATAAAAAGAGTGATGCAGTTAAATTGATTATGCAGAACTGTTACTTGTTATATATTTTTTATATTATAATTAAAATGAGAAAATACATACATAAAATGTTTAACAAATCATAATTTTTATCGTGCTTGAATTTAAAATTGCTAGTTTACGCAAATAATTTATTTGCCACGCATTTGTGAATTGCTACTAAATAAATGTTTTGTGTCGGCTGTCAACATCATATAAAAATGTTTTTTAGTCTAAGTACAGTAATTTATAGTTTGTCAACGGATTCTGAGACAACCACATTTCGACGACTCCATCTCATTAAGGGGTGAGACACGGAACGATGAGTGCATTTCCGGTACTTTGGATTTTACCTATTAGTAAACATCTCCTCCTTTCATCTTTCCTTTCACCCCTATTTTTTATAAACCCATCCTAACGCATGCGCAAAAACGCGGAGGGTTTTACAATCCGTTGCTGAAACTATATCAATTCGATGTTTGCTTGAAATTCTTAATAATTGCAGATACCAGAATGATGAAACAACTTTGTTCATAAATATTCAAGTAATGCATGTTTTTTTTTCAAATTACTAGAAATTTTTGTAAACTAATTTAATAGTATCACTAACTTTACAAGAAATCTATTACTATTTTTATATCTGTTGAGTATCTGATAAAGTGTACTTTAAATTTTATCTTTACTAAACTGGCATTTCACTGATTCATTAGAGTTCACTGATTCATTAGATCAGTCATTAGATCATCACTGATTCATTAGAGTTCACTATTAGGAAATGGTTATTGATTGTTTGAGGTAGATTAAGTGTTAATTTGTAAAAAGCTTGAGCCCTCTTAAGCAGTGAAATATCTAACTGTTCAGGTGTGATTCTCTCAATTTAAACTGTTACTGGATACTGTACAGTAGTATTCTTATCCTGAATACCTTATATCAATTAATAAATAAATTTTGACTTTGATTGTATGAAATTGGAATACAACTGAATGAAATAACAAAAATAAACTTCAGTATTGAGGATTCAGAAAAAATAGATTTTTGAAATTATTATAAAAGTTATCGCAAAACATAATTATACTATTATCCTTAATTTTTCAATCTTATAATGTTGGTTATGTACCTCCTTCCCCACTCAATTTTTTTGTTCTTGAAAATTAATACGATGTTAAAAAATTTGTGTATTAGTCATAACCTAAATTATTTTAACTCTTCTCATCAAACACTAAGATAATGTCAGTAATGAGGTTTTTGGTAATTTTTCCAAAAGATGAGGATGGAGAAGGGAAAAAAATTAATGGAAAATGATGGGCTATTTAATAGCAAATTACCTGAAGTGGCATCTAATTCTAAAGGCAAAAATTAAACAGAATAGCATAGTAATATTCCTTGGCATTCAATGCCTAAGTGAGTTTCTTAAAATGCTTAAATATTTGCTCTATTAAAATTAAATATTTACTCTATTAAAATGAATACAAATGATTGAAATTATTAAACTGTTAAGCAACATTTTAGTGTTTTGTATATGTATTGTACATAGTAGTATTTTGATGAACTAAAAGGTTTTAGCACAGGCATACTGAACAAATCATTTTTAACTAGGAACATACAAATAACAGTGCTATATATTTACATAATAAAAAAAATAAATGGATATAAGCTTAGTTTGTAAATAAGTTTATCAAAGTTTTAAAAATGTTGCAGAAGGTTCTTGAAAAATGCGAGTATTAATAGTGAAAAATCTTTTACAATCTTTGGTGCAAATTCTTAAACAGACCATGATAGAACATATTCCTGTTTAGAAATCTTTTAAGATACAATAAGGTACGCTAGCTGTAATATTTCTATCAAATATAAAAGTGAGAAAATTTTATGGCATATCCCAAAAGTGTTATGCAATATATTGAAAGAGTAATGATTTATCTTGGAAGAAGCATACATATATAGAATGAAAATACTGTACTGTTGATAAAGAAGTGCTCAAAAGTTCTCTTAATCATTTTTTTTTTTTGTGTGAGTATTAATTGCATTCCATTCCATCCTTTGTATACCAACCATTAAATTTGCCATTGCTGGATTTTAGGCTTAACGGTATGCCATTAGTAAACATAATCAACAGATGCTATCTTCGGGGATTATTCATTGATTCTATTTTTGGTGATTAATGAAATGCAATTAATGCATTAGTACCAAATTTTGTACTCATTAAGCATATGCATCTTTGATAATTGATTTACCATTTTGTCCAGATATATTAAAAATGCAATTATGTCTGGTGTCTTATGAGACCAGGCCATCTCAGCTTGACACCATTTAACTTTTTTTCCCTTCAGACTACATTAAAATTATTATTACCATAGGAAATTTGCTGTGAATTATAGAAATAATTGGTTCAGCTACTCAGAAGGTTAATAACACAAGTTATAAATGGGTTATTATGCTATCACCTTTTGGACGGTTACAGATTCACTAATGATGCTCACATGCATCTACATTAACCTGTGATAATGGCTGAGGTTTACTCTCTTTAATGTAACTGAAATTTATAGCCAGTTGTTTATGGCTTTTTCAGTTGAAGCTATTACTTTTCGGTACCTTTAGCTAGCATTCCTGGAACATCAAACAAATGTTAATACCTCTAAATTTAAATATTATATGAGTACTAAATAAGCTGTATAGTGTCTAAAGTAGTGCTAAGCATCAAAATGAAAATATCTAATATTAAAATCTAATATTGAAAAATGCAAATGCCAGAAATTATTATATTACCATGCAGGTGAGAAAGTATAATCTGCAATCATTAAAATGTACAGTTTCATTAAAATATATGTGTTGTTTCATGAAAAAAAATTCACTGCAGACAATTCCAACAATTTTTATTCTTTTCCATATCATAGCTAAGTAATGACATGCAGTATTTCAGAATTTCTATGCTGTAACATAAAATATTATAGATTATTCCTAAAAATGTTCTGCATTATTGTAAAAAAGTTTGTCAGCAGTGTCCCAGGAAAATTTGCTGTTTAATAAGTGTTAGTGCTTGATTTTTAAAAAAATGCTTTTTCATGTAAAAGAAAAAGAATTTGTTAATAATAAAAAAAGAAACATGAAAAAGAAGTGATGCTCGTTAGAAGTTATGCAGTGTCTGCAATTGATAAAAGTATTAAATAAGAGTAAGTAATGTTGAAGAAAAATATTCTTTTCTATCATAAAAAAAGCAGTTGTTTTCTGTGCATGATATCCCCCCCCCCAAAAAAAAACAATGTTCATCATATAATGTACTGTAAAAGATTAGTGATATTCAAGAAAAAATTTCCTTTTCCATAAAAATTCCATAAAAAAAGAAGTGGAATTGCTTTCTAAGTATGTTATTCCAAAAAATGATCTTTGTACTATAAAATAGATTATATCTTTTATGCAAGAGAAATGTTTGCTGTTTTGTGAGATATATGGTTTCTGAGTAAAAGTGCGTAAAAAAAGTTATAAAATAGATACTTCATTTTTTCCTGATAAATTTCTGTATCATGAAAATTTGTATGTGTTTTTTCAATTTCGAAATATTTTAAAATGTAAAAGTTTTATGAAAGATTATGATTTTGTGTTATAAACAAAATATCAAATTTGTGTCCCAAAATTAATATAAGATTTGAATTTGTCACTATTCATAGAATAAAGTGTCAGTAAGAGAAAGCAATTAGACAGCTGATAGTTTCAGATTAGTAAAAGTGGAGCACTATATGTATACAACATATTTGCATTGTTGAACAATATTTCAAAAATAATGAAAGTGTATTGGTCAATATTCAAAAATTTGAGAATTGATCCCTTATATCATGATTTAACACCATTGGGTTTCTTTTATTTATTTAAAATCAAAGATCTATTTCAGTATATTGAAGCAACCTACAAGCAAGCCCACATTGAGGGAGGAAATTCAACACAGCATCAATGAAATTCAGCCAAATTTATGCAAAATGATCGTGGAAAATTTCAACAAATGTGCCATCAAAGTAATGAAATTCATTTACCTTATGGGCCATACTATACATAGCCCTATCCTGTGTCCTTTGATTTAATAAAAATATAACAATTTAAAGAAAAAAATCCTGTTTTTTATTTAATTCAAATCTTGTTTTAACATGTTCTATCATGTAACATTCCATTTTTACTAGACTTAAACTATCAGGTCAAATGTTTTTTTTTAATAGAGTTGCCAATATTTTACAGCATGGATGGTGGCAAAATCAAATCTTGCTGTAATTTTATGATACCCTTTAAAAAGACATGATAGCTTAGAAAAGTGTGGTAGTGTATTGTAAAAAAGAGCGTTGCATGTGTTATTTATGAAATATTTTGTGCTCAGTTGTTATATAATAAAATAAAAAATCGTCTGCAGTTTTCTACAAAATTCTATGTTTATTATCTTAAAATTGTATAAAATATGGTATGTTTATAGAATATTTTGTGTGTGTGTGTGTTCCAGAATGTGTTTTCCAGAAATGTTTCTCTTAAGTAAAAAGATATATTTGATAGCCTAAAGCAGTGTATATCTTGTAAAATGGTTATATATCTGCTAGTTCTAGAATATTTTGTACTCACTTACTGAAAATGAGAGGAAAGATGTATTTGATTCAAATGCAAGTGTTATTATTTTAATATCCTCGAAATGTATCTGTTGGATTTTTGGTATTTCAAAGGAATATTGATATTTTATATAAAAATCTAAAACCAAATGGTATTTTTAGTTAATATTTATTTTGAATGAAACCAGTTCGTAAGTGCAAATCCAGACTGTATGTGGTTTTTTAGGAAACATTATGCTATATCCTTAATGGTTTTATTTTGCATACTCTTTAGTGGCTGAAACCTTTTGCTTTTGTTTCAGCCTTTCACTATGATTTCAGTCTGAGTCAACTAAAAAGTTTATAAATCTAATTTATTTGTTAAGACCAGTTACATTTTATATTACATTTTTTGTAAAGGATTTTGATTTAACTTACAATTTAGATAATTTAATGGATGAATAAAGCATAGGCAAAATAGTTGTAATGTTTAAAGATGTATATGATAATCCAAAAAAATATGGTTGTGTCTTTAAAGTATACTATAAAATTTTCCATGAAATATATTATAATACTTATAACATAAAATTATTTGTTATAGTCAAAAAAAAAAGTGTTTTATTTAAAAATGTGAAGACATTTTTTACTACCAAAGTTCATGTAAAACTGGCTTTGGTGACTAACTTGTTTACCCAGATTGATTTTTTAAGGCTGTTAAATATTAATATGGAATACATAAATATATATATTTAAATTTCATCATGTTATTTGAAAGGCTGAAAAACATAAATTTAATTGAATAAGTCAAAACGGATTATAACATAAAAAAAATGTATATGCTGCAAAATAAGAGCAGTGGTAAAAATCATATTTCAGAATTAATTTCCAAATATAATATTTTTAAAAATCTTAATTTTAACATTGGTAACATTTGAATATTTTAATGGATTGATTGTATATTTTAATGAATTTTAATCTTTGAATATTTCAATGGGCGAGTTTGAATTTCATAACGTCAAAAATGGTTTCAAATTGTGTACAATATTTTAAAAAAATTGTTAAAAATTAAGAAAAATGTTGTATAAAAATGAAATTGATGTAATTAAAAAGTAATCTGAGTTTTATGATAATGCAAATAGTATTTTTATGAGATAATAGTTTTAGAAGACACTAATAAATTTCAACACTTCTTAAAGAAAATTTCCCTTTTCTTTAGAAGTTGTCTGTTTCATTAAGTAAGTTATACAATTACTTATCTAACAATTATGCCTATTGTCACAGATTAAACTTTGTTTGCCTATTTCTTGATTTCTTTTACACCTTTTTTTCTACTGAATGAATATAATTTTTGGTGAATCTTATCTAGTGCATTTCCAATATTATTTTGCATTATTCATTAGTTGGTAAACATATTAGTTGGTAAAGCATTGATTGAAATACAGCTGTATAAATGCTCAATGAAGCATTTAGAAATATTTGTATGATGATTTGTTTACTGTACTAATGCTATTCAATAATATGTAAAGTGATTTGTGTGCTGTGAAAGTTAGCATTATAAACAATATGATATAGATTCTTTGCATAAGTTCTTTTTTTTTTTTGCTTTAAAAATAGTTGGAGTTATATTTCAATAATTCTTGGAATCATTAAAAAAAGTCCTGTTGTATTCTAGAAAAAAAAAAAAACAATACTTTGTTTAAAAAAACAATACTTTTGAAAAAATATTAAATTTTATTCAGGTATATATAGTATTAAAGAGAAATTGAAGTATAGGCTATGAAATTATTGTGCAAAATTATAAACATTTCAATATTTCCTAAAATTTATTTCCATGTTATTGAATAATTGATCATTCTTCTGTTTTATTAAAACTATTCTCTTGCTTTTTTTTTTCTTAAATTTTTTATTGTGCACCTATTCTGTGTATAATTTAACCAATATCTCTTTTAATGAATTAGGCTATTCTGGGCTTAGTTTAAATCTTATATAAGTTTATTTAATATTCTTTTACTGAATAGAAATAATAGATTCATTGATATCAACATGTTTTAAGCATTAGTGTTATTTTACCTTTGAATGGCCTTAGTTGAATGATGCATTCTATCACCCTTTTGTTTTCAAACTGATTTATGGATGTATTTTGGCTGTGAACTGAGAGGGTTGAATTAAATGATAATGTTGTTGAATATTGAATACATTAACATTGAATTTAAATACATTAGTCGATAATTCCAAACTAATTGTTTTTAGTTTTCTTATTTGCTAATATCTTTGTTAATATTAAATAACATGTATTTTCCCCTAAGATGGATATCGATAACTATAATAGCTCTGTTTAAATAGAATGCCCATTCATAAAAATGTTTAATCCCTTACTGCAAAATCTTCTGAACCTAAGATAGGAAAGAGGAAGCTTTCGTCGGAATAGAAAAAAATGTACTTAAAATAGATATTAATTTTATTATACTTATTTTCAACTCAAAGAATTAATTAACTAATTTGCTGCACCCATTTTATTAACTAGTTTCATTGCATAATGAATTTTTTAATCCATTTTTTCCCCTTACAGTAAAATGTTGAAATTTATGCATTTTACCTTCCAAATATTAAATACAATATTCTAGTATTATAAAAAAACTTTCATTATTTAAGTTTTTTAAAATCTTGAATTGGGGGGAAAAAATGCAACATTTTTGTTTAGTATTACGGCTGGCAGCTACAGTATAAATTTATTCAATAATAAATTGTATCAAGAGTTTAATTTCCTGCTTTTTGCCTTGTAAAGATTATTTTATTAACCTTTTATGTTATTGGTAAGGATGGTTTAATTGGCAATGTCTGAATAGCGGTATGATTTAACATTATAGTATAGTACTCTTTGCTATAGTATATTTTTCTGTCAACTTAAAGTTATGAGCAAGGTATTTTTGAAAAGTAATAATATGTGTTGGTATTGTTGGTTTCATCTGAATGAAAACCATGTACTTTTTTAAAGCTTGATCTTGAAATTAAATATGTAAAATATGAATATTCAACTGTTATTTTGAAAATTTCCAAAAGAAATCGCAAGAGCTTATTTGTAGACTAAATTTCATTAATAAAAAAATACTTTCTTGTACACAGAGTAAGTAATATGATCGAATTTTTTATAACATGCAATAATCATAATTTATTTTTATATTTTAGCCAGCACTGTTCAGAAATATAATTTGGTAGTTATTGGAGGAGGCTCTGGTGGATTGGCTTGTGCTAAAGAAAGTAAATATTAGAAAAAGGAAATGAGTATTTTTAACTAAAAGATATATTTTTAAAAAATGTTTTACTAATTGCAAATTTTTTTTACAGCTGCATCTTTGGGTAAAAGAGTTGCTGTCTTGGATTATGTAGATCCATCTGTCAGAGGTAAGTTCAAGTATGATGCATGACAAGAAATGCATTTGAGTCTGCTATAGCAGTAGATTTTTTTCCTTTGCTGACTGTTAAACCACAAATTTTTGAGATTTGACTCTTGATGAATCATCATCATCACATGGCAAATTGTTTACACCCTAATCTGATGATCGAGTATATGGAATGGGTAGATTAATTGTGGAAGAGGATAATAACTTTGTAAGAATTTTTCTGTTGCTTTAAATGAGTGATAGTTATTTTCCTTTTTCATATTAAAATTTCTATTCAAGTGGATATTTTCCTATTTCTTGTTGCACATTATTTGAAAATTTAGTGGAAATTAAAGTTGCATTTGAACAAATTCTTTAAAATTTTTATGTAATGTTTGCATCTTCTTCAAGTTTTCTAATAATGTTTTCGTTAGAAATGTACCCAAGTTGGTTTAGTGCAGTATCCGATGCCAACTATACGTTTCTGTTGTTGTATATGCCAAATAATCAATTTTTTTGCCTTTCAATTATTTCATTATTTTACTGACATTTTACAAACAATGGAAAACACCAATTCAACATATAAAATCATCAGACAAATATATATGTAATAATTCCATGTTCATTTTTAATTATTATTAGCTATTTACTGATTCCATATGCAATTGACCATGTTCATATTTAGACTGATTGAATTCTAAATTTAATTGGGGAAACTGTATACTAGATTTTCCTTTTTTAAGGATTAATATTACCCTACTCATCAGAAATATAATTTTTTGCAGAATTATAGTGGATACATTCTGCTCATTAAATAATTTTATTTCAACAAAGGTTTAAATAAAATTATTTAATGAAAGGTTGTTATTGCTAAACCTAAACAAAATACGTAATATTTAATATACATATGATAAATGCGTGCATGCACGTGCACACACGCACATGCACACAAGTGGATGCAGTTCTCAGATGGATATTTGTATATTGTCAAAGATTAGATTATAGGGCTGGAAAACCAGATTTGAACAAAAGCAAGCCTGGAAACAAGTTGGATTATATGTTGGTTGTTTTTTAAAGGATTATACTAATAGTAATATTTTTTTTTTGTTACCTAACTTAGGATGTATCTGAAATGCTTTTGTGGAAAGATCCTTCTGTTATTGTTCTTTGCTGCTATTTTGATTTCTAAGATTAGAAGTTACGAGGACATGAATAAATTTTTTTTTTCTTTTGTGCAGAATTCTTAAGTTTTCTTCAAGTAATATAGATTACATTTTTATTTTTCTAATGTTGCCCACTTGGTTCTGAAAATGTCTTGAATGAATGAATGAACGAACATTTTACAATGTCAATACTACAAAAAAAAAAAAAAAAAACACCCATAGAGTATTATTACATTGCAAATAGAAATGCGGAATCTTGAAATTTTACTGTATTCATGAAAACCATTGATGGGCTTGAATTTTTATTTAAGCCTGTCACTTAAAAATCGTTTGAAAGCTGGAAAAAATTGAACAAATTTGTTTTATTCAGAATCTGTTCTATATACTTGCATAAAAATTATGAGGAAATTAATTTTAAATATTCTTAGTTAAAGGTTAAACAATTGTATTAGATTCAATTTTATTGTTGCTATTTATTGAATTTACATATTTGATTTCCTTTGGTAAATAAGGCAAATTGATGGAATCTTGTATCTTAATCTTAAAAAAAACTATTAAAACTAAATGTAGTAGGGACAACAGTTGACTGATTGCCGTCTTTTAAGGATTGTAGATTCTTTTTATTTCTTGATTTCAAGGTATCATTCATACATAAAAATGAAAATTAAACTTTTTTTGTTGAAATCTTTTGGTTAAGATCCATCAAATACCTGTCCAATTAAATGTTTAACTGTATCAAATGTTTGCTTTTGCATTGCTATGATAGAAAGATACAGAGGTGAGAATCAATTGTGGTATAATAATATTGTTTTTTAAGAATGTCTACTTTTAAATTTTTAAATAAAATTGTAAATAGTGCCTACTTTACTGAGTAAGTTGAATGGAATGCTGAAAGTAGTCAGTAATGATGTTATACATTATTTGCATGATGCATGCTTGTAATATTAGATACATTGAAAATTATGAATATTTTTCTCAGTTCAAGTAGAGATTTCTTTTATAGCCTATATTGCCTCTAATACTTGTATTAATATTCAGCAAAGAACAATTTGAAGGGGGCAAAAGTAAGAAAAAAAAATAAGATGCACGTAGAATCTAGCTCCTTTAAATAGATTAAAAAACAAACAAACATAACATACTCATTGAGGCTTTACTTATATTGACGAGTGGTTCAGATAAAATGTTTTTTTGGAAGGATATAAATTATTATTGCCTTTTGTAATACAATACAATCTGTTTCACTATTGATGATTTTCATTATTTTGAATGCTCTATTGTTACAGTTATCACAGTTAACAACCTTATGGTATCTCAGCTATATTAGAATGAGAAAGCAGTATGTACTTTTTCAAAGCTTTCAAAATTTTAATGAAATATTGCTGTATTTTAATAATTGTAATTGATTTTACCTAATTTTAATTTTTATTATGAAACTTTGGTTGAGTATGTAGAATAAGTTTCAAACGGAAAACTTTCTTTCTGTTCAATAACAAAAACAAAGCCATATAAACTATAAAATTGTATATTTCCCTTGTATAGTGGCATTTGTTGCAAAAATTTAACAGAATGTACAAGACTAGATATTTAACATAGATTTTTCAAGCCTTAGAGAAATAAGTATTGGAAGAAACAAACAATCTATAACAGTAACAATAACAAAAATATTGATACAGAACGTGCCAATAAGAGAAATGTTCACACTGCCATTGTAGAGAACAATCGAACATTTTAATTCAACTTTAGTGTAATGAATAATGTAATTTAATTGCGTTTATGTGATATAGAACTTCTAATTTTCCTTGAAGTTTCTGGAAAAGCCTAAGCAAATACTTATTTAAATGTTTGATAATTCCAAAGGGCAAATGTCAGATATGCCAAATGTGTGATATTAATATCATACATGTGGCCATTTTTCATCATGCATCAGTTTTAAAACTCTTTTATTTGAAGCAAATTTATATCCTAGCAATTCTTGAAGAGCTACTGTTGCACTGTTCAAAGCTCTAAAATATAAAGCTTTGAAGTGCATAAATCTTTTAATTTTTGTATACTGGAATAAATTTTGCTTTTTGATGTAAATGAATGCATATATTATGCATGGAGTTTTATGGAACAATAAAAAAAATGATCTTTAGTTCTGTCGTTAGTTATATTATTAGCTATATAATCCAGAAAGATAATATTAAATGAGCCATTAGGAACAGAATATATTCATATGGTATAATATATATGAACACCAATGAATTTGTGTTGTATACCAGTATCCTCCTTTTGTAGCTCTAATAAGCATCCAAATTTTGCTTATTGGTGTGTGTGTGCGTAATATAATTTGCAGAATCAGTTTCTCCATGCTTTCAAAGGTTAACTAAGTATAAAATTTGACCTCATTCCATTCATTAAATGTTCCTCTTAATAGGAAAAGTTTATTGATATTAAAAAAATTGAAATGATAATTATATTTTCAAAAGCTTACTGTTTCATCTTTAAGTATTAATATTACACAGCCTATTTCTTTGTTCAATTAATATAATGTTATTAACAAATGCATTTTCTAATAAATATTAAGTAAAATTTTTTGAAGGAAATGTGCTTTTTAAATGTATCCTATGTTCCAACATCTTTGGGTATTGGAAAAAACATGCAGACTTGCTTTAACTGAACAGATGGCATTATGTTATAAACTTTCCTATACTTTACTTAAGGATTTTTCTTTTGAAACATACAACACAATCTTTACATTTTATATTGTCACTCCAAATGAAAGTCTGGTGTTATCAACATAAAATAAATTTGTTTTTTCTGGGAATAATGAATTTAATTAATGATGCAGTTTAGGAAATTAGAATGCATTATTATCGATAGACAACTTGTCATTACCAGTTATCAATTTCTTAAAAAAAAAAAAAATCTTATTTAATGTACATGTTGCACTATTCAATGAACTTCTTTCAGTTTATGAGGATTAAAAATATCAGTCTTGTTTGTATATTCCATTATATTCATATAGGCTAGAATGTTTAAGTAATGTATGTTCAATGCTTTAGTAAATTTATATCGTATAATGCATATGTACCTTGTTTATTTTCTTTAATTTGTTTTCATCAGTTTCAATATACATCTCCTGAATGAGGATCATCATTGATACAAAAAGCAGAAATAATTTCATGAACAAATGTGATTGGTTAGAACATTGTCTTTTTGAATTTTGTGCAATTGTCTCAAGCTTGATAATTGTTCCTCCCTTTATGCAAGACTGAGGCCCACGTTACTTATTGATTTTATCTATCAATCCCTTATACTTGCATGCTCACTAAAAATTCTGATCTGATATTCCAACAATAAATTCAAAGATTTTATTGTTTTTACATTGGAATTCAAAGGTGCAACTGGATCGCTGGTAATATTGAAATATGTCATTTGACAATATTAATCTGTGATAGCAGTAAAAATGGTTTTTGATCACACATTGAACATTTATGAATTATTTCAGTCATTGTCTTATATTGTCATTTTTATCATATCTTTTTTCTGGTGATATAAATGGTAAATTGTTCTTCTGAAATATTTTTGTTTTGTGAAGGAAAACAATAAATCTGGCTTTAATATTCTCTTCTTTCTATCCATACTTCTTTCTATCCATATGCAGTCTTTCAATTTTTATTCGCATGTTAGATTTTTATGGCATATACCCATCTCTATGTTTTGAAGAAAAATTGATTTATTATAGAAACTATACTATAAAAACATTTCTTGTGTTGCATTTATATTTGTAAAAAAAATGGCTTTTAATTTCAAAAACCTCATTTGATATTGCTAGATGTTTAATTTAGGATGACAGTCATTAATTACCAAACCTATAATATGTTTTGAAAGAACTTGTTTTTTATCCTCAACATCTTAAATTTTGAATGCCATAATATTCGATAATCCTGAAAATTATTTTATAGGTAATAAAAATAATTATTTATCTCTTTGTTGAATTGCTTTTTTTAAAAAATCTGTAAACAACCTTAATAAATTAAAAGGAATTACTTATTTATAAATTTGATTGTATGCTTTTATATTTTAGGAACAACTTGGGGTCTTGGTGGTACATGTGTAAATGTTGGATGTATTCCTAAAAAGCTTTATCATCAAGCTGCATCTTTAGGTAAAGCCATAAAACATGCCAAAAAGTATGGGTGGAATGTTAATGAAAATATTATACATGATTGGGATACTTTACGATCTGCTGTTATTGGCTATGTTAAATCGCTAAATTGGGGCCACAGAGTTCAGTTAAAACAAAAGTAAGTTTATTTTATTTTTTTATATTGGTCATTATTTTTATTGTATATGAAATTAGCTTTAATTTAAATTTTTTATTATTAAAATGATCTAGGCTGTAAACTAGGTTAGGAGCAAATTGTGTAGCATCAAAAATAGACAAGAAGTTAAAAATATGTATATTTGAAAAAAAAGAAAGTTTTCATTAAATTCATAACCAACTAAAAGTTTTAAACATTTTATGCTATTGCAATAATTTTTTTAATTAGTGATTATAAATGTGTTTACCCTTAGGTTTCATTTTCAGATATACATGATTTCTATATTTAATATAACA
>JAPMOR010091194.1:0-58014 GCA_026543865.1 Argiope aurantia | reverse complement strand
TTAGGTTTCATTTTCAGATATACATGATTTCTATATTTAATATAACAAGAGTGCAAAGCGTAAGCAACAAAGTAATTTTTTTTAATCTTACTAGTGTGAAATTGTGGAAAAGTGTTGTTACTCTCTTTTTAATGATAAGCAAACTCAATAAAGTGATGCATACTCTGCTATCGGGACCATGACATTACAGGTGATACAAGGACACACAAAGTGTACAGAGTCAATGGCGTGCACAGCACAAGTCGTCACATTTTCAGACATTTGTTGCAAGTGAAAGTGATATCATACATTCAAAATGGTACAAGAAACTTCTGAAATTTTTATATGAGGTAGAATTCATCTGAAAATTTTAAACATTTTAATGATATTACAATAATTTTGGAGACCGGGACAGCCCAGTTGGTAGAGCATTGGATTCACATCCCTTAGGTTGTGAATTTGAGCCCCATCAGCTGAAGACTCTTCTTGTGTGTGGCGGCTGTCGTGGTCACAAAGTCCTCCATGTCGAGAGTAATACCACTGGGAGTTGGTATTACTCTCGACAGAGGTGATCATTCTCTGATTCAGGTCTAAATTACGATCTGTGGATGAGTGAATGAAATGCATGAGTAGCTAAGTCGTACTCTTGACCCTAGTTGGTGCTACTGAAAAAACAAGAGACGCTGACTCGGCTTAAATCGCTGATAGATGACTGTCAGCAGGCTTGTAAAGTGCCGTAAGTCACAAAAAAACAACAATAATTTTTCTAATTAGTGATTATAAATGTGCTTACCCTTAAGTTTCATTTTCAGGTATATGCTGTTTATTCCATGTCTAATATATACACAAGTCTGCAAAGTTTAATCTGCAAAATTTTTGGCTTACCAGTGTGAAATTGTAGGAAAATCCTGTTATTATTATTATTTCAATGAAAAGCTAAGTCAGTAGAAGAGTGATGTATATGCAGCTATTGGGAATTGCAGGTGATACAAGGATAAAGAAAATGCATTGAGTGAGTGTGCACAGTGTAAGTCACATTTCCAGACATTCATTGCAAGTGAAAATGATATCATGCAGTCAAAATGGTTAAAAGAAACTTAGAAAATTTTTACACAATGCAGAATGATCAGAAAACTGGAGGAAGGGCTAGTTTGATGAGTGTTGCTGAAGAGTTTGTGAATGTCAAATGTTCACATGCTTGGAAAGCATTCCAAAGTATAGGTACAGTTGTAAAGGTTGATGATAGACTGCCAAGGAAAAGAATGTCGTAATCAGATAGTGGGCAAAACTGTTGAGCATCTGTATTTTGCAACCAGACATAAAGTGTTGGTTTATACAATGATTTGATGATTACATAAAAATATCCTATTCTCTCAGTGTCTGGAGCACATTGTACTAACACCAGACTGCCAGCTGAATGGTTTACAATGGGGTAATGAATACAAAGACTGGTCTCTCTTCAACAGAGTCGTGCTCTTTACCAATGGGTGTCATTTTTGTTTCACAAATATTTCGTGAAGCCTGTCAATATGAAGAGAGGTAGGGACACATTTTTAATCCACTAACATTAGAGTAAGAGACCACTGGGGCATTCTAAGTGTGGTTATGTCAGAAAGCATAGTGATGAATGAAAGAACAGAACTCTATATTTACGATAGAGGTTTGGTGATCAGAGACTATTAGTGTGATGAAGATATCCTCCCTCACCAGCTTCTGTTCTAAAGTGCCATCAGTTCCAGACATGGTGTTTATGGATATTGTATGACCACATTTATAATAAGAACATTTTTTTATAGGGTCCATAGTATAAAAGTGCTATTACTCATCTATATGCACATAAAGTGTCATGCTACTGTTTGCAATATTTGAAAAGATGTTTATTTTTAAATTGAAAGGATTTTATTACGGATTTAAACAAATACATTTATTGTAGAAAAGCAAAGTTACATATATTTGTCTAGTTGTACTTCACCCAATTGTTATAGCTTGAAGAAAATGAACTGGAAATGCATATGCTGTTGCTTAATTTTATTGGTTAGTCATTATAATTATTGATATTATAAAAAAGGGAAGGGAAACTTGGAATTGGAAATTTATGGTACCTTAAAAAAGTAGTGCAATGTCCAGAGAATATGAAATTCTTTGCTTGAAGTTTTGTGGGTGAAATAGATCTAAACAATGAAATAAATCAAAAGGAAAAGCAGTTATTAGAAGGATGAATATTGCTAATATTGCTAATATTCATCCTTGCCTTCCAGAGGTTACAAGGTAAAACATATAGTCTCCTTAAGATAGTGGGAGGGTCCACAATGGATGAAAAATGCTTTTGAATTTCAAAATATTGATTCCCTCCAACCATGATTAGAATGAAGAGATTGAAAAAGAAAATTCTAAGACGACTTATATACTAGCAAATAATGAAGCTAGTGATATTGCAAATTGGTATTATAGATATTTTTTGAACTATAATATAATTATTCTTCTTGTTGCATGGGATCATTCGTGTCAAGCACAATTGCAAAAATATAAGTGGAAAGAGGCATGGCGAATTAACAGCTACAAAATTTCAGGAAGCAGAAAGGAAGGTTTATTTATGATTGAGACTGAATCTTTTTTCCCAAAAGAAGGAAGGAGATTGAAAACTCTACAAGTATTTAAAGGCAATTTTGGTGTCATTTGTTTAAAAACTAAAATTATTTATTGCAAAGACAGTGAAAATTTTCTTAGACCTACTTTTCTTTCACCGAAACATGAAGTGATAAAAGGGTTAATTTGTAATGCTCACATTAAGAACTGTCATGCAGGAGTCCAAATACTCTTGAATGTTTTTAGAGAAAAATATTGGATTTTAAACAGAAGAAAAGCAGTGAAATTTGTTTTAGTCAACTAAACTGCAATGTGATAATGGTTCTAATTTTGTTGGAACAATCGATTATTTAAAACAACTAGAATGGAGTCATATACAAAAATATGGAGCTATCAACTCTATTGAATGGAAATATAATCCCTCAACTGATGCTTAATGGAGCGGTGACATTAATTAGAATTTTATAAAATCTTTTGAAAAAATATTACGGCGAAAAAATTTTAATTATGAGGAAATGACTATGATTTTGGCAGATTGCGAGCGTGTAATCGACTCAAGACCTCTAAGTTGCAATTTTGTGAAGAGGAAGTAATAAAGCCAATTTCTTCATCAATGATTATATAAGATGTTCATGAATGCAGTCTTCCTCATTTAGATGTCGAGCAAAATTCTTTTTGCAAGAGACTCAAGTATAGAGACACAATACTTAAAGACTTAAGAAATCGTTTCAGATCTGAGTGTCAAGTGCGCTCATTAAAGGGGGGGGGCGGAAGTCAAGAAAATGTACAGTTACTGTTGGTGAAGTTGTTATGGTGGGTATTGCGAACGGCATCTCCTAACCAAACAGTCGGAGTTAAACAGAACTGGCTTCAGCTGTTCTGTTTTCAGTTTTCATATATGTACTAAGAACTTCTTGATGTAACGTTATGTTGTGTGTGTTGTGATTAAATGTTTTATATGCCAATCCTCAACAACGTGTCATCCATCCCACTTCTAAAAATTGCTGTGACCCACCAGCTTCACCGGATCACATTCTGGGTTGCATCGGATTTTCTAAGGTAGACTTAACTACCCTTATTATAGATTTTTTAGCGGTCAACAATGTACTGGAGCTGATTTGTCCAATCTTTTGAGGATAAGCAACAACAACATATGTCTATCTTTGTTTATTCAGTATATTTTTAAATTCACTTAGCCAAAACAGGCATCGGTTAGATATCAGCCTAGCATATTTATTTGAAATACTGAGTAACATAAAGTTATGCTACATAATTTCTGGCGCCCAATGTGGGTCGCATTTTGGCTGTTAATTGATATTTTGAGCTTGAAAAAATGGATGCGACACTATTTAAAACACAACGGAAATCGCTCCGTACGTCGTTTACGGATTGTGCAAAGGAAATTAAAGATGAACTTAATAAAGAAGCTTCTAATATGAAAGAACTTTTGTTTCCCCCCCCCCCCATATTTTATCGCAATTTGGCGTTAAATTTACGCGCTTGGAAAAGTGTCAAGCAAAAATAATTGATCTTATTTTGAAAGGTTAAGACACCGAAGCGGCGTATGAAGATTTTTTGTCTGCTGGAAAATACAGAGACAGATATTCTGAGCTTTGTTCGCAAATTGAACAAGTGTCTTTTAAAGAGTCATCTATGAAAGAATTTTCTGAAAAAAGAAAGTATAAGCTTTCGAAGAGCGCAAAGTTTAACGGAGATGCTTTCTGGGGATTTAGCATTCTGGGGTCAATTTTGGAAAATACACTACGACGCGAATATTCCTAATGAGGATAAAATGCAGCATCTCTTGCAAGCCTTTGTGCCTAAATCGAAAGCGGCTTACGCGGTGGTGAGTTTTTATGCCACAGTGGAAAATTATCTTAAAGCGATCTCGCAACTTCAAGAAAGATTCGGACGTGTTAATATACGTTAGTTATTCATGGTTACGAAAAATGCAGCTACAGGACTTCCGAAAACGGATCTACCTGCTTTATATGATGAGTTAGAAGCCAAAATACGAGCTTTGCAGAATCTTAAATGCTCACAAGAAACATATGGTGATTTTTTAAGTCCTTTAGTGGACTCTTGTCTGCCTGAAGAAATTTTGGTAGCTTGGGAGCAAAACAGAAGTATGAAAGGTGAATCTCAAGTTGGAAATCGCTCATTAGAAAAATTAATGGATTTTCTCAAGCAAGAAGTGAAAGGCAAAGAAACGGTCAAATTAGCACGAAATGGATTCTGTTCTCCTTCCAATAAAAGAAAAAAAAGAGAGTCAGTGGATAAACTGCATAATTACCCTACTTGCACGACCAGCCCTACCATGTGACATTTGTAAGCACTCATAGTAGGAATAGCACAGGTAAGCGAAATTTACTTTGCATCATTTGTAATAAGGATCATCCTCCCAAGGATTGTTTAGAAGCTAGAAATATGTTTCTTGATGAAAGAAAGTGTATTTTGGAAAATTGTGCTTGTTTTTTTTTTCTCGCATTTTTCAAAGTTATTTACCACCATTAGGATGATCGCCATTATTTAATGGTGATCATTTATTAATTTCATCCTAAAGAAAATACTAAGTATAAGTCTGTAAGTGAAACTAATAGTTGTAGTAAAACTTATGTGTTCCCAATGACTTCAATTGTGAAAGTGTGTGCTAATAACAGAGTAATAATCCTAAGAAATTTCATTGTCAGCAAATCTCAGTAGTCTTACATTTCAAAACATGTAATCGAAAAGTTGGGTATTAAATCAAATAATAAGATGATAATGCAACATATGTTATTTGGGCGGGGAAGAGAGAGAAATGCAGTCAAATTTATGATGTATATGAATTGCTTATTAGTTTGTTAGATGACTCGTACAAACTTCGTTGTTAAGGCTTTTGTGGAAAAGAGGATTTATGGCACAGTGCCAAAAGTTAGCAATCCTGCTATGATTAATAATTTGAATAAAAAGGACATAATTTAGTCAGATCTAGAATCGGATGACAGTGAAATTGGTTTATTGACAGAAGCAGATATTGCAGTAGTTTTGTTTTTAGATGAATCTGTCAAATTGAATTCTGGTTTGTTTTTGTTAAAAATTTGTTTAGGATATATTTGAACTGGGAAAGTGGAAGTTGCTAATACTTGTTGTACAAACAGTTTTTCTATTTTAAAAATTATTTCTTTAAGATTCGCCAATCAATGAGTTGTGCGAGTCCCGAAAGTATTGGAATTCTCGATACAGTTTCGAAGTTAAATAAAAATAATGTGCATTCAAAAGTGACCAAGGAATTTAGTTAAAGTTGAAAATTCTTCCGAACGATTGATACGAACTTTGTTTGCCTTTTAAATCAAATGCTGTTGAATTGCCTTCCAATAAAGAATTGACCTGGAAGGGGCATAAAAAGTGTGCGAACTCGCTCTTCGGAGTAAGCTTCTAGAGGATTATAAATCTGTGTTTAAGAAATGGGGAAAATTGATAAAGTAGACTGTGAAAATGAAACTTCGCATTTTCTGTCCCATCGACCAGTTGTGAAAACCGATAGTGTTCACTACTAGAATAAAGGCAGTGTATACAGTCGCTCCAAGCCAAACTCGGACACCATAGAAAAAAATCTTGTTTTGCAAAAATACTTTGACTAAAAGAAATTCAAAAAAAGTAAAGATGGTTTTCTAATAGTGAATTTATTGCTCTATTAAAAACAAACCAAATAACGCTAATTCATAAATTACAATCACAAATTTAGAGATAAAAATAAAATTGCGAAAGAAAGAGAGCGCAAGCCAAACTCGGACATCTCACAATAAAGCGCCAAATAGTTGCAACCCTGAGTGAAAATTGTTGACAACTTCATGAAAAACATTGCAGTTGTTCAGCGGAATTCTCGATTTGACGTTTTTTCATTTATTGCAGAAAAAAAAACTTAATTTATTGAAAATGTCAAGGCAAAGGGGCCAAACGAGCATAGAGTTAAGGAAATTGATTATTAAGCATACTGAAAATGGAAAGTCTGTGCGTGAAATATCGGAGATTGTCAAAAGAAGTCATTCCACGGTTCATGACATTATAAAACGCTACAAAACCAATAATCAGGTGGAAAATAAGCCTAAATAAGCCCATAACAAGATTTTCACCGAAGCAGATGAGCGATATTTAGTGAGAAAAGTGAAAGTAAATCCCTTCCTTAGCGCTCCAAAGCTAGCTATTATTGCTGAAAATGAATTAGGGGGAAAAGCTAGTCCATCAACAATTAGAAACATGCTCCACAAGAAAAATCTCAATGGAAGAAAAGCCAGACAAAAGCCTTTCATAAGTAAGCGAAATCAAAAAGTCAGACGTGAATTTGCAAAGGAGCATGAAAACAAGGATTTTTCTTACTGGAAACAAGTATTATTCACTGACTAAAGCAAATTCAATATATTTGGATTAGATGGCAAGCCATATGTTTGGAGAAAATCGAATGAGGAATTGCGTAGAAAAAAACTTGAAACCAACTGTGAAGCATGGTGGCGGATCAGTAATGGTCTGGGGATCATTTTCAGGAACTTTGCATTTCATTGAAGGGAGAATGGATCAGAATGTATACCTTGACATTTTAAAAACAAATTTGCCACTATGTGTGCAAAAACTTTCGCTTGGCAATAATTGGAGATTTTATCAGGATAATGATTCCAAGCATAAAGCTTATAGAGTGCGTTCCTGGCTCCTATATAATTGTCCTCACGTCATGGAAACACCACCCCAAAGCCCAGACATAAATCCCATCGAGAATTTGTGCGATCCTCTTAACAAAAAAGTCCGGGAACACGCTGTTTCAAGTAAAACTGAGTTGAAAAGAGTATTATTGCAAGAATGGGACAATATTCAGCCTAATTTTTGTGAAAAATTGGTGCAATCTATGCCTAAAATGGTTATTAAAATGGTTATGAAAAACAAAGGATTACATACAAAATATTAATTCATTTGAAATATTAACTAGTTTTAAAAATATTCTTAGCCGTCTGAGTTTGGCTTGTGCGTTAATTTTTGTTTTGTTTTTTACCATAATTTCTGGTTACAATGTAATAATTTATGTTTTGTTATCTGCTTTTAATACTGCAATAAATATATATTTGAAAATGCATTTTATTATTTTGCTAATCATTTTTATTAAATTTTTTTTTACTTAATTAGTAGATTTTCTTTGATGTCCGAGTTTGGCTTGGAACGACTGTACGTCATAAAAGTCACAACTGAACTTCACATGGAATAATTCAATGCAGATTTGTTTTGTCAATGTAAATATACGATTTCGAAAAATTTTTATGTACATATTCACAATTAAAGTGTTTTCTCATATTACATCCATAGTGATCATTGAAGAATTTTTACAAATTGTCCGCGGCAGAATTATGGATTATTTAAAACGGGAGAACGATTGTTTATGAAATCGCTGTGAAAACGGAACCGGCAAGATTGACATGTATTTAATATTTTAAATAATAAAGCTGAAAGTTTATTTGAACTAAATGAAAAAATTAAAATAATATGCTCCAAAATGGAAAATGTTGAAGAAGAATTTCCTAATGACATTGATTTAACGGAAAATTATCGCGATTAATAGATTACTATCAAAAAGAAAGTGGAATTTATTTTAGCAGCAAAGAATACAGTGATATTTCAGGTATATTAAGTGAAACAAAACGAACTTTTCGCCTTCCCAAGTTAGAATTAAAATGTTTTGACGGTGATATAAAGAATTGGCTCAGACTCTAGCCGCAGTTAAAAAAAAGTGCACCGTAATGATAGTATTGTTTCGAATAATAGATTTTAGTATCTTTTGCAAGAAATCTTTGTAGAAATTGGTTCATTGGTAAGAGATTCAGCAGAAAGTTTTCCACCGTCAGGCGTAAATTATAATAAAGCTATTGAACAATTGAAATCGCGTTTTGCATAAGATGAGTTGTTGATCCAAATTTATGTTTGTGAACTTTTGAATCTTGTTTTAATGCAAGCACAGAATGGAGAAAATTTCACTTTATGTGCTCTTTATGATAAATTAGAAAGCCATTTAAGAGCATTGGAGATACTGGGAGTCCAATCTGAAAAGTATGAAGCAATGCTGTACCCATTAAGTAACATCAGCTCTACCAGAAGATTTTATAAAAGGCTGGAACGAACACGTAGTGGAATTGAAAATAAAGACAAACCGAATAAAGGAAACTTCTTCAAACCTTATAAAGGAAAAGTTAAAAGCGATGAAAGGTTACAACTTGCACGATCTGGTGTTGCAAAGGGTCAAGAGTTCCAAAGAATTAAGCAGGAAGATAAATTCCTACTGCTGCTTGCATTGTATCTATGAAAATAAGATTGATAAAATGACAAGCAAGGCATATTTTGTGATAAGTCATTTCATAATACATCAGAATGCTTTAAAGCTCCTGGAAGAGAAAAGAGAAATATTGAAGAAAGGTGCGTGCTTTGTCTGTTTGAAACCAGACTTGCAGGACCTATTTGAAGTGAAATTGTATGCTATTTGATACTGGTGTATTGTTATTTGATACTGGTGCTCAGAGATCTTTCACAAGAAAATATATTGTGATAAACTAAGATTGGAACCAGTAGATCAAGAAGTTTTGAGTCATGGACATTTGAGAGGCAGTGAAACTAAACTAGAATTTCATAATGTTTATAAAATTATATTGCAAAGCTTGTGTTCAAAATTCACGCACAGCATTTTCGCTATAGATGAAAAGAAAATATGTGGTGCTATTCCTCGTGTAAATAATCCTGAAACTTTTCACATTTTGAAGAGAAAAAAATATAGAATTAAATGATACAGAGAAGGACACTCCTGAAATAGGTTTATTAATGGGATTATTATAGGTTATTAACAATCTTGGTGCATTATTGACAGGATCGATTGAATACGTTGATAAAAATTTAGTAGCCATAAAAACAAAACTTGGATGGACATTTCAAGGTAAACAAACAAAATAATAAAAATCTTTGAAGAATATTATTTATGCTACGATTTTAGATTTGGCGGAATGGCTAGATACCATTGGTATACGAGATCCTGTAAAATCAAAGCAGGTAGCCGATAAAGAAACAATTAAATTTTTCCTTAAAACTATTAAAAGAAATGAAGAATTATGTTTGCAGTGGAAAAGTGGAGATCTAGCGTGTTAGAAATCAACAAAGAATTATCCATTAAATTTTTTGGGATTTCTAGGCCCCAAATTCAAATTCATCGAAATGTAAGAAAAATATTCACTCTTGCCTTGCCATTCCGGGATCCTCTAATTGAGATAGAATCGAGGTATTCCAAGCTAAATTAGATCACATAAACATCGAAATCATTAATCCAAGTATTCTCAATTTTATCATCACTTTTATTTGCAGGACGAGGACACAGGCACAGATAATTATATACAAATATTTACATATTTCATTTTACGTGCACTAATTCTTTACAAAACACAACCATCTTTGGTTCCATCATACATACTTCAACAACTCAAACTCAAATCTTAACTTGCATCTGTTACTCTATGGGATCATGGAAAAATTTTTCCTGACGTCACCAGCGCGCATGTGCTAAAAGATTACATGTAATTGGGGTAAATTTAAAAATCAGCCTGAACCCAAAGGATAGAGATTATTTTAAGTTTTTATGATGGAAAGATAATTATTGATCACCCTGAGACATTGTCGAATGGTATTTTGTGCTTCTAGCCCATTTTTAATTGAGGCAACTATAGCTCATTATGTAGAGAATGTTCCAGATGGAAGAAAGGAAACAGCTCGTCAACTTCAAAAATCCTGTTATGTAGATAATTATATAACTATTTTAGAAATTAAAGAGTCTGCCAAATTTATTTCTGAAGCTAAAGTACTGATGTCTATAGCCAAATTTGAATTACGAAGTTGGGTTACTTCCGAAAAAATTGTAGAAGAAACACACAAGAGATCCATTCCAATACTAGGACTTTTTTGGGATACTGAAAATGATGAACTTTCTTGTAACAGTGGTGCTAAAATTTCAGAAGAAAATGTTACTAAATGAATACTATTATCTGTTACTCAACGAATATACGACACAATAGAGATACGAGTTCAATTACTCTGATTCCGAAGATCATTCTACAGAAGACTTTGAAAAGAAAAATTAATTGGGATGATGTGCTTCCACCAGACATATGCAATGAATTTTTAGCCTGGTACAAATATATAAATCCTAAAGGATTGCAAAATTACATTACATATCATTACTCTTACGTATCATTTTAAAGAGGATTTAATGTTGATTTCAATGCAAAAAGCAAAATTCAAATATGTGCAATATAAAAAAAGTTATTCTTACTTTAATATGAATAACAAACAAAGTGATGAAGTGGGTTGTAATTTCTAACTTTCTTAACAAATCATCGTTCTTGTTCTGGGAACCCAATCAAATGTTAATAACTGCTAGCAGAAGCTGTCATCATGTTTAAAGTTGGAATAAGTCATTATTGTGCTTTTTTCTGTAGAAAGAAGACTGTTTTTTATGTAAACAAATTGTAAGTTAGAAATTTTGTTCAATTTTTTAATACATAGTTGGAATTTTTGTAAATATTTCTGATATTTAGTCAAGAAACAATGACATCAAATAAAAGAATAGACTGGGCACCTAGAGAGAGAACTAAGATTATTGTGTTACATGAATGTGGTCTTTCCTATGCTCAAATTGCAAGATAGGTGGGTAGTTCAGTGACTACATCTGGAGTCCGAAACTTTTTATTACGATATCTGGTGATTAATTTAATAAAAAACAAAGCAGGAAAGGATATAAAAAGGTGCACCATATCTGTTGATGATTGAAGAATAAAATAACCATGTCTCCAAGATAGAAGAAAGCCATCAGAGGCTATCAGAAATCAAATGATTGATACTGGCGTTTCTGTTAGTTCCAGAACAAACAGGCGAAAATTATTAGATGTTGGATTAAAAGATAGAATTCCTCAAAAAAAGCCTTATCTCAATTTACAGCAGCGCATAAAAAGATTACAGTGAGCAAAGGAACACACTAATTGGACAAATGATCAGTGGTCACAAGTTATACGGAATGATGAAACAAATATATTGTTATTTGGTAGTGATGACGAAAATATGTAAGACTTAGAATAGGCGAAGAGCTACATCCTGACTGCATTCAGACAACTATGAAGAACTCAGTTAGTGTTATGATTTGGTCATGCATTTCAGCAGACGGTATTGCTCTTCTTCATGTTATCAATGGGATATTAAATATAAGAAAATACATTGACACTATTCTAGAGCCAAAACTTACACCTTCCATCAGTGCTCTCTTTCCCGACAATACATAATTTATTTTTCAGCAGGATTCAGCTCCTTGCCACACAGCAAAATTATCGAAAGAGTGGTTTAGTACTAAGAGCATTGAATTATTATCATGGCCAGAAAATAGTCCTGGCATCAAATTATTGAGAACTTATGGCACCATTTGAAAACTTTTGTACATATGAAGCGTTCATCAAATAAAAGATATTAATTAAGGCTATAATTGCTTCCTGGCATCATGCAATAACGAAGGAAGAGTTTAAAACTCGTCAGCTCAATAAAACATCGGTGTGAAGGTATAATAAAAAATAAAACCCTACCCTACTAAGTACTGATAACTCGCTGCAATCATCAGCAACTAATGTATCTCGATAATTATTCCATCGCAACTTTTTTTGTATTGCAAATATTTGAATTTTGCCTTTTGTATTGAAAGCAGCATTAAATTCTCTTTACAATTATATGTAATATAAAATTATATGTTTGTTTTCTTATATGTTGAAATGGCATGGAAGTATCGGTAGAAACAATACCGGATTTCTGCACAAGCGTTGGAGGCGGTCGTTTCAAGACTTGAGATCTGAGGGGGCCTGAAAATCTATATGGTAGTGCTGAGTCAGCACTAATTTTTTTCGTTGCAGATTTGTACACAACTTCCCCCTTCTTTTATTCAGGGAAAAAGAAGAAAAGAGATATTCAATTAAAATGAAGAGTCGTACGAAACATAGGGGGAAATGAGTACGAATGAAAAACCAAAAGTAGTGATATTCGAGAAATTTCTAAGATATAAAAAAACTATAAAATATTGAAAAAAAAACACGAAATATCAAAACTATTTGTTTCAAATAAATTGCAATATGATTCGTGAAATCATAGGATTTGAATGTTATTAACAACTGAAGGATATATCGCATACCGGGACAATCTAAATGCCTTTTTTTTTTCGAAAACTAATGAACAATTTTGTTTTATTTATTTTATTTACGATAGTGTACTCGAATGCATTATAATTAAAATAAACTTTCTGTCAAATTTTAGAATATTTCTCTTAAAGCTTATTATTTATTTCAAATTTGTTTGCAGATTGTTGAGATCTCGTCTTTTCTTTTTGTTGGCTGACTCACAAGTCAACAATTCACAGCTAATATAAGGTGAAGGAAAAAAAGAACCTCCTTTTATAAGATATGCCAATGCCATTCCCTGCACCAACAAAACGGTACGACATTGATCTCACCCTTGACCTTAGGCCGAAGGGATGGCAGTGTTTTATAGAGATTTCTGTGCATTTTCGTTTCTTGATTTCTATATTTGCAGAGCGTTTTGTTCTCGCGAGATTTTCTTTTCGTTGGATTTTTGAAGATGCCAGCTTCTGTACACATCTTTAAAGTGTAGAGATAAACGAATGCAGTTTTCAAAAATTAAAAATACAATTTTTCTCAGCTATTATAACTATTTATTTATTGTCTTTTTTTGAATAATTGAAAGAGTTTCTTTTTTGTTTTCTATATGTGTCAATTTTAAAAAAGAAATTGAATGTAATTTATATATATATAAAAAATAATAATTTTAATTTTGTGGCTTTCCATTTTTTTATTACTTAATATATTATGTGAAAGTAAACATTTATGAATTCTTATTAAAAAATTTCAATAATAAATAAGCGATATATAACCATTCGAATTTTTCCAGTTGAAATCTTCTGAACATACTTAAAAGAATTGCTTGATAATTAGATGAAGGCAAATTGGGGGGAAAAAAAACGCATTACGAAGATTGTAGTACATAAGATCTTGTACATAGATGACAGGAAAAACTAACTGTCATAAAAAAATTGTCAGATATGCTACGTCCAGAACTTTCGTAGAGTTTTGAAGCCTATTCAATAATTGGATATTTGGTTAATTTTCCAAAAAGAATGAAGATCGAAATTAAGAAGCTGCTGAAAAAGTGAAAGAACATTATTCATAGAATATCGAATCTGAATTTGCTATTGAAATGGTAATTTTAAATTCTACATGTCACAACTTGAAATAAACGAAGAAAAAAGAATACCTGCAAAGAATTCTTATGAACTGATTTATGGTAACATGGTACTACAATAAACTTTGCCGAATGCAATGTCTGTGTTGAAAATTTAGAAATGCTTCTACAATAAACTTTGCCGAATGCAATGTCTGTGTTGAAAATTTAGAAATGCTTAAAGGTCAGAAATGCAAGCAGTTTCACGAAACTAAAGCTGCTGAAATAATAGTGTTATAGTTTGTCGATAATTTAAGAATGCCTGAACTTTCAAGCTATCACGGATAATGAATATGATATGTGTAAAACTTTGATTTCCAAGATAGCTTAAAAGAATACGTATAAAACAAATCGAGGTAAGTTACGACATGAGATTGTGCATAGTATAATAATAAAAGATATAAATATGTGGGGAAAGACAACGAGCAGCATTAATAGGTGAAATATATTTATTATGATTAAAGGACAGAGAACAAAACATTACTAACATAGAACATGAGCGTGAGCTGCACGTCTTGCAGTCTCGCTGTCCAACTCTCGCCTGCCAATAATGGCTAGAAAGCAGCATGTGATGTATGACGCAGCATGACTCCCTACAGGATATGAGATCTGTTAACATTTCCCACAAATATAAAATATGATTTGTTTTATAATTCTATCACATATTATTTTTTTTAATTTCAAAAATATCCGTAAACAGTCGTACAAGTAAAGAGTATTTAAGTGATGTTAACAAGTTTTGGCACCTTTTTACCAAATAACATATTTCGATTTATTCTAACATTTCTTTTTTACTTAAAAATTCTTAATAAAAATTTTTAAAGCCAACAATTTTTAAAAAATTTAGTCCATTTAATAATTTTAAGTTATTATTTTTGATAATAAATTTAACTTAATTTTAAACTTTGGTATTAATTAATTAAAGTAAGGTAATAATACTGATTTAATTATTTTAAAATGCATTTTGACTAAAAAAAATTAAGATATAGAAATACAGTTGAATGAGAGATACCATTTAGTTCTTGGGACAAAGAATGCTGGCATTGTTTATTCTAATTCGAATGGAATATAAATAGGAATATTTTTCCATAGGAGTTACCGGGTTATGAAAAAAATTGAAGATTTATGAACTCAAACCATTAAAAAGAAAACTTAAATAATAACTAAACTAATGTATTTGTCAAGTATAATTTTTCATTTTCAAAATTTGAATGCTTGGACACTGTAATGATCATCCTAATTTAATGTAAATAAGCAAAGGCAGAAATAAATCGCTGTCACGTTATCATTTTATGTTATAAAAAATTAGAATAAAAAATAAAGATAAAGGGCAGCAACTTTATTAATTTGATATATATATCATGTAACAAAAATAAGCATAAAGATGAATTTCAAGGCGCAAATAAGTGTAGTTGCCGTTACTTTCTAATCATTAGTATAATTTACCTAGAAGGGGGCCTGTGGCCTCAAGTTGTCAAAATCCGCCACTGGGTAATGTGATAGGGTCATCAGATTTAGAAATTTTGGAAAATACAACACCGGTAGGTTTAATTGTCAAATTTACCTGATTTATTTCGTTTCAACCCAATATGAGATCATAAATAGTACAATTATTTGGAACTACAGAAATAGAAAATGGAAAAATTAGTTAGTCAATAATAATTTCAGAATCAAAAGAACTTATGATTTCATTTCGTAAAAAACTGAAACCAGTTTGTATTTTCTTGTTATTTATCAGCAGGGCTAAATTAGTTTAATCCATGCAGGATGTTTAAGAAGTGTTGATAAACTACCTGTATCGACTCATCCAGAGAGTATATTGTTAAAAGTAACCTCTTTACACATTCAGCATTTTCAGGCACTTTTTGGTGGACCCATTTTGTATATTAAAACGCTGATTGGTTTTATTGTTTAATTTTGATGAAAAAATTGTCATTATGCCAAAGAAATTAGAGTTCTTCCATTCACACATTAGCAATCAATTTATCCATCACACATGATGTGATTGAATAGGTTAAAATAACTGACCAGATAATTACCAATTTTCTTTTTCCCTTTAAAGTAATAGATTGATTATTTTAATGGATAGCACAAAATTTATGTTGATTTCTGCTATAGCCATTGTACCAGTTTCACTAAGGTAAAAATTCTGCTGGCACACCTGTAAGGAAAATCTTGATATGAGTTTAGAAGTTTTTGGAATTGATTTATGATTGTTTTTGAATACATTCATCTGAGACAAACATATTTTGAATTCTCTTAATTACATTTCTACATCCCATTAAATGTCTATGAAATATTAATAGAATTATTGCTCATAGTGAAATTAACTGTCTTCAAAATCTGTATATGCTCTGTAAATACATAATCTTATTCATTCATCGTATCTGAAATTCTTTTTGAATTAATTTTTCTTAAGCATGAATAAATGTGAAGTCTTATGATATTAATAGATTTAAGAAATAAGTAAATTTTAAAGCAAACTTCAAATCAAGATATTTTTTGTAGATTGATTTTTAATTATATAATGTTTGGAGATTTATTTGACAACTTCTCTCTGTTTATATAAAATAGCTATCATTGTCAAAAGAAAACATTACATTTGTGATTTTTTTTCCATCACTTTTGACCAAGAAAATTTAAGACAAAATATATTACCAGTAACCATAATGTGTTTATGATTCATAATACTGTACATTTTATTCATGGTAAAATATTTATATATTTTGGTTCTTTTCTCATTTTAGGAATGTAGATTATTATAATGCAAAAGGTAGCTTTATTAATCCCCATGAAATTCAAATTACTCATAAATCTGGAAAGGTTAGTATTCATTAGATTTATTTTATATATTTTAAAGTGCTATTAGATAATAACCACTTAATTTACTAAAACTTCTAATTATTATATGAAGTTTTTAAAAAATGCTATCTTATTAAATGCATTAATAAATATCTACTATTGTAGGCTATATAAGCATACAATAGTGTGTGTATATATATATACTATTGTATTATTGTACTCTTTTACAATCCTTGAATTGAAAACTCTTGAATTTTATTTTGCTTAACTCAAAACTCGGGGAAGTATTTTTTTTTCTTTGGGTCCTTGAAAAATAAAGAAATTTTATATCCATTATTTTTGGAGAGAGAAAGCATGTTGTAGCTTGATTTTGCCTTGAGAATTCCAGTAAACAGAGAAATACTGTCGGTCACTAATAGTTTTTCTTTGTGCAGTTTGAAGGGGGGGGGCAAGCAGTTTGGAATTGAAATAACTGCCAAGAACCAAACTGCTGGGGATGCTATGTGTTGTTTATTGTGTCTTCACAATGCTGAGATGCAGAAATGAATGAGTTATTATTTTAGTACATGGAGAGTTTGTATTATTCCCATGATTCTTATTAAGCAATTTTCAACTTGTTTGATTTCGACTATAGTGGCACATTTGAGTGATAATTGTAAAAATACTTAAATTTATTTTTTGCATTTTTAAAATAATTTTATGTAATTTTACGATTCTTGAATTTTTCAGAAAAGTTCCTTAAAAAGACCTTAAAAATTTTTTTTTCCAACAAGAGTGGGATTAGGGATTGCAATACCGGGATACCGAATACCGGTATTTTGAGCCATTTTATAATACCGGTATTCAAAAGTTTAAATACCGTTTTTTCTGTATTTATTACAATTTTTTTATATTATCTCCAGCTATATGTTCAGGGATCGCCAACATAGCGAATTAGTATACGTTTTTGTTTTTATATTTCCCTAACAGGCGAAATTAATTAGGCTGTGAATACAAAGTTGCATCGTACAATCAAGAGAAGTGATAAAATACTAGTAGTGAATCATCCAAGGGGACAGGTCAAAACTATCCTATTACAGCTCCGAGCGATACTGCACAGGCGCAGGATTCGTAGTCCGATATTCGTATCTGTGAAAACAAGGTTGTAGTTGTGTAGAAAGTGCGTAATATTTCGATATTTTTTAAATTGGTGAGTTTGTTATTCACATTGTATTTGCATATCACACTTTAGGGTTCAAAATGTTTTTCAGATTTATTATATACATATACTCATAAATAATAACCCATAATAATGAATAAGAATAACTTTAAAGAACATAAAAAAATCAGTTGATAATACTTCGGTTTGGTTTTATTATTTATATGATGAAAAGAATATGGTGGTACAATGTAAAAAATGTTCAAGAGTTATTAAAGTGAACGGAGGAAGTACAAGCGGACTTCATACACATTTAAAAACGAAAACGTAATACAAATTTGTTAAAGAGGAAAGAATCTAATTGCGATGAAGATACAAATTTAAACACAGATTCTAAGCCCAAGCCATCGGGGATTTTAAATTATTAAAAAAAAAAAATAAATAAAAGATAATTTTGATGAAATTATAAGTAAAATGACAGCATTAGATGGTTTGCCATTTCGAGTATTTTGCATTTCTACTGAATTAAGAAAATCACTATCTGCCAGAGGTTTTAAAAATCTACGAACATCGATTAACACTATAAGAAGAACTGTTATAAACTACAGTAACGGTGTTCGCAATTCTTGGAAACACGAGTTAATACAATTAAGAGTAAATGATGAAAAATTTAGTCTTACATTTGATGAATGGACAAGTGTAAGAAATAGATGCTATTAAAATATAAATATTCATTCATAAATTTTTTTTTGGAATATAGGACTTACACATAGGACTTGGACATACACATAGGACTTGGAATATAGGACTTATTTGCCAGTTTTATTAAACTGGCAAATAAAACAAAGAAACACCTGTGTTTTCTTTCTCTTTCTAAAATTTTTACTACCGATATTAAAACCTGTATCAAGATCTAAAAAATACCGAATACCGGTATTGAACTTTTGGTCCGATATTGCAATCCCTAAGTGGAATCCTGCACATTCTCATTTGAAAGGGAAAAGTTTCCTAGAAATTTTCAACATAAAATATTTTTCTCAGACATAACATGAAATGTAATAATCTCTTAAAACTTGTCTTAATCTGATTATTTTTATGATATGGAAGGTTCAAAAGCCAAAGCATTGAAGTAGATTTAATTTATAAAATGCAGAATATAATCATTAATCAGCTTATAAGAATTAAAAACATTTGCAATGATAGAAATTTGGGTCTTAAACTATTAAGAAATCTCAATTAGAATAAAATCCCCCCCCCCCTTTAATATTGCCTATCTTTACTTATATTAAAGATGGAAAGCTTGTGTTGGTGCTTTACGTTACATTACTATTTGATCTAGACCACAAATTTCGCACATATATACTTTAGAGGATAGAAGTGTGAAATGTGTAGCTCAAAATGATTTTTTAAAAGTTTAATTAGAATATTAATTAATTAAAAATTGAGTAAAATGTTAAACTTGATTTCTGCTGTTTGAAGTGGTGCTAGATCACGTATTGTCCTTATGCCCTAATTATCATTGATCTAGTTATAAATTTTGAGATCTGCATCTTCTCCGTGATTGCACAATTAGGCATAATTCCGGTTAACAAGGGGAGGGCATGGATCGGGAAATTGAGTTCAGTTTGAGATTTAGTATAACATTAGTATACATTTAGGATATTCCTTCATTAAAATAATAAATCGCAATAGCCAGCCATTTCCGGGAAAATAACCTTCAAACTTTTTGCATAGCTTATATACTAGTTAGCAACTTAACCCCGCAATGAGCTTCCCTGTGGCATGGTTGTCAAGATAATCACGTCGTAAACGGGAGGTCAGTATTCGATAATGGTTGCGTCTTTTTTTAAAAATTTACATATAGTTTAACTAAGTTTTTATACAAAAAGAAATGTTCTTTCTCTTTATATTTGAATTACTAGTTAATTTTTAAAAGAAAAATTACCATAAATGTAAGTCTAATGTATTAATGTCAATTGTAGTAAGTATAAATAATTTTAATCTCTGTTATCATCTTAAAAGAACTAAGAGTTCATTTGTCATTATTAAAATCTACAAATTTTAATTTGTTTTACTGAAACAACAACAGAACTTTATTTATATCGAAAGGTAAAGCGAGGAGCTGATAATTATTTAAATATGTAAGCAAACTTTCCCGATATTTATAATTAAAAAAATAATAGTAGAAAGCAGGCATTATGTTATTGATTGCGTAGGCAGATGTTTCAAAATTTTTAATAAGAGTGATACGATGTGCTAAGTCTGATCAAAGTTAAATAAATAAAAATTTGTACTCTAATTGATATATCCTAATTGATAAAAAAAACATTGCTTTTGTAAACAATCACAATTTATCAATTTTCAATTTGACAAAATGTATTTTATTTCCAATGTTTTTAGGATAATGACCAATTTTATTCTTGTATGCAATTGAAAATTAATAAATGTAGGATAAAATTCTTTTATGATCACAGTAATTATAATTAATAATTTAAGTTCTGTTTATAATTTTTCGTTTAAAAATTAAATTATAACTCAAGTATTAAGTGAACGAATATTTATTTTTTGCATAGAAAAAGAAGCAAAATATTAATTAAAATTAGATGCAAGTTAATTTAAATAGTTTTGAAACTTTTTAAAAACCCTTATATATATAATTATATATATTTCTTTAAAAAATTAAATTATAATTCAAGTATGCAAAAAAAAAAAAAAATATTTTTACATAAAAACGAGTAACATATTAATTAAATATATCTGTAAATCCCCCTCAAGTCCTGCAGGTCGCCTCAAAGTGTGCTCTTTAGCCGGCGAGGGGGTGTACCTGGGCGGAACGGGTGAAGTACGTCGGGAGAGTTTCTCCTGGTAGGGTCACCCAAGGCGTGAAGGCCGTTCCACTATGCTCAGCTAAGCATCTGCAGGCACCGGAGCAAAGTCAGTCAGACTTCTCTCTAATGGAGCTCCAAGTACCTAGAACCATGAGAAGCTGCTCTTTCCCTTCTCCATGAAATTATGTCGCCCTTAGTAAGTCATACAGCATCGTCTGTCGCGCTGGATAATCAGAGACGCGTTCGGGGTTTGGGAAGAGGGTCTCGTTCGAAAAATATGCGTCTTTCCCCATACAAGCATCGCCCTCTTAGAATATTGCAATGCAATATAAATGGGCTTAGTGCAGCAGCAACGCGGATTGACCAACTTCTTGAGCTGGCTGAATCTAAAGAAGTTCAGATTATTGCTCTTCAGGAAACCAAGCTTAAAGTGTCCTCTAAACTGAAGGTAAAGGGGTACAGTGTCTTCCGTTCATATAGAAAAACTGGAGGAGCTGGTGGTGGCTTAGCCTTTCTCGTCAGGAACATTCAGTATCAATGTGGAGTACTCATCTCTAACACCCTGTGTTAGTCCGACTGAGGGACTTCTTGGAGTTCACTTCCACTCTGAACTACTGTCTCACACCAACAAAAACTCTGATGTTCCTGAATATCTACGACAACTGGCTCTGGAGGTCATAGATGTATCCCGAGTGATGCTACTCTTATTTATACAGATGGGAGTAAAGACGAGTCAAATCATACTGGGAGTGGTATATATATTGAGAATCCTTCCGTACGTCTCTTTCGACGCAACCCAGACAACTGCTCGGTCTTTAAGAGCGAATTAATAGCTATTAAGGAGGGATTCAATTCCATTCTCCACTCCACAGACCATAGTGACATTTGGATACTTACAGATAGCCGTAGCTCAATCCAACATCTACAGGACTGGAATCTAGTAAATGACCTTGTAAACATTCAAATCATCAATATGCTTAAAACTGTTTCAAAGCGTAGAGACGTCCACCTTCAGTGGATCCCCTCCCACGTCAACATTCTGGGAAATGAAACCGCGGATGTCTTAGCAAAAAGTGGCTGCTCTGAGACGGCCACTACTGATTATGACATAACTTTTGAAGAATTTTTCTCAGTAACGAAAAATAGAGACCGGCAGGTCTGGCTGGCTCCTCCAGCTCATTCTTGGTGCAGTAGATCAAAACCAGGAGGAGCATTAAGTTTTAAGGCTGACAGACAGGATCAAACGGCCATCTCAAGACTCGTCAGTGGGCACCTGAAATGTATGTCATTTGAATCCGGCCGTAAAGTCTTTCCAACATGTCCCAAGTGCCATCTGCTGCCGGCCTCCCCGCAACATCTTCTGGATTGCTTGGGACTCACTTTTGAGGATGTTCGCGACAACCCTCTCCTGGTGCTCGATTTTGCAAGGGTGCATGGAATCATGGATTTGATCTAGCTGCCGCTAGATCCTGAAGGATTGGACACAACAACAACAACATCTGTAAATTGTTAATTTAAATATTTGTTATTTTTTAATTTTTTTAAAAAATTAGATTATAATTGAAATATTAGAAGAATAAACATTTATTTTTTAAAGGAAAGAAAGTATGAATAATTTTGAAAAAAAATTTAAAGGAAAGAAAGTATAAAAGACGCACCATGGATCGAACTCTGACTTGCCGTATACGAAGTAATTGCCTTGACAACCATGCCACTGTGAAGTTGAATGCGATGATAAGTTACTAGTATATACGCTGTGCACAAAGTTTGAAGATTATTTTCTCAGAAATGACTAGCTATTGCGCTTTGATATTTAATGAAGGATACAACCACTATTCTATATCTTCTGAAAGCTCAGCAAAAAGATTTGGTGATGAAGTATTGATCACATTTGGATAAGGCTTGGTATTTAACATCAGTTTTTGAAGAGTTATCATTCATATAGGAAATAATATTAACAGAATATTGACAAGGCTAAAAATTGCAAGGCTTTAATATTGCTTTAAAAGCTTTTTTTGCTCTATTGTCTCAAACTGATTAAAAGAAGGGAGAGCTTGCTCGATGTGCCAGCATGTGACTAATGTTCCCCCCTTCCCAAATTAAAAAAAAAAAAAAATGCTCTTTTATCAGTTATAAGTTTAAAATTTGGAGATAATGCTTTCTTAGATTTAATTCAAAATAATGTAAGAAAATAATTAGAAATTGTTTTTTTATGGAATTTATATAAATATCTTTATATTTTAGAAAGAATGTCTATCTGCTGAGAATTTTGTGATTGCAGTAGGTGGTAGACCAAAATATCCTAAAATACCTGGTGCAATGGAATATTGCATTAGCAGTGACGATATTTTTAGTTTTGAAAACCCTCCTGGTAAAACGTTAGTATTCAGCTTTTTTCCTCCTTATTTTCATTTTTTCCTTTTTAAAATATTACTATAAAAACTTTTACAAAAAGATATTGTTAAGACCAGTGGTGGCTCGCGTATGGATACTGCTGAATTGCAACAGCTGTTTTCAAAGCACAGATCTAATAACTTATTTATCTAATTTTGCAAGTATCATCTAAATCTATCAATGATTTTACTTTTAACCCTCATCTTCAGCTAAAAATCGAGACATGGGAGATTTATCTCCTTCCTTAGTCTTTTCAGAGCAGTTTCGTCCCCCTTCCCTTTACCTCTGCTTGAATATGTACATTTTCAATTCCTCCTCCCCTCGTAATCGTTTCACTGAGAAAAGCAACCAAATGTAGCAACCAAAGTACTTGTGCCCTGTGGAAAAGTTCCCCGCAGAGTCTCACCTTCTTTAGGTAAGTGCTGGTGTCCCAACTCCGAGGTACCCAGGGACCTTTACTCCCTTTCAATTCAATCTCCCCTACGCCTTCTGCTGTTTGCTGTCGTTCTTCCTTCCCTCGACGGCAAGCAAGGGAGCTCTCCATGAGATGCTGTTGCCACTCTGTTTCCTTCTTGTTTCTCATGAACAGCCAAAAATCCCACGTGTTGGCGACCCATTAGACGGGTGGTACATTCCGGTCTCAATCAATCAGCCGGTATCCCAGGCACTTAACTGGGCTGTTCAGGGGAATCGAACGAAGGGGTCACTCTGGGCTTGGCGTTAAGGATGGTCACTGTCCCCGGGGGGAATTCCCAGCGTATAGGTTTTTTCGATCAGCACCATAGTAAGCGCCGAGACGGGTGAGCCAGAACCGGTGGCTGCCATCCCTTGTTGGGTTCCGTTGTGGGCGGTGCCGTCGAGACCGAACCTTAATCTATATCATATGGGTCTTGAATTTAACATCGTTGCAGCAGCATCCAATTCTCGCTTCATGGTCATTAGTACTCAAAACTCATTTCATAGAGTTTCTCCTTTTCTTGTAAACAAATTAATACAATCGACAATTGGTGAAGCTCAAAATATTAAAAAACTACGCTCTGGTGACCTTTTGATGCAGACTTCCGAGAAACATGCTCTTCTTATTAGTAAATTCATCAAATTAGGAAATTTTCCTGTCCAAACAGCCTTACATGAAACTTTAAACTTTTCGCGTGGTGTCATTTCCGAGCCGGATCTCATCGACTTATCTGATGGAGATCTTGTGACCGCGAATCGTATTAACATTTGACGCGACGGTCAACTTATACCAACAAAACACACTGTATTAACTTTTCACACTCCAGTTCTTCCTAAATAAATCAAAGCAGGATACCAAATTTGCAGAGTTCGGTCATACACACCAAAACCTCTTAGGTGTTTTAAATGCCGAAGGTACAGCCATTTCCAGCAAACATATCGTAGCAATGTGTGCGAAGTATGCTGAACCTGGACATGACATAAATAACTGCAATTCAGACACCATGAAGTGCATTGATTGCTCTGGGTCTCATACTTCTTTCTCCAAGTCTTGCCATAGATGGACCCTAGAAAAGCAAGCGATATCCACAAAAATGCGAAAAAACGTATCCTTCGCAGAAACAAAATTAATAAATGATAGAACTCCAAAAGATGGGGTATTTTACTCTGGTGTACTTAAAGAAACACTAATATGTAGTAGTGCTCAAACCGATTCTCGCATTACTCAATTACCACCCTTTAGTTCAGTTTCAAATCAAACTATAAAATTGCCAACAGTCTCCTCTGTTTCTTCGATGTCATCCAATCACCTTGTAACTAATAAAATCTCCAAACGCAATCGCAGTAATAAAACAAAAATCTCCACGACACCATCTTTTAAAGCTTTTCAGGTAAATACAAAACAAAGAACAAAAAAGAAAGCATTATTGAATCGACCCCTTGTGGCAGAAGATTTCTTAAAAACTTACACATCATCTTCTGAGTTCTCCGATATGGAGATACTATCTCTCTATCTCCGTCTACTATCTCTAAAAATCAATCAGGTGGTGGGGGGGGGGAAACCTCATATTAAAGATTTAATTAATGAAATCCATCCGATTTGTATAACTCTTCAAGCAACTTATTTGAAATCGTCAGACACTATAAAAATAAGACGTTGTAGCTTTATCCGAAAGGATAACGAATCTGATCGAGCTACTAGAGGTGTTACTCTCCTTGTATCTCATTCTATTATGTACAAATTTGCATTTAACACTCCCTTGTCTATCATTCTATTATGTACAAATTTGCAAGTCGTTGTTGTTCGTGTCTTGAACCCTTCTTTGAAGATAATATGTTGTCTTTACTTGCCACCCAATACTTCGGTGGAATTAAGAGATCTTAATATCTTAGTGGATGAATTACCATCTCCTTTCATTATAGTTGGTGATCTAAATGGTCATAGCTCTCTCTGGGGAAGTGAAGATGTTAATCCTCGTGGGCGGCTGATTGAAAAATTTATTAATAACCATTCACTATGCCTGCTCAATAATGGAGAAGCAACATATTTTCATCAAAAGAGCAAAACCTTTCATTCACTAGATCTCGCTATATGCCCACTTTCTCCAACTCCGTACTTTAATTTTAGAGTAGGAACTGACTTGCTTGATAGCGTCCATTTTCCCGCTTTATTAGATCATTTAACTGGAAATGGTGTAAATATTTGACGTCTACCACGATATATTTTTCAAATAGCTGACTGGATAGACTTTACCTCAAGGGCACTGATAAAACACGCAATATAGTAGAGAATGGGGATTTAATTTGCGTTGTAAACTTAATAACTGATACTATTATAAAAGCTGCAGATGCTACTATCCCAAAATCGATCGAATACCCGTTACTCTTCTCACAGCTTAAAAAACTAAAAACCGCAAACACTGTTACGGAAAAACTGAATATACTCATGAAGGCATTCGATAACCCATGTCAACCTCTCATTAACTAGTTTTCTCCTGCAACAGCCTTCGCATAGTCTACTGGAACGCAAATGGCATTAACAATAAATTAATTGAACTTCGTAATTTTGGAAATAAGTATGACCCCGATGTAATCCTACTGTAAGAAACCCAAAGAAAGAAAATTTTGCCTGGCAAACTATTTCTCATATTACAGTTACAGAGCTAACCAGGCTAGCGGCGGTACTGCAATTTTGATTAAAAACGGCTTACCTCACTGCGAGGTCCCCCCACCTTTACTTCAACATGTAGAAGCTAGCATGGTAAAATTAAATTTTAAAAATCAAGATCCAATAATCTTAATCTCTATTTATATCCCCCCTAGTGCAGATAATTCCAATTTTATTTTCGACATCGAAAACCTGATGCAAACAGGACCTAATCAAATAATTTGCGGAGACTTTAATGCTCACCACGTTAGCTGGGATTGTAAGCGTAACTGCCCAAAAGGTAATTCCCTAAAATCATCCGCCCTTCAGGCCGGATTAGACATTATAGCACCGTCCACCCCCACTAGATTTGGACCCCAGTCAGCCAATACAATAGACCTCACCTTAATTAAAGACTTCCTGTACCCACACGAAATTCACTCCTTACCTGAACTTAGCTGTGACCATAATCCCATCTTACTAAATTTTTTCTTTAAATATTCCCTGCCCAATAATCTTAATAAATATAAAAAAAAACTGGAATAATTTTAAATTAACCCTCAGTCAATTAGAAACCCCAAACATTGATGAATTTATAAACCCAGATAAACTTGACCATTTTGTTAACATCTTCGAATCGCAAATTATTAACCCAAAAAATCTAGCCTCCACCCCCATTATAAATAGTCAAAATTTTATTGACCCTAAAATTAGACCTAATCAGGAACAGGAACTTTGCCAGGAAAAATTTTCAAAAAAACCAGAGACCCAGTCTTCAAGAGACTAATGAATCAACTTAATAAGGAAATTGAAAAACTTAACAATAAAATCCAAAAAAATGAATTTATAAACAAATTAATTAGTGTTAACACAGAAGACGGATCAATCTGGAAACTTGACAAAACTTTTAAAAGTAAAAACAAAAAATTCCGGCCTTTAATGGCCCTGCTAGTATTGCAATAACTGATAAAGAAAAAGCAAACTGCCTGGCGACTAGCCTTGAGAAACAATTTCAATTTAATGAATTGAGCAATTTCACCACAGAACATAATGTAAATAATACAGTCAAAAGCTTTCTCGACTCACTGCCGCAAAAATTTATTGATATTCCCCCTCCCTCAACTGATGAATTAAAGGATCATATTGAAAAACTTAATATCAAAAAAGCCCCTGGCCTTGGCAGTATTAACAACACAATGTTAAAAACACTTCCGGACAATTACCTAAAATTTTTAATTAATATAATTCATAGCATTCTCAAATTAGGACATTTTTCCATGTTATGGAAAACATCTGCAGTTATCCCCATATTAAAACCAGGAAAAGACCCAACTGATCCCTGCAGTTATAGACCCAGAACCCTACACCCCTCTGTCAGCGAAATTGCTGAACAGATAATTCTCAATAGGTTAAATAATTACCTAGAAGAACATAATATACTAACACCTGAACAATTTGGATTTCGCCGTAACCTATCTTCAACTCCCCAATTAATTAGAGCAGTAGAATTCATTAAGGAAGGTTTTGAAAATAAACAAAAAACTGCAGCAGTTTTCCTTGACATTCAGAAATCCTTTGACAGAGTTTGGCAAGATGGCCTTATTTACAAGCTAATTAATTACAACATACCCCCACACCTTATCAAAATTATAATTTCTTACCTTAGTTATAGATCCTTCAAAATCAAAATAAACAATGAATTTTCTGAAGTAAAAACTGTTCTTGCAAGTGTACCTCAAGGACCTAAACTTTGGCCAATTTTATTTCCCTTGTTTATTAATGATATCCCCAAGCAATTTAACACTATGTTATGCATGTACGCTGATGACGCTATAATACTAGCTAGAAATAAAAATCAAAATTTCATTACCATAGCTTTAAACCGACATATTAAATTTCCTGAGGACTGGTTCGTCGAATGGAAAATTGAAATAAATGCTAGTAAAACTGAAGCTATAGTTTTTAATAAAAATAACTGTAAAAAGAATTCCCCCCCCCCCCAGTTAAAATTAAAAATCAAATTGTCCTGTGGTATAAGGAGTGCAAATATTTAGGCGTTATTCTAGATAGTAAATTAGCTTGGAAACCCCTCAATTTACACAGCTAAAAAGTTTCGAGATCTAACTCGTAAATTTTATCCCTTAATTTCTCGGAACTCCAAAATGAGTAGACAAAATAAAATGCTTATTTTCTCTGCCTACTTGCGTTCAGTATTTACTTATGCCTGCCCTGTGTGGGGATATGCTGCCAAGACTAATATTAGATTTATAAAACGCCAGCAAAATAACTTAATTTGAAATTTCTGCAATATGAAATACTACATGCCCTAGACTTATGCCTAGACTATCCCCCTTTTAAAAAATTCATTAAAAAACTAACCACTAACTTCTTTAAAAACATGGATAAGAATGAAAATGAAGCAATAGCTAAAATCCCTAAATATAAACCATCTACAAACTCTAGAAGACCCCGTGAAATACTACTTTAATTTATCTCAGTCCTCTAGTTTTTCTTCCTAACTTTTATTATTTCAAACTGAAATTTAACAGTATCTCAATAGCCAATTCTAGCTCACAAGCAGTAAAAACTTACTGAGCCCAACGGCAGCGTACCCCCGCACCCTCACCCTAATATCAGACAAACACAATCAGTCCTGACACTCGCCATTTCCAAATCTCGTCGAAGACATCCACGTCAAAGTATAGACAGCAAAGCATTGTGAAGTCTCCCCTTACCGGGGATAAGCCCTTGCCAGAGCTAGGTGCCCTGTCAACCCAACCATCAAATCCCAAAATCGAGATCAGGAACAATCAAATATAAAAAAACCATGGTGGAACCAAGATTGTACAAAAGCACAAAAAGATCTTCAAAAGGCCTGGAACGCCTTTAGGCGGCGTCCAACAACGAATCATTTGATTCCTTTTCAAAAGGCCAAATCTACAGCACGACGAGTTACGCGACGAAGTCAGAAGCCTTATTGGATTAAATTTGTGTCGAGCATAAATTCTGTTGCAACTTCCAAATATATGTGGACCAGAATTCGAAAAGTATTCGGTATATATCCTGATCATTCCATTTCTTGCCTGAAGAAGAATGGGGAAGTTATTTCCAGTGTTCGGGAAATGGCTGATGCTCTTGCAGAAGCTTTTGCCTCTGTATGTTCAGCGAGTAATTACACGGAACCTTTCCTCATGCTCAAAAAATACGAAGAAAACATCAAATTACGCTTTAAAACAAAAAAGCATATGTCTTACAATACTGATTTTACTATCTTGGAGTTGCGCAGAGCATTTTCTGTCACAAAACAAGCAGCACCGGGGCCGGATGGAATTACTTATTCATTGCTGCAGCATTTATCTGATAGATCCCTCCAAAATCTTCTGTTCCTGTATAATAGAATTTGGAAAGAGCATATGGTTCTTGATAAATGGAAATTTGCTATAATAATTCCTGTACCAAAGTCTGGAAAAGATCCACAAGAGCCATCTAACTATAGACCAATAGCCCTGAACAGTTTGTGTAAGGTTTTTGAAAAAAATGGTAAACGCACGCCTCGTTCATATACTGGAGGAAAATCAATTTATTTCCCCTTTTCAAAGCGATTTTCAAAAGAATCATTCAACAATTGATAATCTTTTGACCTTGGAAACGGATATTCGAAAGGCCTTTATAAAAAGGAATAATTTGGTGTCTGTATTTTTTGATATAAATAAACCATATGATCGAGCATGGAGATGCTGGATCATGAAAAATCTTTACGACCTCAAATTTAGAGGACATTTACCTCTTTTTATTCAAAATTTTTTACACCAGAGATATTTTAAAGTGCAGCTTGGATTACCGCTATTCCAATGTTTTTTGCAAGGAAGAAGGTGTCCCACAGGGCTGTATATTAAGTGTGACACTCTTTGTTTTAGCTCTTAATCCTATTTTATCTGTTATACCAGCAACTGTTAGCAAGAAGCTGTATGTAGATGATATGTAAATTTCTTCCTGCGCCCGTGACATGCGATACATTGAGAGATAGCTTCAGATAGCGATAAATAATATTGTAGAGTGGTGAAATACAGTTTCACATTCTCTCCTCAGAAAACAGTTGCTATGCACTTCTGCAAACGTCCTTTTTATCCACAGCCAGAGTTGTTCTTGAGCGGTAATCTAATTTCCATTTAGGATCAGCACAAATTTCTAGGAATTATATTTGATAAAAGATTTGCTTTCCTTCCGCACATTGCATATTTGGGAGTAAATGCCTGAAGTCATTAAACATTCTGAGGGTTTTATCCAATACTTCTTAGGATGCTGATCGGAACTGAGAGTCTACCGAGGTATCATTCGATCAACAATTGATTATGGATATGTTATTTATGGCTCTGCTAGGCAATCTTACCTTAAACTTTTGAACGTTGTTCACCATCAAGCTCTCCGATTGTGCATTGGAGCATTCAGGATATCACCAATAGCTAGTTTACATGCTGAAGCGTTTGAGCCTCCTTTGTCTGATAGGAGAATGAAGCTGTCAATTTTATTTCTATCGTATTTTATCCAATAAACGCCTTCCTTTTCATGAGAAAATCCAGAATGACGTTAACGACCGTTTGTTTAATTCGCACAAATCCTACATACCTCATTTGGGATTGCGTATATGAAGAATATTACCAATTGATTTTAGCGGTATACAAATATATGCGGATGATATCCGAATTCAGTTCCATGGATAGAAAATAAATTACACTATGAAGACCCTTTTAAACAATTTAGAAAATCAGACACTGATAACTGTGTTTTTATTTCACTTTTTAAACATCATTGTGAATTTTATTGTTCTTATGAACCCATTTTTACGGATGCTTCAAAGTCATCTGATCATGTGGGTTGCGCATTTGTTCATGATCATCGAATTATAAATTATAAACTTCATCTTTTTACTTCTGTTTTTACCTCGGAATTAACTGCTATTTACTTAGCCCTCAAATATATTGATGAACAACAGATCCATAAGTCTGTTATTTACACGGATTCTCTGAGTGTTCTGCAGGCTCTAAACTTTTCATCTCTTGGTCTTCCACTTCTACAGGAAGTGAAGAAGATATACTGTCTTCTATGTTTGAAAAATATTAAAGTTTTGATTTCCTGGATCCCTTCGCACATGGGTATTACAGCAGCTAAGTCAGCAAGCGTAATTTTGCCCCAACGTCTATTTTATAAAGATATGCGTTCAGCTATTATTCGTTGGTGCTATCGCCAGTGGCAAATCAATGAGACATGGAAACTAACAACAAGCTTCATTTTATTAAACCACTATTGGCCAACTGGTTTTCAAAGCAAAGCAGGCGCTATGATGTAATTTTATCCCGATTACGCATTGGTCACACTCGCTTAACACATTGATTTTTACTTTTTACCGAGCCACCGCCAGTATGTTTTAATTGTGAAGTAACAGTTCGTCACATTTTAATAGAATGCACAAGTTCTACTGATCTTCGTTGGAAGCATTTAAGTCCAACAATTTTACCTTAGATTTTTATTGGGCGAGTCGCATCATCCAAACATTTTTTTTGTACATTAAAGATGTAGGTATCATCAATGAAATTTAACTTATAGTTTTAATACCTCTTTCTTTAACTTTTGACTAGTTTGAACATCAGTTGATAAACTACTTTTTATCTTACTGTGAAAACTTTAAGCTGCTTTGGCACAGCATATTCTGTATCAGGATCTTGCTCCATAAATCTAAATCCAAATCCAAATCCTGTGGAAAAGTTCTTTGCTAGATGAGATTTTATAATAAAAAATACAAGAAAAAGAAACAATTAATAATAGTTAAATTCCTTAAAAATCATTGTAGATAAATTTGAATGAAAGTTTTTACATTCATAATACAATGAAACGTTTTGAAAGACTAACCCAATGCGTGCTTTCAAGATTTTTGATATTTTAGAAACAAGACTGAACCAATACTTATCACCTCCAAATCGACATTTCTTTATTACGACTTTAAATATGATTTTATGAAACAGTACTTACTGGGTTGCACAAATTTTGCAATTGCATCCTTTTAAGCTTTCCAACATTTGTCAATAAGAATTATTTAAAAAAAATTTCAGTTGCAATGAATTTTGTTTAAATTCACATTTTGTAGTGGGTTTACTTACTGTTTTTCATTTTTCTATATTATTAATTCGTAAATTTTGCTATATTATTTATTCTTATTTAACCTTACAAAAAAATAAACTTTTCTGCTCCCCCCTTTTTTTATATTGAGTCCAATAAAAAGTTGCACTTGATATAGTGGGAAGTTTTAAAGGAACCCCAGAAAATTTAAAGGGGAGGGGGGAGAATATATGTATTTTGTCCTAGCTAAAGTACAATTTGATTTGCTTGAAGGAATACAATTATTTTAATGATCATATACAGCAGTTTTACTGCTATGTATTGTTTATTTTGGGGGGGGGGGATTTCTAATCCTCAAATTCAAAAATATCGAAATATAAGAGAATATTCACTCAGACCTTTATTTCCGGGAATTTCTAAATCGGAATAATCGAGGTATTCCAATATGAATTAGTTCACATGGTCGAAATCATTAATCCAAGTATTCACTTTTTTTATCATCACTTTTACTTGCTGGACGTGGACACAGGCACAGACAATTATTTACATATTTCATTTTACACGCACGAATTTTTTATACAGCATACAACCAGCTTTGATTCCATTCTTTCACACTTTCAAAACTGAAATTGAAACTTCTGTTTCTGTGGGAGCATGAGATTTTTTTTGATGTCACCATTTGTGTGTGCGCAAAAGGGTTACATCATATTATGGTTAAGCCAGGAATTCCAACAATTATGTTATACGCTCAGATTAAAGCATCTGAATAATCTCCTGTAAAGTAGTAAGACACACATAAGATATAATTTTAATTATAATGCACAAAGAAAAAGTATTTCATTGTTAAAAAGTTATCCACAAAATTTCAAGGAATATTTATATTTTTATCTGTGCTTATTTTTTCTGCTCTTTTCCGACCTCCAAAAATTATTTAGAAATTGTATCTGTGTGGCTATGTGTATATATGTGCATGATTATACAAAAATGAAACCAATTGGCGGAATGAAATTCAGTACGTTATCTTGTCTCGAAATTTGAAGATATGTATTCCTGGTTTGGATGAACTCCATCAAAAAAATTTTTGTTTATTCATCCATGTACATCAGTGTATAATTTGGTAGTTAGAATTTTTTTTTTAATGATTTTGCTTAAAATAAAAGCCAGAAGAGTAGATTTTTCTTTAAGCACTTTTATCAATAACTGTAAATATTATCTAGTCTTATATATATTTTTATTTCAATTTACGCATTTCAATGAATTTTTTCAGCAACAATTTTCTTAACCTTTATAAATCAAAGTGAAAAAATAAATAAAAATATTGATTTTAAAGAAAATAAATATAATTTAAAATTAGTAATTTCTTAATTAAAATTTCTTTAGTAGAAACAACTTCAATCAAATCAAAATTACAATAATTGTTTGTTAAGTAATTAGTAATTAAAAGAAAATACTTTAAAATTAGCAAAAATTATCAATACACATTACAGAGCTTTTACATTACAGCATTTTCAAAGTGATTCAATATGAGCCACCATTGGTTAAAACTAATAAAGTTTCAACAGATTTCATTATATTATTGCATTATTTATTTTGATTGATTTCTTTGTTTTATCTTTCTTAAATCATGCATGAAAAGTTGTGAAAATTGCGATTACAGAATGCAGAACTAATTAGTTACTCTGTTTAAAAAATGCTTAACTAAACAATTTTCTTTTCTGTCGCAAATCTTCCTTAATAATAACAAATCAAAGAATAATGTTTGACAAAACCATTTGTCAGAAATCTAACAAAATATCAGATAACATTGCTTTATTCTACAAAGAAAGCACAAAAACACAGCTAATAAAAACCACAACTGATGCATTCACAAGAATAGCGTCTGCGTTGTTCCAGAAAATATCAAATTTCATACAGACTTGTTTTTAAATTGCAATTATGTAAATTTTCAAAAATGTGCCCAAAAAACAACTAACAATTTTTTTTAAATTGCCATTGAAATTTTTTAAAATTTCTTTATATTTCCTTTCAAAAATAGTTCAGGGTAACAATTTACAAATAATTTAGTTACCACATTTTTCATTTTTTAATGCAAAAAGAAACAATTGTTCTCTTAATTTTAGGATTACGGTTTAATTTTTAAATGAAAAATTATTATAAATTTAGCTGCATTTTTTTAAATGCTTAAAATTATTCAAATTAAATTATAAATTTATCGGTAATTTCAACTAATAGTTATTCACTTTTGCGTGCAAGAATTAAAGTTTTTCTCTTAATATTCGCATTACAATTTTAATTCTTAAAAATAAAATAATTATAAATAACAATGCGATTTAAAAAAAAATTATGAATTTTTTTAAATTAAGTTAGCGTTTTACAGATAGTTTTAATTAATGTTACTAATTTTTTGCATCAAAAATAAATACATTTAATATTTGAATTATAATTTAATTTTTAAACAAAAGGAAAAATTACAAATATAAATTAAATGGTGATATAATTATAGACACCTTAAAAAAATTTACTCAATATTTTTAGAAATTATACTATATCCATTAATTTTAAATTATATAAAAGAAAACCAGAACGATAATTATTGTAGAATCATTGGAAACAAAACGAATTTTAATATCTTACATAATTGATAATTAATGATTATTCACAAAAGTAAAATTAAATAGATCTATTGGAAAATTAGTTTCAAATAGATGCAAAAATATTTCTTTTGCCAGAAATCTGGGCAGTATATTATACCTAGGCGAGCACACTGTATCATGCTATTAAAAATTTTGGACTATCAGCCTATGCATTCAATAAATGAATACCTACTTTCTATTTCTTTTCGATTTTAATGTGCTGACATATTTAATATTTAATGAATTATCAGCTACTTTTTTTTTAAAAAAAAAAAGAACATTTCCAATCTAAATTGGTTTCGTTGAGTTAGAACAAATAAATCTGACTTTATTAAAATCAAATAATTTAAAACTTTTGATATCCTAAGATTAGAAGTGATAAATAATTTAAATAATTATTAAAATTTTATATTTACAAATATTTTTATGTTTGAAAATTTAATTATAATTTAAGTACCATGTGAATGAGCATAATTTTTCATAAAAATTAGTAATATATTAAATTGAAACTATTGATAATTTAATTTAAATATTTTTGAATGTTTTAAAAATCGCTCCTAAATTTATAATTACTTTTTCGTTTAAAAATTAAATCATGGTTCTAGAATTAAGATACCAAACTTTTCTTTTTGCATGAAAAAAAATTAATTAAAATTATTTATAAATTGTTACTTTGAAATATTTTTGAAAGGGAATGTAAAGGGAAATCAAGTCCAATTCGAACCCTGATTCTCGCGGACACGAAGCTAATGCTCTCCCGATCGTGCCGTCAGGACAATCCGCTACGACTGGAAATTATTAATATATAAACTATGCTCAAAGTTTAAAGGTCATTTTCTTGAAATTGTCCTTTAAATTTTATTAAATGAATATGCTAAAGGATAAAACCATTATATGAAATCCTGTCTTGTACAATTTTTCAACCAATGTCCTCCCCTTGTAAAGCAATTAAATCATGTAGATTTGTAATCTATTGGAATTACTTATTAGCTTATACTTTAAAAATTTATATAAGTTAAAAATGCTTACAGTTTTTAACTTTACTTTTATAAAGATAAATAAAATAGTAATTTAAAAATTTTGATGTTTAAAAATGTCACAATTAAATGTACCTTTTAAAAATTTGCATATAATACTGATACAATGGTATTTCCAATAAACAAATATCAAAATAACTTCCAAACAGGATTTTAAAAAATTCTGATAAATCTATCACCCAATACAAAAATAAATTTTTTAAATCTTTACTTTCATTAGGAAGATTTTAAAATAAAAGAAGAGTGGCATGTTTCGCTTACAGCACATGGAAAAGAACCTGTCAAAATCAACCATTAACTATTGGGGGGGGGCAACCACCAGCAACACTATATGTTCGTTCCTGAAATTACATCAAAATTATTAATGGATACTTTTCAAATGATTTGCAGGGTGTGAAAGGGAACTATTAAAATCCCTTCAGATAAATTTAAATTAGAAAATATATCAAGGTATGTAACAGTTGTCATTGAGGAAATTGATGGTTAGGAGTATGTATTGCAGAAAAATAAACTGGATGAAATAAAAATTATTTTCTTTTATCTGAATCATGTACATCATTCTCATATCCAAGAAACGATATTTTATGGATGTCAGAAGTGGATATTCGGGCAAAAGTGAAACACTCTTTGGAAAATGTTATGTTACACTTGAAATTGATGTATGCTAAGTAAATGTAGCCTTTTCAAATATAAATTAATAAGTATATCATATTAAATAAAGAAGTTTTACTTTAGACTCATTATTATGATCTTACTTCAAATTCATATTCATATCTCTGTGATGTTGTATTTTACAAGAAACAGCATGAAAAACATTGCTGTCTGTCCCAGCTCTGTATCTCAATTAAGAAAGCTCCTAGAGCACTTCAATATATATATATATAATTGTATCGGTTTTTTAAAAACAAATTTTTGAAGCTCTGTTCTATATATTTTAATTTAAAAGTGAATTGATATCCGTTCAAAATTCATATTTTTTCAACGTCTGCATCTAGCTTTTTGAAGTTTCTAGTTGCTGGGTTTTGTAATACTTTGAATTAACCCACTTGCAGAAATCAGCAGCACATATGAACAGCAAATTGTGACTAAAAATCGCAACAGTACTAAGCGCCATAAAAGAACTCTATGAAGGCCAAAATATTTTATAGAGAGAATTCTGTCCCGACAAACAATCAATGACTAGCTTCAGCCTTGGATTTTTATAATTGTGTTTGTTCATTCTACAAAGTAATTGTGGAAATTTGAGTAGTTTCTAGGATCTTCAGTTTTGTCGTCGAAATCACCGCCAAAGCCGGGTCATTAACATGGCACCCATTCAATAGCCATTAAAATATTTGTAATACTCTCTTCCTAATTCTGAAATTAACTGTGGAGGGAAATAATATTACAGATTCTCATCTGTAATATTATTTCCCTGTAATATTATCTTAACCCTTAGTAGCCTGATTTACGAAAGTGATTTATTTTTAATATTACTGTGTTTGCTTGAGGGTCTAGATGAAGGGAAAAATAGCCAAAGAATTAGCAGGTAGGTTTTATGTAGGGCGGAATGCCTGAAGTATCAAAATTGATACTCACAAAAATAGCACTAGTTTCTTCAAGTAAAACATGCACTTGCAAAAAATAATTATATCATAGCGAAAATAATGTATTCACTTACCTCAAAAGTATTTATATTCTTCAGAAAAAGAAAATATATCAAATTTGTATTCAACAAAACTTTTAGTAAAATGTGTTTACTTGTTCACTTTGCTGCGCAAGTAATATGTCATAGATAAAATAAAACAATAATGACATTTGATTTTTTTAAAATTTCGTTGGAAAGAATATTATACAACAGTAAAATACGTACAGCCAACCTATAAAAAAAACTAATAGTAATGTGAACATTCGGTTTAAAAGATTGGTATCAAAATTGATACTCTAGGTCATTAAGGTTAATCTTTCCTTCATGAGAACTCACTTAAAATATTGAAAAATATTTACACATTTAATATTTTTGTTTAATAAATTATAATTAAAAAAACAATGAAATATAATTTCATTAAAAAGATTGATTTCTGAATATTTCCCCCAATATTAATATATATTGAACAATTTTTCCCAAGCTTTATAAATATTTACCCCAAATATTTTCCCCAAACTTTATAAAATTAAAAACTAAATGGTGTGATATACTTTCAAATATTTATTTAAGTTATGGATGAATGTAAACTTTCTGATATCTTGAATTTGCATGCAATGCATTTGTTTCTGTGTAAATTTAAGAATTTAAATAATTTTAATGACATGTACTCAGTTATAATACTCTATTAGATATGTTTTAAAAATGCATGCATGTGTTCTTTATTTGTATTGATATTGGCATATGTTATTTTTTTTTTTTTTTGTTTTCAGATTAGTTATTGGTGGCAGCTGTATCCTTCGATTCTATTTTTTAAATAATCTGTAGCTTGTGACCTTTCCAAATTTTATGGTTGAAAAATATAATCCTAAATGTTCTTGCATATAAAGGATGATTAACACAATTTATTTATTTATAAAAACAGCCCAGCTGACCAAAATTTAAAAGATAACCCCCCTCCTCCTTTTTCAACAAAATAGTTACAGATAGATAAAATGAAATGCCTTTAGCTAAATTTATTTTTTTAAAAAAAAGACGTTGGAATATTACATCTTTAAGAGAAAAAGAAATAGGAAATAAATTTCAAGAAAAGATCATGGATACAAAATGCAACAACAAGTATATGTCTGCATGTATTTAAAGTCAATATGTTTAATTGCTTATTAATAATAATAACTGCTGTTATTATTCATAATAGTCAGTCAATGTGATGAATTGATTAATCTCTTTTATGAGCTATTATTAGTAATTGTCACAACACACACACACACACGTTGACATTATTAAAGTTCAATAATTAAACAACGTAATTTTTTATATACTTAGAAATATATTTAAAAGAATATCTTAAAATTAAAAACACATGCCTGTCACCTGTAGTAAAGATGTATAATGCTTAGGGTTATTTAAGGGTGAAAGCTGACCTCTAATTTTTTCATTATTCTTAAGATCCCCCCCCCCCCATCTTCCTTATAAACACATTTGGGTTACCTACTGATTAACATATCTGATAATGAAGCAATACGAAGAAACCTTCACTTAAGAATAGATGTGGCATTAGAATGCGCTGGATTCTTAAATGGATTGGGATTTGATACCACTGTGATGGTACGTTCCATATGTTTAAGAGGATTTGATCAGGTAAGAAATTTATGTGTGTTTCATTCTTTTAATTCCCAAATTCCTTAGGCAATTTTTATTTTTCATGCTCAATTCCAAATTTAATTAGTTTAATTTAATAACATATATTTTCTTCAAAATTGTCTGATAAAAATATTTTATATAAAAATATAAAAATGCAACCTATTTATTCACTTCATAAATCTTAAGTTTCAAGTTAAGATAAAGGTATTTATTCAAGTTGATATTATAGTCATATAACAAAAATAAATTAGTCTTAACTGCATATTGTCATAGGCTATACTAATATGCATAGCCAATAGAAGATTCACAATAGAATTACAAAATAAATTGTTCCTGGTCATTTGATGTGTATCGCATGGGGATATTGGCTACTTAGACAAATAAAGTTATGATGTCTGTGTTTTCATTAATATCTTATGTAATACATGTATTTATATACTATATTGTGCACATGGAGAATCATTCATTATATTTACAAAATATACAAACCATTATTTCCATTACTATTATATAAATGGGAGGGGTCACATTCACAAAAAATCATTATCATAAAATTATCTTATCAGACAAATCAAATTCTCTTATAGCTTTTAGAAGTACTTGTATTTTTTTCACTTAATATTTTGGATGAAAATTATTGTATCTGGATTAAAAATACTTCTTTTACATACAAGGGTGTTCTTGAATATACAACCTTACCACTTACTCCTCCAAATATTGCTGGATATTGATGATTACCAGTTTCAAAACCTATGGCATTTATAAATATCTATATTAATAATAAGGATGAATGAATGTGTGTGTATGTCGTTGCTCTACTGTTTGAACTATAACTACCAAATTTGGCACATATCTACTTTAAAATGAGAAAATGTGCACTTTGAAGCAATAAAAAAATTAATTACAATTTTTATCAATTAAAAATTAAGCAGAATTAGGGCATTTTCCCATGATAATGTCCAAAAAATACTAGCATGCAAAAATCAATTTTACATTTACACAAAAGCAAATAAACAGATAATTATGTATAAAATTCTCATTCACCCTAAGTATTTTTTTTTTTTTGCTAGCTAAAAATGTTTTGAAATATGGCATTGCTTGTGTAATTTCGTAGTATAATCAAATTTAATCTAAGTTTTGAAAAAATATCTTTTCTAGTCTAAAATGTGGCATGAATCTACAGTTTTGATGCAAAAACTATGCATGCCTATGTGTAAGTTCCTAAATCAAAAAGAATATATAGAATATATTTTTTATCTAAAAAAAAGTAATGTTTAAATCAAGTAATGAAATACCATGCTTGAGTCACAAAAATTACTAATGGTAATCATTCAAAAAATTTATTGGAAGATATGAAAGAGAAATTTTTGAAAGAGATCTCAGCAACAAAGAAAATATTTGTGAAGAGGATCGACGAAGTTTGTAACACCAACAATGAGATATGCAATACACAGATAGGAAGACCAAAGAGAAAAATAAAGATCCCAGAAATATGCAATGATTTTGAACTACATACAGCTTACAGTTTTATTGGAGGATCTCATGATCCTTCTTCTTTCTCTGAATCTATGCAGATTCTTGAACGGACTGAAAGAGCAAGATAAAAATTTAACTCATTAAACAAATGGGTGGGGCCTTCTCAATGTTTCCTCACATACTCTCAAATAAAAGTATTATCCTTTAGCCACTACAAAACATTATGGACCTTGGTAGGATGGATTATGGCATTGGCTTACAAAATATTAACTTTTGCTGTAAATTTAGCATTTTGACTGAATCTGTCATGTGATTTTTGGTGATTAATCCCTAACATGCAGTTAATAGTATCCAATTGTCAAATTTATTCTTTAAACAATCTTTACCCGACTGATTGAAACCAAAATTTGACACAGAACTATAATTGTAGTCACAAAATCACATACTAAATTTGATATATTTAAGTCATTGCATTTTGGGTTATCGTGCTTACATGTTTCTTAAGGTACTGATTGACAGATAGTCAACTTCGTAAATGAAAATTACCAGTCTCCCCATTACCACAGAACTAAGCCATATAAACAGGGATTATTAAGACTGGCTGTTATGCTCATTGCTATCCAGATTTTTGCATATGAAAACAACTGCCAACAATAGTTGAAAGAATATTCAAACTGTTAATAAAAGGTTGGAAAATCTTTTGCACCATTTTTTATAATATATTTAAATTTCCAAGGTATTGTAATATTCTGTTAAAATTACTATCCAAAGTAAGCCTTTCTCTAATTTCTTTGAGTCGGCACTTTCTGTTATTTAGTGCTGGACTTAGCCTATTTCCTCTCATATACTTGTGTTATCTTGTTAGCCTATTTCCTCTCATATACTTCTGAATTTTTAGAAATATTCATGATATTTTCCATTTCCTGAAATAATTTGCACTATCATCGAATGAAAATTCGTTCTATAATTTTTGGTTCCAGTATGAATTCATGTTATGCATCCTTTGCTCAACTTTATCCTTCTATCCTGCCATTGCATAGTCATTTTTTTTTCTAATTTCCTTCTTTAGAATTAGGACTTATTTTGGGACTACAATATCTATTTGGTCTTTCTGTGCTGCCTTTTTTACATATTCATCTTTTCTCATGCTTCCGCATATTCCAATGTGAGCCTTAATTCATTTTCCATTTGTTCTTTAGCTTTTCTCAAATTTTCTTCGATTTTCCAAATTTCTTTATTTTGAAGTTTGTAGATTGTGCTGTCTGTAGGGCTGACATAGAGTCTGAAAATATAGAGCATCTATGCCAGTCCTCCAACCCCTTACAATAATCAACTGCCATTTTTATTTCTAAGACTTTGGCTTGGTAATTTATAACATGATTAGATATATGAATCTGTTTTTAAATCTGTTTCCATAACATGGAAATGTACTACCATTGACAGACGTATCCTTTTATCATCTTTAGATCCATCAGTGAATATTTCACTGTTATTCATTCTTGGTCATTTTTGTCAGACCTATCCTTTTATCATCTTTGGATCCATCGTTGAATATTTTACTGTTATTCATTCTTGGTCATTTTTGAAAGCTGAAGGTCAGCCATTTTGTTGGATAGATTTCAAGGTTATCGTGTTATATTCTTCCTTATCTAATGTTTTATCTCCTACTGTTATATATTGTATATATAGACTTTCAATTTGAAACAGATGTACATTTCCATGGCCCAATCCATGGGTAGGATCCCAGCTATGATTTGATTGCTTTGGTTGATTTAGCTCTATAAGCTCTTGTCATTGCAATTAGAGGCCAACGCTGTATAGATTTCAGGTTTTCCCTGATTTACTTAAGATTTATCCTTTTACCCCAGGTACGATATATAAAAAAAGATTTGATTACCTGGGTGTCTAATTTTCTCATATGATGTTTTCTTTTCCAGTAATATCTGCAATTCTTAATAGCGTATATAATATCATGTCCTCTTTTTTTAGTTTATTATAAAGTGTTCTGTAAATATTTGTTTGTTATCCCAATCTACTCTAAATGTTTAATTTAAAGTCTTAATTGGTGTAGAATTCATTTTAATATTTGAAGAATCAGTTTATCTGAGCCTTTCTCTAAATTTAATAGGCATTTCTGTTTTTTTCTCCACATTAAATTGCAACTTGTGAGTAATTCTCTAGTTGATCAATTCTTCAATAATTTCATTTTCTTTTAATTCTATTTCTTCTTTTGTTGTTCCAGCAATAATTAAGAGGACATCATCCACGAGTCATCCTCTTGTTGGATTTGGTTCGAAATGTGATATTTTGCACTGTGGATCTTAAGTCTGTGTACTGAATTTTATCTATTTTGTTCTCTTTGTTTTGTAATTAGGCCATTATCTTATATTTGAACTGCCAGTCAGGCAGATTTTCTCCGAATTTATTTTGATCAGAATTAGATAAACATCTATGAATTTGGTATAAAGACCACATACCGAATTTCACCTGTCTTGCTCTAAACATTTTTTGAGCAATTTTTGTCATTGGTAGACAGATAAACATTTTCCAAAAATGTGTGTGTTTTGTTTTTTTTTAACTCTGGGAGGTACAAAATGTAGAGTATCATCAAAATGTTGAATTTGAATTTTTTGGCAATTACAATGCTTTCTCTATACTTTGTATACAAGAAAGTAAAATGATGAAAACTTTGAAAGAAATTGATTTGTCAAAAAATGAAATGACGATTGATTTAAAAAAAAATGAGTATTTAGAAAAAGGAATGATGGAACAAAGAAAGCATGCCTTGTAGCTAAAGGTCTTCAAAACAAATAATCAGAGTTTTATGCACCAGTTGTTAGATTATCAACTATTAGAATGTTAATTTCTCTTGTTTTAGAAAATGAGTGTCTGCTAGGTTATTGGATATTCTATCTGCTTTTCTGAATGGAGATATGTGTATGATGTCTATATAAAGCCCCCTTATAGTATTAATATTAAGAAAGGATAGGTCTTAAATAAGGTGTTGTATAGAGTGAATGATCATCCATGCTGTTGGAATAAATGGTTTGTCATGATTTATTTCTGTGTTGATTTTAAAGAATATTTGATCATTTTTATATATCATGATAGCATTTTCCTTATCGATGAGGGGGAGGGGGAGGAAAAAACTAAGCTATTGTGGATTTACTCAAAAATGAATTCCAGTCATCATACTTAATAGAAAGAATAATTACTATGGAATAGAAACTGAAAGAAGTAATAATACAATCAAAATTAATCAAAAAATAGCAGTAAAAAAAGTTCAAGAAAGACTTCAAATGAATGATTGTGAAAGTTCGAAACTGCCATTCGAAAAGAATTTACAGTCTACCAAAATGAAGTGGGAACAGGAACATTCCCTATTGTGAGCTGATTGGTTTCTTACTGTATTCAATATATACTAAATAGCATTAGGAATTAGACATTTTGTGACAATTCCAAATTATATTTTCTGTGTCCTGTCAACATTTAGAACAGTCAAAAGCAATTCTGTAGAAATCAGGCAAGAAAATGCAGAGATATTTAAAAGAAACAAAATCCTTAGAGCTTGACTATTAAAGTAATAAGTCTGGTATTGAAACATATTCCGAATTGGGGAGTGATCACATCACAAGAAAAGATATTAGAAATTGAATTTATTGCAGCAGCATTAGCATCTGCAGAACATGTATCAATATCAAGATTGCTTGCTGACCTAGATAAGAATACAAAGATAGCTAAGAAACTTTATTTAGATAATCAAGGAGCAGTTAATTTAAGTAATAGTTATGAAAACAATATTCTAAATTCATATACATTAAATTTCATTGTATCAAAGATTTAGTTGAAAACGGTCTTATTGAAATAGAATGCTTTCACTAAAAGTGATGATAATATTTGTGGTATCTTGACAAAACCTCTTAAAGTTAATTGTTTTTTCTGGTTAAAATTTTTTCCCCTCCGAATTTTGCAATTTAAAATTTGACTGTTATATGATTGTATTGGTAGCAGTAAATATGTGTGTGTGTGCTTTATATTTATTTTATTAAAATGAGATGTATAATGTTGTATGTATTTAGTATATTTGCAATATATATATATATAGTATTGTATATTTTTTAGCACTGAATGTTTGATATAGTTTTTCCTCTTATATATTTAAAGCAATTTTTTTACTAAAAATTTTTTAAAAAATGAAGGAGGGGGGAGATGATAAATTATTATATGGCAACAGTTTACATCAATTTATAGCTATAGAATGTGCCTTTAAGTGTGCTACATAGTTTTAAGAAAATATCGTACAGATGTTTATATTTGACTTTTGCTATTCAATAATTAGTATGGGAATGTTTTTCTCAAGATTTCAATTGAGACCATGATCCACAGTTTAAGAAGCTGTGTTCAGAAGATAGATGGTGCGAGAATAAACTTCTACAGGGATGTCAGCAAATGTAAATCCATTAGCCAGTCAGACTCCAGTAGATTTGTTGGCTTATGTTTTTCTTCTATTCCCAGCATTGCCTTGTTAAAAGATATTAATTATATTTTTATGAATTCTTTTTATCAATTACTGGTTTTAAATAATTTATTAGATATATCTGCTCAACAAATTATTATTATTATTATTATTTTTGCTTTCTTGTATATGAAGTATATAAAGAGAAAGTATTGTAATTATCATATATATATATATATATATATATATAACCAATCTAAAGTAAGAAAAAGTTTGAAAACGAAACTAAAATGAAAACGAAAACAAAACAGTTTCGAAATAGTTTTGGTAAAAACTTCATAGTATTTGAATCCCTGCCTGAGGGTGACCCTTGAAAAAGTCTTCAGGCCGGATTCTTTTATATATTTTTTTTGGTTTATTTGTTTTTCCTATTAACTTGATTTTTATACTTTTGTATATATATATATATATTTAAAATTTTGACAAGTCTTCACGTCTCAGCTTTGAATCCGAAAAACACATTATTAGAATAATATCTGTGTGTGAAGATGACAATTTGAAAATTATTTAAACTAAATGGACGAATTATAGTTTGTCTTTACACCAAATTTCTAGATTTCTATAGCATTTTAATGAAATTCATTAACAGAAGATCTGTTTGTCTCTCTGAGAGCAGGTGAACACAATTACTACAAAACTATAACTAAGCTGGGTAAAATTCAGTACACAGGTTTAGCATCTAAAGTATAAATCCATATGAAATTTTGAACCAAATCTGTTGAAGGGCTGACTGTCCATTGGTTTGTACATTCCCATGCATGTATGTAAACATGATTAGCAAAAACACAGTAACATAGATAAATGAAGTTTGATATGCGAGTTTGTGATTAAAAGTTACTGTGTGTCACATTTTGGTTTTATTTCATTGAAACAAAAGCTCTGAAATGAACTCATTAAAAAAAAAAAAACTGCACTACGAAGCATGAAATGCTTGTGTGTGGGAATTAAAAAACAAATATGAGTACACTGTCACACTTCTCGATAGTAAATTAAAAAAATGGAATTACTTTCAAATCGGAAATCCCATTTGGGAAGGTAATGGCATAATCTGAATTATTTATTTGTATCATGAACAAGTCCAAGGCTTTTAAACTAATACATTTTACACTAAACATACATTTATTTGTCTTTTAATGTAAATAGATGAAATCAATGCAGAAAAGTTATATTGATTTGAAAAATCTATCTAAAAATTACAAATAAGAATATTCATTTAATTTTTTTATCAACATTAATGAATGTTTAATTTTTACTTGCACATACATTTGGGAATTTACAAACAAAATTTCACTTTCTACATGGCCTTTTAGAGAATATTTTTACAAAGATGCAAAGAACCATCAACAACAGTTTGGCAATGAAGTAAATTTATTTGCTCCTGACTACTGGTAATATAAGGAATATACTTATACACAAATTGTGTGATTTAGTATTTGGACATTTAAAAAATGTTCTAAATAATTACTCACAATTTTTAAGAAATATACAGATCTGCTTAAATCGTAAATTTATGCTAATAATAAAGATGAATCGATGTTTTGGTGACCTACAGATCAGACTGTTTGACAACAGTTACCAAATTTGGCACATATATACATTGGGAAATAAGAATATGCACTTTACAGTGATTTTTTAAAAATTTAATTAGAATTTTAATTAAGTTAATCTGATTTTTCTTCCCTAAATTATCTTTCAAAAATATAATTGCACAAAAATAAATTTTACACTGTTGCAAAATTTTTAAAAATACCATTTTTAATGATATCAGTTTAATGATGGTTAGTGATAGTTGTATTCATTTTTGCTGAATTTTGATAATTTTTTCAAAATAATTTTATGCATCATTTCCAACAAGTGATACGAATTTTGTTGCTCTAAAACTCAAATCATTTTCACTCTTTCATCAAATATTTAATCCCTTGGTTTGAAAGCTGAGAAAGAAAAGATTATGTTTAATATCTATATAATTTACAAGACAAATAAAAATGTGACAGTTTTGCGAGATTTAAAAGATAGATGAATTGGATATTTACAGTTTCAATAGTGCTATGATGTTATGGGCCTGTCTCCTTTAGAAAGTTTCATATATACAAAAACAGAGCTTAATTAAGATGATTAAAATAACAAGGCTTTATTGTCTGGTATTTTAACGATATAAGGGATATAAAGTAATATCTAACCAATATCCCATTAGAACTAGCTGGTCATTAATGTCGGCAAATTAAAAGGAAGTCAGGATACCACAAATGCCAGAAGTTAAATGGACTAGATAATGATATCTTTAATATCACTAATATGTATGTCATGGAACTGATTTCCATTAACAAGATCCATGTACATTATGAACAGAACATACGCCAGATTATTAACCTAATATGACATTCACGTCTATAATAATTTGATGCATAAATGTAGTTTCCATGGGAAAATTGAACATTAAGTCATGCCAAAAGGGATTTAATAGAAAATATCACAAACAGTGTTCTTGGCAAACCAGCTGGTCACAAAGGCGGATAGTAAGCAATATTTTTGCATTAAAATGCCTTTTCTTGGATTAAATTACTACAATATTAATAGGATTTATACAAAGCACTCGGAGTAATTATGGACCAAAATATTCAAGACCTGATAATATTTAAAAATGGATATTCTCAAAGTATCTTAAAGGGAATTTTTAATTACACTTCTAAAGTAATATTGTAGTTTAAAAATTTAGTTATCTCTATTTACCCCTCCATTCTGCATTCATTCAGAAACAATAATTAGTCACTTTTGGTGATCAGCTTCTTTGTCCAGATTGTTGTTTTTAGGTTATATCAGTGTGGAATCATATATATATATAATTTCACCTAATTTGATAAGGTAATTTGATTTATTTATTTGATAACCTTATGGATTTAACTGACTGAATCAAAACAAACTATAAAAAAATGCATATACCACAGAATAAAAGTGGAAGTGAAAATAATGTTTTATACTTGGAAAATAACATCCAAATAAAGATTTTTTTGGGGGGGGGGAAATAAAATCCAAATAAAGAATTTTTTGGAAATAATGTCCAAAGAAAGCATTTTTATTAATCTTACTTTTAACATGGGCAAAAGCATGCTTGAATATTTTGTTGGATAAATTTGAATCTCACCATAACATTAGAAATTATGGATCTATTGTGTATTGCATTTTAAAAATATTATTGAAAATACAGAAAACATTATACAGAAACGAAACTGGTATCATTAAAAAAGTAATTATTTTCATATTTAAGTTAATATATAAACCATTTTGGGAAACAGTTTTGGAAGATCACCAATTCCTATAGGGCAGTCATGGCAATTACGCATTTACCAATGATTAAACCTATTTTCGTCTTCGGTTAAACTTGATTTAATTTTTTTTACGTCTTTTCTCTGATGAAATAGAATCCTATCCAGAGCATTACCAATGAAATTTTTTAGTTTCATTTATTAAGTGCAAATTTAAAAACGTTCAATGAGGCAATGACTTATGTATACTGATTTGTCTACATTTAACTGTTACCATTCTAAAGTTTGTAATAAAAATGATTTCTGTGTTATGTTCATTAGCATCACACACACATTCTGACTTAAATGGGTTGTTACCTGATAGCAGTCGTCATCTGACCGAGGTTCAAAATTACGAGGTCCGTCCCAAAATAGCCCAAGTGTTGCTTCAAACGGGACGTTAATATAACTAAACCAAACCAACCTGATAGCAGATGTCTGTCCTTTCCGAACGATCAGTTTCTTTATGGTGGCGTTCACTCGTTAGTCGGAATTCGAACCATAGACAAGCAAATTAGCACTTCAGTGCTCTAACAACTAATTCAAGATATTACAGTCGAATTTGCAGGAAAAATAGCAGAAGCATGCAACCGTACTTTTAATCGCTTAAATTGTTGAACTAGCTATGTAAAGCGTGTTTGCTATTGGATATATTAACGGATCAAGGGTAAGGGTAGGGGAGCGCAGAAATTTGAATTCTGGTTTTTCATGTATGATTAAAGAAACTAATAATTTCGGAGAAAATGTTTAAATAATAGAATGCGCTATAAAACGCAATGATAACTTAACCCCTTGTCATGCGAATTTATTTAACTTCCTAATCAGATGACAGAATCTATCTGGGACATTTATTGTCATTTTCATGTAAATAAACATTGCCATTCCCTATAAGAATATAAGGAGCTTTGAGGTAATGAAGGGTTTCTAAGTGATTTTTGCGTTTTAAATTATTTTCAGTTAATTGCAGATTAAAATTCATTAATTCGATGCGCGTGTCAGACACGTCGTTGTTTGCGAAGCGGTTACTTAGATTAGGTGTTAACACCGGTGAAATGTACCGAATTTCACTGATACATTGAAACAGCCATTGGAAAACGGTCATTTGACCTTTTCGCGGCAAGTTTAATGTTAAAAAAAATGCTAATTTGGAGAAATGTTTCTCAATATTTTTAATTTGCATCAACGTAGAAAATTTTTTTTTGTAAATTTTTGGAATTTTATTTAAAAATGTGTTATATACACAGGAATAGTTAGTAGAAAGATCAGTATTTGCATTTATTATCTTCAGATAAGTATTTACATTTTTTTTTATGGGTGGGAATTTATCTTTGAAAAAAACTGCCATGATACAAATATTTTATTATCAATTAGAATTCAAAAGCCAAAAAGAAAATTCTTATTCTAAAAAGTTGCTCTACGATTTCAAATATTATTTTAGTACTCGAGTTTGATCGATTTGATGATTGATTCTAGAATCACATTAAAAAGTAAGACTCACGGGGCAAAATGTTAACTTCATTATTGTCTGAAAAGTGCTTTAGACAACATATTAACTTCAAATTTTATTTTCACAATTTTTTTTTAATCCAACCATCGAATGATACCATTCTAAATTTTAGAATTGTAATCTTTGAATAGGATCTTAAATTCTGATTGATAAAATGTATTGTAGGCAATTTTTGACAACCTTTTTTTTTTCTTCCCAATAGAATAATTCTTATATAGAACAGAAATTTTTACTGCATATTACTCCCTTCTTTTATTCCCTTCTCTTCCCTTAAGTGAAATTCCAAAAATTTTACAAAATTAAAAAAAATATATATTTTTCGTAAATTAAAACTTTATTCAAACTGGTTTCAGGATTTTAAAAATCCTTTTCTCACAGTTAATAAATTTGCTTTTATTCTACTAGCAATAGGAAATGTACAGTGCATTAATTTCTAAAAGTAAATACAAATTATTTGAAATTGCATAAACTGCTTTCATTAATTTTTTGTATGTTACTAAAAACTAAACATTTAGTTTTTTTAAATTTAAATTTTAGCAGTGAGATATATATGTATATGTAAATATCAAAAATAATTCTGAAAGTTAAAATATACAATTCTTAGATGTCCAAAAAATCAAAATTATTTACATCAATAAAAAAATCAGTTGTTTAAAATTTCTTTATATATTCAATGGAATATTTCACTATAAGAAGCGACAAAAGTCACTAAATCAACAAACTAGCAAATGTGCCTATCTGGATAGAGCTATCTTGTTAACAATATTTCAGATATGATTGTCTCATATTAATTACCAAGAATTATTATAGAAAATCTTGCACAGATTGGCTTGTTACAAATTAACTAACAAAAGTTACTATTAAAAAATCTCATACATATTGACGAGTACTAAAGAAATAAAAAGTATTTTTTGTAATGCACTTTAGATGTAAATATATAATAGCATTAAAAGTTTTGTTTCCTAACTGTGGGATTTTCTCTATCCATAATGTTAAAGAATGTTCAAATCAAGAATAATTACTAAAACAATTTGAAACAAATACTGACCCACTAACAGAAAGAAATCAGACACAACACAGGCTTGAAACTTTAAAAAAAAAAGGCTTAATTTTTATAAAAAATGAATACTGTTAAACATAAGCACCAAGAAGTAAATTAAGTATTATTAAATGAACAATAAATTGGATAAATTTATGCAATAAAATAATTAGTTGATCTTTTGATAAAATGTAATATTTTGATACAATAGGGGGAAGGAAATATCATATGCACATCCATAAAAAATCTTCCTTGGCAAATTTAACACATTTCAATAAAAATTTAATTTGCAATTCTGTATAATACAATTCTAATCTAATAAAAAGATATATGGATAGATAAGATATCTTTTCTAATGTAATAAAGATATATAAATTCTCTTCTTCTCTCTCTCACATGCATACTTTTTTAGAATCCCAATTTGCCATCTTATATATTATTAAAGAAAAAAATCATATGGAAAATAATTATAAATCAATCAGTGCAGATACTTTTATCATTCTTCTTTAAAATTAAGGAGAAATATTTAAATAATCACTTAAAAATTTTTGAGAGTTATCTGAATTAGAATGATGGATGCAGGGATCATAATAAATTATCAAAGGATTACTTGTGTGCTAAATAGTAAGACTGCAACTCTGATAGCACATGCACAAGTACTTCCATTTAGTTGAATGGATGCAAATTATTTTTTGCATTATTTTTCCCTATTTGGTTGTAGAAATATTTTGTCATTTCTTTTTATTCTTGTTATTATCTGGCTGATTTGCTTTTATAAAAACAGTAAAGAGAATTTCTGTTAAATTTGCCATCTTCTTAATTGAAAAAGAATAGTCAATGATATAGACTTCTTCGTTTTCAAATAAAGTTTATTATTGAAACTTTCATAAATTGTCTATAAATAATATTTTGAATACAGAGAAATATTAGTGTTCCATCTATACTTATAATAAAGTGTGTTTGTGTGATTCCACGGCTGATTGTTTGATGAATGTATGTTTCTGTTTGCATGTGTCTATGTGTTAGCATAAGTGCATGGGGAAAATTATTTTTTTTATCAGTTCATTGCCATCATGTGGACACAAACTCAAATTGAAAGATTAAGTTAACTTAACTTTTACTTCACACTAAACCTAGGAAAGTGTCCAGCATGTATTTATTTGAAATGGAATAAATATGAAATCTATTTTCTTTAAAAAATGAATGTGGAAAAAAATTTTTCTGTGACATTTTAAAATAGCTATATTATTAATTTAATAATCCAATTTTATTTAAGCATATACAGTTTAATATATACAGGATATCCACTTTAATCAGAGCATAACAACTAATTTCTAAAACTATAATTGTGTATATATCTAAAAAAATTGTCTTAATAAAGTAAATAATTATATTTTATGCAACTTCAGTCAATAAATGCTTTAATGCCATTTGAAAAGTCCCAGCCACAAATTTAACAAAATTTTCTTGAGATACTATTATTTTAAATAAAGATAAAGTTGAAAATTAGAATATCACTATTTTTTAGAAATGGTTGATTTTAGACCACTTCATCAACCATCTAAAAAAAAATACGCCTATCAGTGCTTGGAATTTCTGATTGGACTAAAATAATGATATTCAAAGTTTTATAATTAGTTACTGTTATTACTATTAGTTTTGATTGCAGAAGATTGAAACATTTGATTGTCAAGATTATTTTAATGAATATGATTCAAAAGACTGATGGAGAGTATACAATTTGGCTTCATAATTGTTGTTTTCAGAAGTGCACGTATTTTTGAAATAAAATAAATTATTAGTTTCTGCATGCAAGTCCTTTTGAAAATATGTATGTGTTTTCAGAAGTGCACGTATTTTTGAAATAAAATAAATTATTAGTTTCTGCATGCAAGTCCTTTTGAAAATATGTATGTGATCTCCCCCCCCCCCCCATGATTGAAAGTTAAAGAAGAAGGATTTTGCTTAATATCTCTGTAGTTTATGAGACAGGTAAGAAAGGGAAATTTATGGGATACCACAAAATTTATAAGCTAAATGAACAGTACATTTATGTTTTTAGTAGTTCTTATGATGTCTTCTTCAATAATAATTTTAGATATTATTGGTTAAAAAATAACCAATGAAATTAAAATTTGATATACTTATTAAATAATTAATATTTTAATCGAAAATGTAAAAAAAAGATTAATATGAACATTTTTACTTACCAAATTATATCTGTACTAAAATTGGTAGCTGCAAGTTCAATGCTCTATTCCGTTCATAGTTGATTGTTAAGGAGAGAAAACAAAGCCTGAAAGAAAAATTGAATCCAAAAATATTTAAAAAATAATGATTTCCTTGGACATGTACTGATTATGAAGATAAAAATATATAAAAGTAAACAGAACACACTATTTTACTTGCTTAAACATAAATTTGGTGTACATATTTTATTTTTTACTCATTAGGGTAGTGATGTGTCAGTTCTTTGAAATATATCCGAGATTAAAACCATAAATTATGATTCCAAAGAATGCAAATCACTTGTCTTAACATCTTTATAAATACTTGATAACCCTCTAGTCATAGTACATATTTAGCATATAAAATACCATACATTTTGATATTTCATTATGGAGGGAACTTTTGAAGCTACTGTCTACTTAAAGAGAATTCCAACTATAGATTGTCTCTAAAACCAAATCCAAAGCACTATGGCATGTAATATAATATAAATAATTTATAGATATAGCAATATTCAAAACAGATAGAAAAACAGTTTATATATATTTTTGTATAACTAACTACACTTACTGAAAAAAATTGTTTATAGATCTGAGATTTGCAATCATTTTCATGATTCTCCCACTTTCTGATAGGTAGTCTATTAAATCAAAAATCAAATAATAGAGTCTCTGAAAAAAGGAGATCACTTCTAGTAGATACAGTGTCCATATAAGGCATGTGAGGATGCTTGTTTTGGTTTTAACTTTTTCATGCAAATCTCTGTATTATGCATTGTTCTTGAAATGGATTAATCAGACAGTTGACATGTTTAAGATTAGTCAAACCACTTACAACAATGTCTTTTACTTTTATTTTTTAATTTTTCCTCCTAAGCTTTTGTATTGGCTGCAGAAATCTTTTGGGAAACTGACATTTGTGTTGCTCCAGAAGCTGTTGGATTCGATGTCATCATTGTATTAACTTGTTCTTATCCTAAAGATCTAAATCTGAATCTTTAATATCTGCAAAAATAAGTGTTAATAATGAAAAATCCTCGATTATTGGAAATATGCACGCATTTTTTGCAGAATGAATTCCACATCTTATATAATAGTGAGTAGTTCTTTCTAATGTATTGAAACTTGTTTGAAAATTCTCTCTGTTAAATTTTGATAGTAGCAATTTCTCCTACCATGTTGCTGTGAGCAGAGTGAATTTTTAGTTAATTAAAATTAATTTTTCTTAGAAAATAGCCTTTTAACAATTAATGCTGAATGTACTCAGTGCTGAAATGTTGATAAAATATATGTCATTGTCTGTGTAAATAACACACTATTGACTTTTTCTGACTGTGAAGTGATATTGAGCTCTGTGCTTGTGGATTTTATCATCTTCAGATGCACACATGCCATTAATCTCAAATGTTGTTGCATCAAGAGTCCTAACTAATTTCAGTTGAATGTGTAGTTGTTGGAGGTGTGGTGGCTGAAGCATGAAGTGAAGCATCAGAACCTGTTATATAAGCATTTAAGTTGCAGTTTCAACACCAGTTTCCACTTGAGTTTGCTGTTCAGATTTTCAGATTCAGTTTTGATCTACTGTGTTTCCATATGGTTCATCCTCTAGAATTTATGATAATTCCAGTTTTTCCTGGGGTCAATTTTTATTGCTACCAATCTGCTGTTACTTAATTTTTTTGTTTGCCTTTTTAACAGTTACTGTTATTTGTGTTTTATTAAAAGAATTTCTATGATATTTATGCACAACAGTTTTAGTGGAGATGGGCACTGGAGTCGGATATACCCCAATCCACCCACAGAAGTTTTATCATACATTTCTTGTACCAAATGCATTTTTTTTCCAAATGATTTAGTAATGTGGTAATTATCCAAAATTCTCCTCAGTTGATAAAATCAGAGCTTACATCCCAGCTTGAGAATTCTTTCAATAATATTCCTTTAATATGAAGTCAACAATATAATATTTCAAAAGCATAAAATAGTAAAAATCTAAATGAAAAATCATCATCTCTTTCTACGATTGTGTTTTTATCTCTCATCAGGCTCTTCTGATCTTGCTTGACCAAAATATCATCTACTAAATATCTATCCTTTGGAAATTTCTTCTTCTGAATAAGTAAAATTAAGCACAATCTTAGATTCCTGCATCTCATCAATAGATGGAAAAAGTTCTCTATTAATCATTTTATTCTAGCAATTTTTGATAAATCTTTTGATTCAACTTACAATTCTAACGATTTTAGAAAGTTTTGAAAATTTCTCATATTATTTACTCTTTTTTAAATTGATATCTGCATTAATATTTTTTCCAGCATTTCAAAATAATTCATATCTTATTTTGCTTAATTTCTAATTTTGACAAGTCTTCTAGGCATTTTTACTTAACAGGCAATTCCCATCAAGCATGATTTGGGAATTGAAGAGGGGAGTAATCCCTGAAAGACAAATCTGATGGGTTTGATTGAACAATATGATCACCTATACACATTTAAAAAAGTATAAATTTTTTTAAAACACAATTACCTACAAATTTCTTCCCCTGATCATTCCTTTTAATGCAAAAAAGGGTTATGGTGGAAATAGTCCAAAACTATTACAGGATATCATTTAATGGTAACATTTCTATGACAAAGGATGCACATCATGAGGTTTTAAGTGAGAATTTTTATCTGTTTTAATGGTGTAACTCTTGATTTAGTCATGACAAATCTTTTGAATGTTTTGCTGCCATATACACATCTAAAAATAAGTTTATTGTTTTATGATTAAACAGCACTGGCTTATTTTTGAATCGCAAAACATATGGAGCAACCAAAAACATTTATCTCAATATACTATCCTTTACATTATTTTCAAATCTGTGAAAATTTGTAAATTGCCAAACCATTCCTAGGAGGTATTCAGATTTTCTAATAAAATCAGATTTTGTTGCCCACATTAACAACAATAACAATTTTGCAATTAGTAAAAATATTTCTTGTTTTGATATGTTTCTTAAAACATGCATTCTCAATATTTACAGAGGCATTATCTTTATATCCTAAATCATCCCTGAAATTGGAACAGGTGAACCTTAAATGTGAATCCTGTTATCAAATCCCTAACATTTGACATCCTCTTTTATTGAACCAAAGGTGCACATCTGCAAGTTTATTTTTGGTTCAGCTTTAATTTCTGTAGAATGGTTTATAAGTTTTCTAACTTTTCGTTATTTTGTTCAGATATTGCATAATTATCAATGTAAAATGAACTATTTGCCTTCTGGGCAGTGTAATTCTGTTCTGTTGATATTCGAGACAAATGGAATTCAATAACTCTCCCAAATAAAAACAGACTAGATGTTACTCCAAAACCCACTCTTCCATGGCAATATGCTTTACAGATTATCTTTCTTCCTTTTTAAAAATTTTTAATTCCTTATTTTCTTTCATTAATTTCATCTATAAAAGTTCACTAAAAACATGGATTTAATATTATTACATTTTTCTTTAATTTTCAGCAAAATTGAAGGGATTTTTTAAGTTCAAATTTGATCCTTTAAACAAATAAATATTAAATAAAATCAATCTGTTAATTTTACCCAATGCATTAAAGGCAGGTCTTATCTTTTTCATAAACCTGTTTAGCTTCATTGCTGGATGATGTAGAAAGTAGTGTCCCTTAAAATTAAATTCATTATCAGTTACTACTTCAATCACTCTTATCAATCTAATCTCTAAATACTGGATCATAATCTTCTTATTTATTTAGAGATTTAAGTTCTCATGTGACCTAAAAATTCCTTTTTCTGCTAAATAGTGTTTTATCTTGATAGTGTTTTCTGCTAAAAATTCCTTTTTCTGCTAATAGTTAATTCTATATTATTTCCTAATCATGATATTGAGCAACAAGATAATTATATTGAATTTAGTAAAAATATATATTGCATTTTCTTTTGTTTATTTTCACCCTTGCTCTTTTTCCAGGTTTGAATTTCTTCATTATTACATATGAGATTACAAAAAGGTGTTTGTTTATAGGTGGGATTGCAAAATATTTTTATCTCACAGTGGAATAACTGCAAATTGTAATAGCTTTTAAAATCCCTGTTTTAGGTAAAGACGATAGTATCTAAAAGAAAAACTAATCTTAACAAACAAAAATATAATATTTAAAAATAATTTTTATAGTATATTATCTTATGTCTTTTATTCAAGATATACAAATTCATAAATAGATTCAACTCAATTGTGCTCAGTTATTGTAAACTTTTTTCAAAACTGAAATTCTGGATTTAAAAAACATTACTTAAACAAATGGATCATACAGAAAAAAAAAGAAAAAAGTAGCAAATGCCACTCCAGATTGATTCAAATTCAAAAATTGAAATTCTGAATATTCGGCCCAGGTGTATTTGCTTTTACACTGATGCTCAGTAGGAAGAGATATTCAAGATTATTTATAACCATGTAAAATAATTATAGATAAATATAAGTACATACTTAATTCCTAAATTACATTTGCATAATGTTTTTGTCTTATATCAGGCAGAATATATTCATTCAATTAACATAATAAATTAATTTCTGCCTGTAAACTTAGAAGCTAAAAACTACATTTAAGACATACCTGAAAATTCTGAATTGCAATTCAGTGAAGAACCTTTGTCATAATACTTCTAATCTACATCAACATTCATCCAAAATGACAAGCTAGTATCATGCAAATTTGATGGAACAGTTCCTTAAAGACAAGATGCT
>JAPMOR010091182.1:0-16896 GCA_026543865.1 Argiope aurantia | reverse complement strand
GTTTGCTTTTATTTCACTATACTAACCAACATGTCATGTCATTTGAAAATAAAAATGTGAGTTATCGTATAGCTCACCACCTCAATTCATGACCACAATCTTCCGCAGGAAAAAGGACGAAGACAATTTTATTGCGAAATATGCGAAAAATTTTCAGTGTGATCACTTTTGCTATTTCTACTTTTTTATAGTCTCAAACTGGAATGCAAAATCCCCACTAATGAAAGTAATTGAATCCCATCTGTCATCAGTTAATGGTTCTACCACAAAGTTCAAGTTAAAAAAAAATTGGCGCCGGTCACTCACTTGGCGATGTATCCTCCCATGGGTCCCGCTCCGTTCCTGTCATCCATAACTCGAGCTGGCTGATTGTTTACAATCTTGCCATCCTCGCTTGCTTTCCATGTACTTGCATCCTCTTTGAAATCCGAAGATCTGATGGAAGAGAATAAGAAGTTGAATTTCGACACTCTAATCACAATCAGACATTGAGCAAAATCGCCGAAAAAAGTATTTTTAATGTTACTCCAATAAGGAAGAAGAAACTGACACCGACAGATTTATTGAGCAAGTTCGAAGTCTTGACCTGATGAAAAATATTTATTCAGCGAAAATTATTATAATTAGACATATATTTGCTTGGATACATAATAAAATAATTATAAAGATTTTAATATAATTTAGTAAATTTAATCCAGTAATTCCCTTTGTGGCTGGAAGAATATCAAAGTGATATTATAGTTCTCATCCATATCTTTAACATTTCATCTGCAACGGCACGTGCGTGTCATTTACACTGTCTTTCAGCTCATCAAAAGCAGTAAGCGGTGGGGAAAACACTCTCTTTTTTTTTTTTGTAAATCTCCAAAAAGAAAACAAATCAGATTTTCATAGCATCGCTTTATTACATTTACTTCAAAATTGTATACATGCATTGTCGAAACGCACGCTGAACACAAGTGGAGAATTTTGTTTTATCAAACTGAAGCACATATTTTGCTTTTTCCATCACCACCACTATGTAGGGCAAAAAGTAAGGCATCTATAAAAATTTAGCTTTCTTGACGTCAAAGGGATATCTTCGGTTGCATAAAATGACTGCTAAAAACGAATTATTCGATGGTATCAGCATTATTACATCCAACAGATGTTTTTGTAATAATTTTTTATATTCAAATAAGAACTTGCATACATGTACCATATTCATTGCAATAATGAATAATAGTAAAAAAAAAACTAGAAAAAATGCAAAAAATATATCCAGAATAATATTTTCTATCATTATCAATACTGGATAATCATTTAGTAAATGAAAATATTTGATGAGAGCGCGAAGCCTGTACCAAAGGGTAAGTAAACTTAGAATAAAAATTTTTAAATTGGAGCCTTAATACATGAAACTGATAATTTACTGTTGCAGCATTTGGGACCAATATCCTTACGATTTGCGCATACATTTTTTTCATCAAGCAATTTTATCACTATTACATAAGTGACAAATCTAAGCAGAATAATTTTGTGTTTAATATGTTTGACAATTGTTAATATTTCGAAAATAGAAGAGTTTGAGCGAAATTTTGGAAAAAAGCGGTTATTGAAATATCATATATTTGCAGCAAAATTGATGCCGGAAGTCCAAATGCTGTCATAGTACCAACATTTTAAATCAGCCAAAATTGCATGAATGGCGATATAAAACTGGCCATCCCATTTCAAAGGGAAGGCTTTACATCAACTGCTGTGCATATCTTCGAAAGTTTTAAGCTTCAGCCAAAACTCACACTACACGGTTTAGTGTTCTAATGCGCAGACGCATCGCTTTAAAGAGCCATTTGTACCCTATTTGTTAGCTACTGGTGATGAATTGTGTCGCCAATTCCGAATTTATTGAATCATTCAAATGCGACTCAAAAGTCGTCAAAACAGATGATGAAAAACATTGTTTACAGACGTTAGATAGAATCTTTTATTATCCAAGTGAAGAATCGCCTGCAGGCAAGATCTAACAAAGAAAATTTATCAAATGGGAAGATGACAGTGATTTTATTTTTCTAATTCGTAGGTTATTTTTATTCGTTAATTTGTTAAAAGAAGTAAAAAAAATAGATAACCAGACTTATGTACTTGAATGTTATGAGACATTCCAAAGAAGCAGATATCCTAAAGAGGCATGAATTTAATTGCAGCAAACGCCTAGAGGTTTCATCCTAAGGTAACTTTGCAATCTTGGCTGAAATTTTAGCTAAAAAAGTAACTAATTATGAAAAATGAATTATCAAACCATAGTTCTTTGGATTTGTTATTCAATCTTTTATTAAATTTGAAATCTGCCTTGATGTGTCGAATATTTGAAGCACTGGAAAAGAGTGAAAAAATTTCACTTCGAGACGTGTGCCATCCAACAAAAAGAGTTTTAGGGATCAATGAAGAGAAATAAAAGAAGACGAGCCTTATTTTGAAGCACGCCCATGAATGCCACAGTATTTTTGGGAGTCATCTGCCACGTGAATCTGTATGAAAAGTGAAAGAACAAACTGGCCATTTTATTTATTCGTTACATTCAATTTAACTGCATATCAGATGCTTTATTTGGCAATACTGACACGGAATTTGTTTTACAATCATGTTCTTTTTAAATTTTATTTTTCATTGTTGTTTGCGACTTAAATTTGTATACCATCTTGGGAAAATTCACATTTTTTAAATATTGAATCTTGTAGAAATGCTACACGAAGTCGTTTTGATAGTTGGCTATATCGAGCTATGCAGAACTTTAAAGATGTTTGTATATAGCAAAGTGTGTTGGATGGAACAATGTAGATATGTTTTACAGTGGTTTGTAATCTTAAAATGTGCCTTGCAACTTTACGGCTCGACGTTATTTTCTTGAAACAATTAGAATTTTGCTACAAAAATTCTTTAAATAATCTGACATGATGAATATGAGAATTTTTTTTTAGAAAAGGAACTAACTATAACAGCAAGGCCACTTTTAACACTAAACTTACGAAGCCTTCGATTGTCCAGATGAATGAAATCAATTAGAACAATCGCAGTATGTCTAATATTCAAAAAAAAATATATATATATTCTAAGACCTATAACGATTATTTAAAAATTATTAATAGTCTTTACAGCCTCAGAGAGGGATTATTATGAGATGTTTCTTGATCTCTACCACTGGAAGCATTCTGAGTGACCGAAACTGCCATCGGTATGTATCAGTTTTCGCGATTATTCCCATCTAGAGGAATTCGTGAAAAGAGAAGCGGCCGCCTCGTCTCATCTTCCTTATTCTTTCGGGCTTTCCCTCGAGATATTTCATCTTTCGGGTTGAATGAAAGAAGAGATGCATGCGGGAGTTTTCGCAGTCCTCTCCGAAGGTTATTGTCGCAGTGGTGGAGGTTGTGCGATCGATTTTTAGCCCATGAATTGTTCGGCATCTTTTCTTGTAGTAATACTGATTGTATTAAAATAAGGTTTTAGTTTAAGCACATTGTTTCCATTTTAATATTTAATGGGAATATATGCTGAAAACATAGAGTAAATATATTTTATGTTTTCCACTTTGGAATTTCTTTTTACATTTATTTACTTGTTTCGGTGATCAGTATTCCTTATTGGACACCGAAAATAAATAAATATATATATTTCCTCATAAAGATCGCACAGTATCGTGAAATCATGATATTTTTTGCGATTGCTCTGAATTTTATTTTCATTCACGAAAGGTAAAGAGATGAAAATTTTGAATAACATTGTCTAAGTTTTGAAAAATTGCAAAAAATTAGAAAACGAAGCGACAGAGCAACTGTGATTTTACAGAAATATTCAAAAACTGTACACATAAAGAAATTCATAATGTATGCATACATGTTTGTTCCAGCTAAATAATAATTTTTCTGGAATAAACTTTCGAACTACAAAGTGCTTTTAATGAAGTTTAGCATATAAGTTCCAATTAAAAAAGCTGTAAATATAAATTATCTCCAAGGCTTCGAATAGAGGAAAGAATAGTTTAAATGCATAGAACGAGTGATAGGGAATTTGTTGATTTGCTTCAACCTGTGAAACGACATGTCTGAGAAGATCCAATTCCTTTTTATGAACTATCAAAGAATGTGCTTATAACTGTGTTTAATGCATAGAGGAATATTTATTTTGGATGGCTGAAGAAATTTTGCTGAAGCTTAGAGAGGAAATTTCTCTTTTTTTAAAACTGAAAATGCTCAACCCTAAATTAACACTAAATGACTTTCCACGGACTGGATAAGTCCACGGAAGGTCATTCTTCTCCTAATGAGTCATTAGGAGACATAAAAAATTGATTACTTAACATGAATCTTTTTTGCGACATTTTAAAATATAATATACACAAATGACAAAAATTAGTAAGCATCTAATTTGTGAATAATTTTGTTAGAATTAAAACAAAATTCTATATTATTTTTTATTATCTCCCACAATGTTTTGATTAGAAATAGATGTTGACTTCGGGTGCTAGCAAAAGATGCATTGCAAAATGGAGAAAAGGTGAAGTTCTGTTACAAAATCATTATTAATAAATTCCATAGAAGTTTTTATCATGTCATAAATGAATTATTTACTAAAACCACGACGCAGAGGAGAACACCACTTACTTATTACAAGGGCACACGCAAATACCACAGCATTTTTCCATTCCTTCCAAATTCTTTTCCGCTTCCTTCATATCAGCGTTAATTTTGTCCATGTCTTCTTCGATCCTATCCATTTGTTCTGAAAGGAGAAACAAGCTTTGCAATAGAATTCACAGTATATATTGCTGTGCAAATCAACTGGAATTAATTAAATTAACTTAATTTTCACATATATAATTTAATTAATACTATTGCAAATTCACTCGCACAGATTGGATTGCAATTTAATAGAAAATATGTCCTCCTCCATCTTCAGTGATATCATATAGGCATGGATCCCGCAAGTCTCGGTGGTAAAGTCATCAAGAAACCAAATTTCGTGACATTCTCAATCCTTTTTTTCTTTTCTTTTGTTTTCTTTCTTTTATTTGGGGGGTGGGAGCAGTCTATCTTGCAAATATGTATCATTGAAATAATTTAGAAAATTTTCAATGGAAGTTAAATTTGGAAAAATGCCAGACGAATCGTTCATTCACTTCCTTGAAAAGAATATTTTCTTTTTATCAACTTATAGCATGGAACAAAATGATATAGGAACACATCATCACCGCCAGCGAAAATTTGTATAAAATGCACATTTTTTTCCTAGCTCAAGCTGCCATTCCTTCATATATAAAATAGCCCTAGCATATTTAATTTTGAGAGTGCTTAACAATTAGAGTTTAGTATAACTATTTGGAATGAAATATTACAACCGTTTCTATGAATTCCTGAATTAACATTTCCTGACCCAAAACATCATCTTTACTTTTCTTCATTGCTGGTGTTTTCGTATTGCCCATCTCTTAAGAGCCTCTTCCGCAGGGCCAATGAATGAACGTTTATCCAGCAGCCAGAAATTCTCCCTGAAGATTTGAATTGATTTTGAAATGATGCATTTTACAATTTCGTACAAGAAGTCTGTCTGTCTGATATTTCACTTGCGTTTGTGTCTGTATTTACTTTTCCATTTTGAAGTAAGTGGGCCAACATTTTTCTGATTCATAATCCTTAAAAAAGTGGATTTTCCAACACCAATGGCAACCCTTGGAGTCATAAAGGTTTACTTATTTGGGATAACAATTCTAGACCTTTTCCTGGCGGTGATATAAATTTTTTTCTCACAACTGAAAACTTAACAGTTCATGCAATCGATAGCTTATAGCATCCACTGAAACGCAATGAGCGCGAAAATGCTCCACGTGGGATGATAAAAGAACTCAAATAATGTTGAGTTCATTTAAGTCAACCTCCCTTAGAAACAAAACTCAGTTTAAATTAGTTTCAGACAAGAACTTCCTGTGAAAGGGCAAATTCTATGAAAAATGAAGCTTGCTTCAATGAATTTGCACAGTACTGTAGTAACAAACTCATGTTGATAGAGAATCAATAAAAATGATCTGAATCAATAAATGATTTTTAAAATTGAAAGCAACTAAATCAAATCTGAAAATTAAAACATTATACAAATCAACTCATTCGAAGCGGACGGGACAAATTTCAGGCATCTTAAAATACGAGTAAGGAAACATTGGTTTTAAAATGAGGAATGAACTATCGTTTCCCTTTTTTAATTACTAAATGGAACTTAGTTTCGGGCAGCCTTCACACTTGTTAATTAAAAAAAAGAGAGAGAGAGAAATTGTTACCTCCTTGATCATCCAGTGCGACGAGTGTTCGTATGCCGGCTTCTTTGCTCTGTTGAAAGGAAAAGCACAATTAGCAACCTGGAAATGAATCGGAAAGACATGCACTGCGATACATCGGCATAGGCCATTGAAAATATTTCCGACGTATTCTAACATTTATTAAAGTCGATGCTTAAAGCATAACTTATTTTCGAACCATATTCTAATCGATGCATCTACTTCATTTCACTTTTAAGAAGTAAAACGGAATACAGCCACAATAAATTGCACTGTACCGTCAGGATATGTAATCACCGAGAGACATTCTATCCATCATCGCCACTTTATCCCCAAGGAATATAGTGATCATGCTTAAATGAATGATAAATAAAATGGCTCCTTTTAAAACTGAAATAATTTCTTGCACTTGTCTTCGTTTATCACATGTTTCAATGTTATCTTAAAAACAGTAAGATATTTCTTCCACACGGAATGTTGCTTTCTACTGAAGATCACAGCAGCGACTCCTATCTTTTATTTTTTCTTGAACTCTTCGGGGCAAGCTTTTAGGGGTCATACGAAAGGGTCTAAACTTTCAAGGGAAGTATTATAAAGCTTTCACGGTCATACAGCTTTTACTAAATATACCAAGAGCTTGAGTTAACTAAAGATTCAAACGATTCGAATTGATCTAATAATATTTTACAATATATGTTTGAATTTATTTTTTCCTATTTTTACAATTGTACAAATTCAGAATCTTAGTAACGGAAAACAGCATTGTAATAATTTCGCATTATCTTTTAATGAAAACAGACTATTAATCGTTAAGATAATTATCTGTTCCAATGAAAGGCAGCTTCAATGCTATCCATGATCTTGTTTCATAGATTTCAGTTTTTGTAAAAACTGTATTCAATGAAGGCGGATCATAGAATGTGTAAAGTTTCTTCAAGATAATTTCAATATTTATTATTAACAATCGAAGAAAGGGTTTCCATATTACAGCATAACTTCCACGATAATAACTTATTGTTGCCATAGTCTTAGACAAGTGTCTTGCTTCTACCAACTCTGTGTTAGTGATATTTTATTCTTGGCATTCTTTCACTGCTGCCCAAAAGGCTTTTAGGTTTGAATGACTCTCAATTTTTATACGACCATTCATTTAATTTTCCTTTATCTATATAAATCTTTTCATTTTGTCTGCCATCTGTCTTAGTTTCATGCAGACCACTTCATACTCCCAGGGATATGCGTACTATAGGTTGGGAAATACAAGTGCATGAGATGCCGAAGACCAAGAAAATGTTGTATGCAACTAGGAACTGCTTCTTTGTGCTAAATGTTTTACCCTATGTTCACTCGAGAACCATTTATTTTACAACCCAATGATCTAGTCGAAAAAGGTAAGCAATGGACCACAGCTTTGGAAGGGGCGCGTTCGATTGGATAACTCTGTTTTGCTCTTTCGTTTGATTTCCGAGTGCCTTCAGCTCGAATGGATTGAAATTAAAATGAAGCAACTTTTAAATTTCAGATCATTACAAGGACTATTGTTTTTATTTTCAAATTCACTGACAGTTCAATATGATAGCCATTTTACATTAAAAAAGTTCTGTATTTCTTCTATTTTGTTTGAAATTACTTTTAAATTTAGTTTTTATTATAAGCAAAACATTAAAAATAACTCTTTTAAAGGTGATCCACAATGAAATGTTTTGTTACTTCAGTTTGTTGTTAACAATTGATACTCAAAAACTGCTTATACAGAAATGAAATTAAATCTATAAAAAATATTTGCTTTTAGAAGTTAAGAGGGATAAATCGGGGATGACAATATTTATATAGCATTTAAGCCCATGGATTTTGCTCTACAGGCGATTTACATTAGGGTTAACTATTTACATTAATGATTCATAAAGCTTAATCCAACATTTTCTATATCGATGAAAATAGTTATCGCATGATTCTAAAATATTCCTAACTAAAGTTGGCGGCAACACCTTCTAATTTAATGAGAATAATAAATGCCGAAAAAGTGATCTTTAGGTGTTTAATATACTGTAAAATCTTATGACTAGATGATCCATTTTTGTGTCGCAAATATTCACTTTGATGGAATCTGAGAAATTAGACTTTGGGGAAAGAAATTTCTCAGGTTATAACTAAGAATTGTTAAAAAAAAAATACGCTTGGAAATGTTTATTTTGTATTTTTATTTGTGGGCCGTTTCTTCTAATTCCGCTACTTTTGTAAATTATCCATATACCAGTGAAACTTTCGAAATCTTGCATTTAGAAAAGAAGCAACTGATATATCAAATTTTCATATCCCCTCCCCTCTAATCATCGATGCAGCCGAGAGATAAATATGCGACAATTGATTCATTTTTAAGATAGCTGCTTTATCAAGCCTCTAAATTTCTCAACAAGAGAGAAGTGCACAACATTTTCTACTAATTTTTTTTAAATGTCTTTAATGCTTTTAATACTTTTTACATTGTATTTGCTGACTAACCTAATGCAAATGATTTCTAGTATTCAGAGCAGATATTAAGACCATTAGAATGGAAATATATTCTTTTTTAAGTTGTTTAAATTTTTAAAATACTTTAATTTAAAAAAAATGATTTTATACGATTGAAAATTCATGAGATAGCTTAGTTCAATATATTTCTTCAAATAATGAAGTTATAGTTAAGCCAAACTAATTGAAAACTTACCTCGTCGCACAACGCCATCATTCTCCGGGTGGCTTCCAGCGACTGTAAACAAAAGAGTGAGATTTATTTCAAAAGGATATGAGGTTTGCAATAAAATCTTACTTTCAAATTAAGATTTGAATGCAACAGATACAATATCTGAAAACACGTTTTCCTGTATAGTGTTGGTAAATAATCTGGTAGGAAGAAATTTTCTTATATATATATATATATATATATATCCTGAAAGTGTTATGTGCAAGAGATTTTATTGCTGATTTTCAAAAACAGTTTACACCTAATTATTTCATGCCCACTTATATTGCTGTCTACTTGAATAATGTGATTCTATGTAAAAAAATAGAAGTATGCATCTCATTAATATAGGGATCAACTACAATGACTGGTCTGTTTTTAATAAGATAGCTTATTAATCAAGAAGTTCACGTTTTAGATACTTTTGTAAGTTCCTGTTATTTATGAGTTATTTATCTTTTCAAAATATGTGAGTTCATTTAATAGAGGAGTAAACAACAAAAATCTTAAAAAAAATATCCGAAAAAATGTGCTAGAAGGTTTAAAATTTTAATTATTAAAAGAATTTTTTTTTTGTTTCTGTAAAATTCTAAGACCAAGTCAAGTTTTTTTTTTCTTTCAGTTTTTTTCAAAAATTATCAGTATTAATTCTTACCAGATACTGGCGATAGGTTATTGATTCTTATCATAAATGTTTTAACTGTTATTGAAATATTCACTGAACCTCATAAATGAAAGAGATTGACTTCTTTGTCATTCGAATACGAAATTCTGCTTTCTTTTTATTACTGATTGAGTGCGTTTTTCTTTTCAGCTGTGTTCAATCCACATTTCAGGTCAACACAGTGAGATGGAAAAAGTTTCCTTCGCTTACCTCATCTGTAACCTGGTTGGATTTGAATTGGAGTTGCTCCAATTCGGTCTTCCCGCCCATGGGGTCGCCGGCGTCTGTTGGCTCAGGCATCTTGGTTTAGTTTCTACTTGCCCCTGTACAAAGAGCATAAAAGAAAATAAGAAAGAACATTACAACAGTAAAACTCAATGTCATTAAATTTCAGACTCTTCTTTCCTTTAGAAAATTTACGAATGCAGCAGAGGGCCAATGCATCGGATTTCTATGCATCGAAATTCTCCGTATTGTTACGAATTTACAATACTTTCCAAAACAATTACTTTCATGGTAAGGAAGAAAACTTTACAGATGGATCTAACGGATGCGAAATGTGCTGCCAATGATTCTCAGAGATGACTCTGGCAAAAAAAATGAAGAACCTGGAATATTCGAGACTCATGGCGGTACCTCAATTAAGAAAGAAAATACGATTCCTCTTAGATGCTTCCTTGCCCTTTAGCGGAAAATATAAAAAGCTGTGAGTCAAGAGAGAAAAGGAGTTGTGCTCGAGTGAGTAGTTGTGCGAATTTTTTTTAGCGAAATCTCTCTGAATGCTCTGTGCTATTATAGTTATTTCTTTGCGATTTGCTGCTGGTATGCTGCTATTTTCTGCGAGTGTTTCTTTTTACGTTCCATCGATGTATAATACTCGTGCTTCGTGAAGCGTTTTTATACGTTACCGAGCCAGTTGGACTTTTCCCCGTACAACCCAATTACGGATTTTGGATATTTCCCCATAGAAATGTATTGAACTTTTTCATTGATCACCGATTTTCTATTAAAAATATTCCCAGTACATGGAATAAAATTTCGATATATGGAACAAAGAATTTCCTTTAAAAATTACTTTTTGCAGTCAAAACGTGATCGTTGATTTCTATTTTAAGCAGCATATGAATTAAAAATTCGGATTAAAGATAACTCTTCCAAAAATCATGTCGAAACAGAAATTTTTGGAAGGCTGGAAGTTATTGACGGAAAAGTAATTAAAATTTGTCGTTGGACTATATGTTATATATTCTTGATTTCTGTTCTATGAATTCTCTTTCTGTCGTGGAATGATAGTTTTATTGAACAAAGAGTCTCGAAAAGAATTTGTAAGGGTAAAAAAAAGTCCCGCTTAGTAAAGGATATATTTAAGAGATACGAAAATATTAACTTACAAAAAATTTGTTTGAACGAGTACTCAACCATTCTGGAAAATCATTCTTATTTGTTAAAAATGTAATAGAAAACATAAATTAACTTTATTTGATTGATTCATTCTTTTGATTCTTCTACGACATAGAAATTTATGTTTACTTGCTTTTAAAGGAAACTGCTGAAATGCAATATTTTTTCCATATATTAAAATTTCAATATTTGAAATTTCTATAAACTGACTTTTTCCAGAATTTTTTAACATAGAAAGATTTGTTAGTATGTGCGTTTAAGTAATGAAAATCGGACAGTATAAACCGAAACGCCCAGCTCAACGATATAAACCAAGGAGCACACCATTATCGTAATGACACATCAAGAATACAAAAGAAGAATTTGAGTTCTTATACAATTAATTTAATACTTTCGAGAGTCTTATCAGGAATGGGTTTTCCCCATAGATATACTTTTACTCCCTTTGCATTACTGACAATCTAGTTCAATGGGTTTAAAGTTGGATTACACTTGACGGCAAATGGCGTAATATGTTATGTAATACCTCATCACATCCAGTCTTCAACACACTCTTAATACTTTTAAAAGTAATTTATGTACATTTCATGATAATTTTATTCTTTAAATATTCGGATATTATGTGCAAATATGTTGTATTTTTGAAACAAAAGGCTGAGTTTCATGGAGCCTTTCCCTCCTCAGGAGCTCCTCTTCCTTAGGTGGGTAAGGTTGTCCCGATCCCTAGATACTCAGGTTCTCATATTATTCCAAGGGGTTTGTTGTTTTTAATAAATATGGGTGTGGTGCCTCGAATTGCACTAGAGATCCTTCTGTCATTTTTTTTTCTTGCTAAATCCCATTTCATTTTGAATATTGTTAATAGATATTTCCATATTATTATCATGTGAGAGCATGATTTGTTTTCGTTTGAGGTTTTTGGAGCCTCAAATGTGAAGGCAACAAATTGTTGAAGCCACAAAATATGAAGGCAACAAATTGGCTATTTATCACATTTTTTATTTTTATTTTTATTTTGGAGTCGGATTTCACAGTATAGCTTTTAAAATATCTATCGTCAGACTAATGTAATTTTATTTTAGAGTCGGTTTTCACAGTATAGTTTTTCTTTTATCTATCTTCTGCTAATGTAGTATTTCCCTTGGAAATCACAGTGTTATTGCCTAACTCGCGCAACGTTTTTTTGAATTTTTGTTTGTGTGGTTTGGACGCATATTAAACCCACAGTTAACCATACATGTTGGCCCGTTAGTAGGAAAGTAAGACAGTGGTATTCTTTTGCGTTCTCTTAAGCTTTTACTTCTCAGTAAATCAAGAAGCAGAAGCTCGCTCCTGTCAAGGGGCTGGTGGTTTGGTTCTTTGGGAACAAGAACTGGCTGCTGTAGGACAAGAATTGCAGTTTCTGTAATGCTACAGCCTGGTATCATCTCTAAGGCAAGTACCGAAGATGGAAAAAGTTAGAATTATCAACTGCCTTCCTTGTTGAACTCCATGGTGGATGGAAACGTACCGGAATGAACGCAAACATCTAGAGTCTCACGGCAAAACGTTTCCTTCGACGGATCAGAGTGTCCGTCAATCCCACCATCATCTAATGAGCGTCAAAGTATTTTTCATTTTTCATGATAAAAAGGAAAAAAAGGCAATTTTAAATGGGTTTCAGTTATTCTGAATTGCAGTATTATTGGTTAAACGAAGTCAATAAAAAAGTGTAGCAATGGAAATATTCTTGTTGAACTGGCAACATTCAATCAGGCCTCTAACCGAATGGCAAATGAAGCGATTGGGGAAACATGAAGTATTTGTTATGCCGTAATACATTCTAAATCATTCGAAAGGGACTTCGAAACGACAGAAAACTTGAAATTTTAGAATTTATAAAAGACCAACATCTCACTGGAATTAGAAGAATAAATATTAAACGTAATGAGTAAGAACATACCAGTGTTCTCATATCAATAGTCAATATCCCTCATCTTCCTGAATCTGTGCGCTTGGCTTATTTAAAGTGCTCAGTAGGTTCGTTCATTCTCAATGCTTCACACTGTTATAAGTGTCAAAGATTTGGTCACATGACTCAGCCATATCGTGGAAAATTAACTTCAGGGCAATATTCCCAATTTTGACCAGGGAAATAAAAATCACGATTCCTCACCGCGTTCCATAAATTACAAAGGTAACCAGTTAGCTTATATTACTAATTGTCCTCGCTGGATAAACGAAAAAGAAATCCAAACAATAAAAATAAAACAGAAAATTTCATTTAAAGATACAACGAATAGTTCAGAGTCTCGCCCCAATAAAATAGCAGTCAAATTTTGCTAGTATAGCTAACAAAAACAGCATCATCACCTGGTACTTCTCAGATCTACCTTCTCAAACAGCAAAAAAAAAAACAACAACAACAGATGAATAAAGGACACAGACAATTTGATTCGATAGCAACCGTTATCATCATAACCAATACAAATCAGTTGAATACTATCCATCACAATAGACTAATCTAATATATAAAAATCTCGTGTCACGTTGTTTGTGTTCGTACTTCTCAGAAACGGTTCGATCAATTTTTATGAAATTTTTTATGTGTATTTGGTAGGTATGAGAATAGGTCATAAAGTATATTTCATAACGCTAGGTAATTAGGGTGCTGCTATCCACATTCAACATACGCTGATGAGATCAACGCTTGCTTGAAATCATCGCCACTGTGGCGTAATATTGAAAAAGTCCAGCTAAAAATAAACACGCTCTTCCAAATGCTGCAAGATCCATCTACTGACACATTCTCGAACCAATTGTTAGATATCGGCGATGGAAAAGTCGCTGTCTATGAAAATACTGGATGCATAAAATTGCCCACTCATTTCTGCACTATCGTTGATTCGCAAAATGCTCTCATTGACCGCATATTTCCCGATGCACGCACACAATACATAAATCATGTGTGGCTGGCAGAAAGAGTCATTTTGGTAGCAAAAAATGTGAACATCGACGATTTGAACTTCAAAATACAGCAGTCGTTGCCAGGCGACTTGGTATCATACAAATCGATCGATACAGTTTGCGATGCTAACGAAGCTGTAAACTATCCACCAGAGTTTTTGAACTCACTGGATTTGCCAGGCATGTCACCACACCTTCTGCGACTGAAAGTTGGATCTCCGGTTATTTTACTTCAGAATTTGAACCCACCATGGCTGTGCAATGGCACGCGATTGGTCATTAAAAAATTGATGAAAAGCGTTATCGAAGTCACCATTTGGAATGGCAAATTCCGTGCCGAAAATTTTTTGCTGCCACGAATCCCAATGACTCTCCTAGACGTGCCAGTTTAATTTAAACGCAATCAATGTCTTATTAGATTGGCATTCACAATGAAAATCAATAAGTCGCAAGGCCAAACGATGTCTGACTGCAGCTTAGATTTGGGCACACCATATTTTTCACACGGACAATTATACGTGGCATGTTCTGGCGTGAGCAAACCAACGAGCTTATTTCTGCTGGCTAAAGACAGACTGACAAAAATATCGTACACTCAACTGCTCTTCGAAATGAATATTGATTTTCTTTATTTCATTTTTATACTTTAGGATAAAAAATGTATTACTTTTTTCACTTTACGTTTAACTTTTAAGAGATCAAACAATGTATATGTTCGTTACTTTAATGAAATACATTGTATTGAGAAAATTAATGTTTTTTTTATTTTTGTTTTTTTATCGGCGATTATCGTCTACAGCGCTCCATTCCTATTTCTGTCATAGATCCCATCCCCACACACTTGCAATACATTCGTTATTTTTTAATTAACAACCAAAATATTCACTAGAAATAATTTATATGGCAGAACAACGTTTGTCGGTTCAGCTCGTAAATTTTATAATAAGATCATTATAGTCAAAAGGCTCTCTTAGCCCTAAAACAAATTCTACGAAAGAAAATCAAGTTAAGTTCAATGAAAATATTTTTAAAAAAAATTAACCTTCAAGGTGTTTCTGTATTGAAAGCATTTGAGAAAAGTCATATTCCCCCCACAAATAACAAGAAAAAGTGAAAAAAGATTTTAAGAATAGTAAAGCATCTAAGATAGTCAGATTTTTAGCTCAAAGAAAGGAGATGGAAAAATGAAAGAGACTTTAAAAAAACGGGAACTAAAGAGCAACAATCTGTCTACTTCGTTTGTGGATAATCCAATAGCAGGCTTTCCAACAGATGAAAGCGGTATGCTGATGTGTGAATCGGAAGAAAAATAAATTCTGATTTTTCTTTTCATATCCATTAATTTAATTTAATGGATAAGGCATCGCTACCACTATAAAGGCATTAAAGATGTGATAAATAAGTATCAATTCTTCAGCAAAGCCTCACAAGAAACACTCTTTAATCCTACTTTTTAAACGAAAATTGAAAATTACTATCAATTAAGAAAAGATAATTCATAGGATGATGTGCTGTTGACGAAGTAGCTGTGCTGGAAACTAGTTCTTGGAGTGTTTCTCAAACTTTTACAACGCATATTATTCAAAATACTACGCTTCAAGCAGCTGATGACCAATTAAAAATGCATATTATTAATAACATTTCACTGTAATTCCCACCAAATCACACAATGCAACAGAATGAACTAAATGTTCTTATAAGACGTCACTCATCATCTTGGACGATAAGAACGTCCATGGTCTCGTTGGGGGAAGTTTTGAATTTAATGCTCGAAGGTTGCAGAATGAAAAGTTGATGTCAGATTACGATTTGTATCTTCAGAATAATTTAAATCACATTTTCTTCCATCAATCTGGCAGAACTTTTTACATTTTAAATTTTGTTTCTTGTTTATTAATTCTTGGTTATTCAATTATATTTTGAAGTTAATTTGTATAATATCGACTTGTATAATATCATATAAGTCATTATTTTTATAATAGTAACAATTTTCCACATCATTTCAGCTCTTTCGGCTAATATTACCTAAAAGATCCTGCCATTTTATTACGGACAAAACCGATTGGCAACTTTTTAGAATATTTTCTAAAGAAATGGTTTAATTTAATATTATAGATAAATTATGCAATGAAAACGATTACCAACTGCTTTATCATAAACGCAGAGGCTTCTATCTCAAGACTGCAGAAAAAAGAATCGGAAAGCTATTATGAAATGAGAAATATGCGGAGATCAAAATGGCTCTGAGTAAGGTATGGGACATGCAACAACAGAGAAGGAAGGTATCCAACAACAGAGAATTTTATAGCTTTTAAGCATGCAAAAGCAATTGTTCGGAAAATTAAACGTTAAAGCTCTGACAATACATGAATTCAATTCATTATAATTAATTGTCAGAGATCTTACGGAAGAAAGTAAGAAAAAATGATATGGACAAAAACATGTGGGCTGTTTCGATTATAAACAATAATGGGCAAGTCATTTCTTAAGCAAAAAAGAAGAAGGTCGATTTCTCTAATAAAGAAAAATTTGCTGTAATTTTGTCTAATGAATCTTATTCTCGAGGTTCCACTAAGTTTAAACAAATCAGAAGAAGCAAAAATATTATATTTCACACAATCATCAGTACGAGCTTATAATGGAGATTTTATTATTCAGGAATTACATATTGCTTTAAATTAGTCTATTTTGTCACCTTTTAGGCTAGATAGGATTCATTATTAAATACTAAAGTGCTTAAATAAAAGACCATTGACCTTTCCCCTTTTAACAAAATACGAAATGAATAGTTAGTCGAAATTCCTGGAGGGATGGGGTGTCTTACCTCTTCAAAAGATCAAAAGATCTTTCTTAATATAT
>JAPMOR010091177.1:0-20792 GCA_026543865.1 Argiope aurantia | reverse complement strand
CTACAGGAAAATTGCTAAGAAGATTGTCCTTATAATCGATAATTTCGATAGGAACACGTTCAGCAGGATGTGGAAAATTGGAAATAAACACTTTGGAATCTTGATAATTTTTATATTTACCCAAGATTCCAAAGTGTTTATTTCCAATCTTCCACGTCCTGCTGAACTTTTCCCACATGGCGTATAAAATGATTGTGTGATGTTTTTTATTTGTTAACTTTCAAAATATACTTTGAAAAACAAAAGGAAATTTTAAAGTTCTCTTTATTTAGAAAAATAATGTCTCGTTTCAAAACTCCATGGAACAATAGATGTTCTGAAAATACTAAATCTAAGTGAAAATTTTAAAAGCAACATTTCTAAAGTCAAAAATAGATGTAAAGTTCCTAATTCTCTATGCAAATTCCTTACATCACATATACTTAAAAGTTACAAACATTTTAAATTATTCTGAACTTTAAAGACATAATGCATTTAAAATTTTTATATCGATTTTAAAAGATTACATATTATGATTAAAGCAACTATAGCTGTTATTTCTTACGCGACTTTATTTCAAACTTTGCAAATTTTTGATAGTGAAATCCTTCGAATACTTCTAGTCCCTATCGAGCAATATTTTGCCAAAAATATGATTCCCCAACTTTTTATATGAGAACGCGCAAAAGAGAAATTATTTTTACATTTTTATTACTCTGCAATTTCTCGTCGAAAATATTTAGCGTTATTTCAAATTGCAGAAGGAATGTGAAATCTTCCTCAGGAAAAGGCATTTTCTAAAATCCACTACAACATTAGTTACCTTAACAATCCAGTTTTGGATATTGCTTTTATAAAAATTCTGGAAGCTTCCAATTATAGAAAAGGAAACATTTTTCATCCTTGGAGGAAAACTTTGCTAACCTAAACGATTCTCGAGGTGGAATTTTGATACAATTTATTTAAAATCAGGTCTTATTTATTTCGGGAATCCTGTTACCATAAACGAGTGTGAAAAATTTATGGGAGATAAGAAATAGGTTTTTTCTACATCACGAATTTGAATTTTGCTGCAAATAGGAGGATAGCAATTTACCATGTGAGGAAAAGATGTTTAGTAAATGTTCAAAGAAAATGTTAAAGATTGCGGTGTAAATATTTTCTCGTAAAGATGGATTGCCTATTTTCTCTATAAATGTGATTCGACATTCTTATTTAAACATTTAAAAAAATTTGTGAGAAATAACCTTAAGTGTTTATTTAGAAATAGATGAGATAGTGATATAAATGATTAGTTAAATGAATGAACGATAGTGCTTTATAAACGGATGTGAAAAATTGGAAATACAAATTATGGGCCAAACATTAAATCAGTTATAAATTTCAATACTTTCTCGTAAATTCATCGTCAGCACAAAAATGAGAAATAATTACAAAAAAGTTACCCTCCTCTTTTTGGTTAAATAAGGATAATTTTGATTATTACATTTACATCGCCAATGACTGGATGTAATTTCTCTGAATGCTTCCTGCAATGGAGTTTATGGTACACCATGCCCATATTTTTGTCCGCGAATTTTCAATCATTTAATTTTTCAGAATATCCATGGAGAGAGGCGGGTTACTGCTTAAGCACTTACACATAGGATGTGTGATTTAAGTTTGGACTTTATTAAAATTTATTCTTATAGAGTCATATTTAATAAATCATTTTTTAAAACTAAATATTCTAAATAAAAAAAATCCACTTTTCTGCTATCAAATGTTACAGAATAATAAAGCTTTGAATATCACTATTTTTGTGAATCTGAAGTTTTGAATTCTGCTGTTTCAAAAACAGCTCTCACGTGATTGTATACAAATTTAAATTTTGCATTAATATATTATTAGATTCAATTCAATATTTTCAAGCATTTGACATGAGGTAGTATTAATTTTACAGCGAAGAGAATATTCTGTAATAATTTTTTTGCTTAGAAGAGATTTCATATGTTTTATCTTTAATCAGTGCATTTAAGTCTTAAAAAGTCAGAGGTCGGAAATAACTCTAAAAGCCTTTTTGTATTTCATTATAACAAAATTATTTAATAAAAAAATTAACGATTAAATCTTTATTAAAAAGCGATTTAATTTATGGAGTAATAAATGTACTTAACAGTGGTCATTCGGACCAAACTGGAAGTGACAAACATACCTATTCCTGAATATTAAAAGGTAACATATCTTAGAACGCTAAATATAATGATTACTTAATTACAGATAAATTAAATCAATATCATTTTTGTCACAGAAGAATGATTGTTAAAAGTTCAACTACATTAAAGTTTGGGTTTTATCTTTCATTTAACGTAATGACTGCAGGGTTTATTTCGAAAAAAAATATTTTAGCTTCTTATAATTTAATTCATAACTTTTTAACTATTTGCTTTATTTAGAAGTGTATTCTAAAAAAAAACAAATACTACGACAAATAACAATTTCGATGCACTTAAAATGAAGTCAATTAATGAGTAGAATTAATGATAAGAAGATATCCGAATATTAATTAATATAAGGTCGTCACATCGGCGGTACTTGGCATCTTCTAGAAATTTAAAATGTATTACTGTATGTAGGTAGGAAGGTAAAATGTACGTATGTACCCGTAACCGGATATATGAATTTCCTTACGCGACCAGAGACATGCAGTCAAAATGACTCCATTATTGTTTTATGTAAACAACCCTGAAATTTATTTTGGAAACAATACATTCTGAAAATCATGTAATTACCAAATATTAAAAATGCTAATTGCTATAATATTAAATGTTGGAAAGATGTAATAAGAAAAACCTAAACAATCTTTTAATGAGTATTTACTTCATTTAAATTTTACATAATTACACTATTGTTAATAATTGGTAGATCTTAACAAACAAAAATAAAGAATACAATATTTTAAAACATTTTATGAATATTTCTTTATACTTTTTGCATTATTGAAATTAAAAGCAGTTCCAGAGACAAGGAGTCCCTGACGCCATAAATAACAATAAAAACTTTAAAAAAGAATAAATCGGTTACACGCACGTATTCACAATTAGACTTTTGCCAGCATACTGCTGAACGAACCATTTAAAGGTACTGAGGCGTTGATTATATTCAAGGAAAAAACACTATCTAATAATCGGAGCTAATGAACTACCAGGAGTCATTTTAACTTTCGGCTCCAGTTATGGCTTAAATACATTCCAATCAAAATAAATGGAAATGGAGGAATATTTAAGAAAATTCCAATATCAAAGTAATTTTTATGATATGACAATTTTTCATGTTATAACAAAAATAAGTTTTTAAAAGTAATTTTAAATTTAAAGAATAAACATTTTGGGTTGATTAAATTTCTATTTATCATTTGTCTAAATAGATATGGAATGTATTGGGCAATGAAAGCTTGATGCAAAATATTGGATTGTAAACGAATTGGCCTAGTATCCTTCAATGATCTTTTAAAGTCTACTAAATAGACCGCTATTTTGTCTAGACTATTATCTGACCAATTGGAGGAATTGGCTTCACTTCCAGATTTATCAAGAACATGGTGTCATGATGGGGATCTATTTTAATAATCTTTTTATCCATGCTGTTTTCTAACCCAAAACGTTGTTAATAATGTTATTTGATATTTGGATCATTTTGAATGACCGGTTGTCACCAGATTTAAAAATAAAGTCTTCGAAACAGAATCCATGAATTGAACTTAATTTGTTTAAAAGTGTTGTTATGCCATACAAATCTATTTTGTCAATTATGATGTATTATACTAGAATTTATAGTATTTCACACGTATCAGCATATTTTCAAATTTACCCAAACACTAGGGAAATGAATAGAATATATATAGAATATTAAAAGTATTTTTTTAAAAATATTTTAATGTAAAAATTCATAACGTCTTAAACTTTAACATCAATTCGTTAATTCAATAAAATACTTCATAATTATGGAAAGAAGTTATTCAATTATAACGACGAAGAAACGTAAAGTGCGTAATGAACAAGAAAGCATTGGAGTTTCTAACTGAATTTCCTGAATGTTAAGAAGTGTTGTTTAAAGGTAAGAAGAAAAAAAAACTTTTCCACACACTGCTCCAACTTTAACTCTAAAACTCAAATGCTTTCAGACTTGAAGTTCGTAATCAATATCCAATTCTTAATGAAATTCTGAAGTATCAGAACAATGCGGGCAGAAATTTTCCCTTTCAGCCCGTACCTCTCTCTCTTCACTAATACACTTTCATCCCCTCTTCCAGATAGAAAAAAAAGGAGGAAACTCTCTTCTAAATGGAAATTTGGTCGTAATGAGAATACGAAAATAAAACACCACTAAAGAAAAAAAATCATGCAGAACTGCTTATTTTGCACGAAGCTTCGTCAGTAAACCAATTTATTTTAATTGCTCGAGATTATTTTCACATCAGAATCCTATTATAGTGTAGGAAAGATTAAATAAAAATAATATTTTCTCTCTCGAGTTAGAAAATCCTGGGCAATCTAATTCGTTAAAAATAATCCCGTAAAGTGGGTGGTCTTGAAAAGGGGACAAATAAGTTATTCTCTTTTCCTTTTTTTTATTTGTTTCATCATGTTGAAAAATAAATACTGTATAATAATGTCAAGAACAAAACTGGTTTACACTGGTTTAGAAAAATTATGTGCAGAAAATTTAAAAACCAATAAATTAGGGCTTAGCTTTGTTAATTCTTATAAAGGTAACAAAAATGTTAACAGCAAATTTTATTTTCAAGTTTTGCTCAGCTTTAAACCATCTATCAAAAGCACCTTCCTTTTCATTTTAAAAGGTGTGATTAAAATTTTCTTATATAAATGGAAATGAAATTTCTTCCTAGAATATATTTGTCATGTTTTTAATTCGCCTTTTTTATCCATGTAATTTCATAATTTCCTACATTTCGAATTCAAAACTAAAAGTGGTTAACTAATTTTCTTTTTAAAGTTATCTTCGTTCCTTAAAAGTTCTCTCTTTTGCATTTCAATTTCTTTTATTCGCTCGATACATTTACTGTTGGCGTGGAAATTCGAATTCAATCAAAATTCGAATTCAGAAAAAAATTCTCATTTTTAAACCATAACACATAAAAAACGAAAGCATAAATAACATTTAATACATCAATAGCGAATTATATATATTATATTTACATAGTTATTTAGTTATGTATTCATTTATAAAATGTTTGAATTATTTTATCATTATTTTACTTATTAAAATGAATAACTGTTATTTGTCATTTGTTTGATTATGTATCATTTACTAAGAAATCTTTATATTTAGTTAAGAATTCTCATTTTTTCTTTTACTCTACTCATTTTTATAACATTATTTTGAATCCGAATTTTTCAATAACTGGAATTTTAGTTTCAGGTTCGTCAGCTTCAAATTAAAACAGTTACTTTTGTTTTATAGATTAAATAATCGTACAATAAAGTTAATTTTTTTTAATAAAATTTTGATACAAGAAAAGGAATTTAGATAGAAATATTATAGAATCTATTTTCATATATGTGTCCTTAAACTTAAAAATTAGAATTACCGTATTCAACTAATGCATACAAATTTAAAATTTGATTTCACTTTAAGATAAAATGCAGGTTATTGTTTAAAGGAATAACAATTTATTTGGCTAAATTTAAAAATATATTAAATTTAAATTACTAAAATAATTTCGTGTTATATATGATCACTTAATATACAAAATTTTCAATTCATAAAAGCAACAAGAATCTAAATTTTCTATTTTAATTTCATAAAACGTTATTTCCTATAAATTTTCCACCTTTTTAAATTTAAAATGTATTATTTACTGGTAATTAATTCCTACAATGTAAACAATTTATCATCGAAGATAAACTTAAAAAGAATTTTCTAAATTAAAAATTTAAATATATATATATATATATATATATATATATGAATAGAGTAATATTAGGTAATGCAATATACGTCAAAATGCATATGCACAACAAATTAGAGAATCGTGTATACTAAATAGTTTTAGATTGAAATCAAGCAAAACATTATCTATAAATTTGAAAAAAAAAAAGAAAACACCATTTTTAAAAAGAAAAAAATTTCACTTCATTGTAATATTAAGAAAAATGTGTCCAGAAATTTCATCTATCTTCAAATTTAAGCTAAATTTATTATATAAATGCAATTTCATTTTGCATTCAAAATATTAAGTACTAAAATATTTATGAGATATATTTTTACAAAAAACTATTAACTCGTAAAAGGCTACAATTTAAAAATTGTTATCGCAGATGAAATTTCATATCAAATGGAAAAAAATCAATTTTCTTATGGAAATATTTGAAATCTCGACAAAAAGTGTCTTTTTTATATATTTGGCATTATATGCATGACATATGAAAATAAATAACATTTAAAAATTCTTTACCATTTCCATAAATTTTTAGCCCTTGGAAAGCTTTAATTGAAATCAAATGCTTTGCGTGTAATTTATTGTTCATTTAAATAAAATTAAATTAAAATAAATGCTACTCATTTCCTATTATAAATATTACTTTGCATAAATTATATCACAGATTTTTACAAGAATAAACTTATATTTCTATTATACAAGAATAAACTTATTTATTCCATTATAATGAACTTATATTAGAATAAAATTTGAGACAAATCGGATATCTTATAATTCGAGAACTTTTTAATAACTTTTATGTATTCATTTAAAAAATTTAATTTGAAAATAGTGGATTTGACGTAAAAGAAATCATACATTAAGCATAAAAATTAATGAAAAATTTATAAAGAAAGAAAAATTTTGTAATGAAAATTTCAAATTCACCAAGAGAAAAATAAAGCAATATAAATCATTTTCAGAAAACCGAATTAGAAAAAAAAAAAAGAAAGAAGTAGAGTAAATAATGTAATGGAATAATAATTTAAAAAGTAATATTTCTTTTGTGTGGTTTTAGTAAATGTTTTTTCTCCTTATCCAAAATTGGATTTTCTCTTTTCAAAAGAAATATTGATTTTGAAGTGTTTATTCATTTTCATTGTAAGGGAAAATGGAAAATTAAAACTTAGTTGAACTATAATGAATATCAAGATAAATAAAATAAAAATTAATTTTTCATCTTTTACTAAACTAAAGAATATGGCACAAATTGCGATTTTTTTAAAAGGCTATCATTTGCCAAAATTTTTTATCTAACTATATTTTTTGATTAATATTTGGCGAGTTTTCTCCTTTTTGGCACAATAGACAGAGATTGGCGAAAATTCTGCATCATATTCTATAGTTTTACCTTGCCTTTGAGAGAAAATTTAAAAATTAAAATATTGCGAGAGCGAATTGGCCGTTTCGTCTCTAACTCTATTTTCTAAACGGAGCAAACAGTAATTATTATTTCTATAAGTTTTTACTGTTTTGCCTATTTCAGCATTTCTTCATTGTTCACCTTAGTAACAATGCAAAATGCTTGCATAACTACAAAAAAATATATAGAAAAAGAGTAGAAAACCGGAAAAGTTAATTGTTATTTTCCATTACGAAACATGGGAATAAGTAAAATCCCTTGTTAATGGTCTTGCACTAAAAGATGCATGGTAAATTATTTTAATTGCGTTTTGCTCAAACCTACCCGAGTTTACCATACTCTCTGCTTTTTTTTTCTTTTACTTCCTCGTATACATAGCATAGAGAAAGTAAAGTAATCATCAAAAAGTTCGAACTCATGATTTTAACGAACTTCACGTTTCAGACTTCCCTCAGTTCAAATAACACATTTTTTTGAAAATGTCCGTCTGTCTATCTGATTGTGAAAAAGTTAACACAGAAATACTTCGAGCTAGGTGGGTGAAATTTGGTATCTAGTCTTTACACCAGATGTGAAGATTTCCATCAAATTTTGGGAAAATCTGTTTAAAGGAAGTCCATTTGTCAAGCAGTTCGAATATAAACTGACACGATAGTTACAAAACCTAGAGAGCTAGATAGACAATTTTCGGTACACAGATTCAACATCTGTAGTGTATACATTGTTGGATTTGACTCAAAATTTGAAAATGTTTTAATTTGTCTGTCGACCAGTACTTTCAGCAAAATGTGAAAGCGACAATTCAAAAACGCATTAACTTAAATATGAAATTTAGTAAGGGATTTTGTGAGTGCAAGTGCAGTTTTATCTCCAATTGTTGCTTCAATGGACTTAGAAAAATGTGTTTGAATGCGAGAAAGTTTTGAGGCGACCACTCCCACTAGTTTCAAATAAAAGAAAAAAAATTCGAATTGGACAGTCAAAGTTTAGCGGATAAAATATTTTTGTTCGTCATTTCAAAAATTACTTATATTGCTTTTTATAATTCCTGTATGTGTCAATATTGTCTGAACAAACGATTCATTTCCGTTTCTGAGGGTCCTAAAAATCGTCCAACTTTTGGCGATTTTTTAACTTTTTTTTGGCGATTTGGCGAAAATAATTTAACGAGCGTCAACGGTACTCCGAAACGGAAAAGTACTGAACAAATAAATTAATAACGGATTCAAAACATTTCGTGATCGCATGCGGGGAGTCCATCACAGTACTTACTTTCTCAGTCATGCAGTATCTCTGCAACTTGAAATAACTGTCCGACACTTTATTTCTTATGCCCAAGTTTAATTATTGTAAGAGGAAGCTGAGCGAATCAGTTAAATTTTATGATAACTTTCTGTAAAAACTGCAAAGTATTTGCAAATATTTTGATATTTTTAAACACTTTTGACTACATATATTTCATGTTTGTATATAAAGTTGAAAGTTTATAATTTTATTAGACCTTATTATTATTAGAGCTTAGAAATTTTGAAAAGTTATTGGTTCTCGCTAATAATAACCTATTTTGATAATTTTAGACATCTTGATTTTCAACTAATATATGAACTTGGCTAAAAATTAACATTACACAATTGGCGTAATTCAAGAAATAATTTTTACTAAATATTAAATTCCAAACATTTACAGCAATGAATTTTAAAATATAAAAGGCAAACACTAATAAAGATGAAAAGCCGGTAAGGACCGTTTAATTGGTCTAATGAATTTTTTATATATTGCAAATCAAGTAATATTATAAAGATATTAAGATATAGCGCTGTCATAAATGAAGAACTCAATAAACATTCTTTCATAGTTAAAATGTATTAAAAATGCTAACTATGTTCCAAATTAGTTAGAATGTTTTTATTAGATTCGCACGCTTTTGCAGTTTTGATTTGATGTTACTATTTTGAGGATAAAGAATTTCTTAAAGGAATAAATTATGAATATTAAAAAGAAAATAATTAATGAAAAGAGGAAAATTAAAAAAAAATCACTTTTAGGATGAGAATATTACTTGTGAAAATTAAAATATTGTTATAAGCCTGTAAAATTGCTTTCCAACACGGTTGGTTCTATCACCGGAAAGACTAATTTACAATTATCTGTTTTGGATGCTGCTCGGGTGCCGAGCCAGTAATCCCAGAGCTTGTCGAAAAACTTGGCGACTTGGCGATGAATTTGAAAACTTTGGCGGCAAAATAGAAAATGCTGGAAACTTTAAGAATTTTAACGATCTATCCATTAGGAACAAAAATACATCTAATTGTACCAGAATATTCTCGACCCGCATCCCGGGAACTATAAAAGGACGACAGTCTCAAGCTACAATGAGTCGTGATTGGAACCAGATCGGAATCGTAGACAAGTAACGGGGTGTGCCAACGGTGTGTGGAGCCCAAGCTATTGATGAACTGGGCTGTTCGCCGAGTCCTGTTGTCCATTGTGGAAGCAGCATCAAGTTGTATGTGGAGTAGCCAATCGAGTTGTAGAGAGTCGGCAGTTGGATACATTTAAAGCGTGGAGACAGTGAGAACTTCAGCCGTTTGGAGAGACCATAGATCGAAGCTCCGAGGATCCCCTCCCCAGCTGGATTATATCTAGTGGCTTTGTGTGCTGTGCTCGAATACTACTTGTAGATTAATGTTTGCTGCTGTGAGATGTCCTTTCCTTTACGTCTCGGCTATATATAGTTGTCGTCTGTGTCTTTGTGTTTAATAAACGTTGTCGTTGTTTTTCTACTGAAGCTTACTGATTGTGTTCTCACACCATACACTCTGTTTATGTGATTTCCTTAATTGTAATTTCTGTTTTTCATGCAATTATTTTATTTTTATTTTTTATTCTTTGTATACTTATTCATACAGTAAAATTTAATACTCAGCATAAATGGCGCAATACGCTCTGGGCCATTTGTATATATGGAATGTGAGGGAAGCGCACTAGGGATTTTTTTTGTAAAGACTTCAACCTGAGAGTTGGTGTGAAACTGGTGCAAACAGGCACCGCTCGCTCTTTTGTTAGCGGCAAAAAGAATTATTCGTTCGCTCTTTGTTAGCGGCAATTTCTATTTTTAAATGTATATGTTATGTGTTATCTTATATATGTGAGATCATTGTTCATATGTGTTGTTATATGAGTGTGTGTACGAAAATAAATAAGAAAAAGACAAGAAAACATCTTTCCTTGGAATAAATACACCACCCAGTTACATACTGGAGGCACCGGCGAGATGTCAGCATTAGAAACAGAGTTCCTTCATTTTTTTCTTATTGATTATTAGTTTTAATATTTTTAAAGAGAAGAACATCTGATGAGTTTAATGAAAAGTTATCGAATTACGAGCTAACCTTAAATTCCTTTTATTTGGATGACTTGATGGCGGGAGCAAAATCAAATGAAGAAGCAATCGCGTTAATCCAAAAATTGTCAGGAATTTTAGGTGTCCGAGAATTACACTTAAGAAAGTGGCGTTCCAATTCTCCACATGTCTTAAATAATTTAGCTGAATGTCTAAGTGCTAATGAATCCAACATGAAAATTCATCCCGAAAACTGTTCTGAAACTCGGGGACTTCTTTGGGACTCTTTTACTGATTGCTTTGTTTATAAAATTGACTTTGAGAATGAATACCAAAAGATCTTTTCTGTTACAATCAGCAAGACTATTTCATCCTTTGGGTTTTCTTTCACCTTACAGAATATTAATAAAAGTCTTTTATCAGCAGTTATGGTTGCTGTAACATGATTGGAACAATGCCTTCCCAGAACATTTTGCAGTTAAGTGGCGTAAATTCAGAAAGGAATTTCAGCAAATATATCACATTTCTATTCCGAGATGGCTTCTAAATACAGAAAGGGAAATTACTCTTCATTACTTTTTGGATGCATCGGAATCAGCATACGCCTGTGTAATTTATGCGGTTCAACGATCTGATAATGGTTTACTAAAGTCACTATTTTAGCAGCTAAAAGCAAGGTAGCTCCGCTATAGACTATCCATTCCACTGCTGGAGTTAAATGGAGCTCTCCTGTTAGTTTAATTATTATCTGTTTTGATTAATACTTTTCATGATCATGTTTTTAATTTATATGCTTGGACAGATTCTCGAGTTGTTCTTTCCTGATTGTCTTCACCCCCTCGAAATTGGAAGCCCTTTGTTGCCAATAGGACTTCAGAGATCTTGGACCTCATCCATGAAAATAGAGGAAGGTATGTGCCATCAAAGAAAAATCCAGTAGATATAGGATCCAGAGGTTTGATTCCTAAGGATCTACCAGACTGTCTCCTATGTTGGGAGGGCCCTGTTTTCCTATAATCATCAGAGGCTGATTAGTCAAAGCAACCAATATTCAAAAACAATGACTCTGTCCTTAAGGAAAAGAAAAATTTGCTGCAATTTTGAAAAATGATTTAATTGATTCATTAATTGAAAAATACTTGTCATATACTAAGTAAATTAATGTACTATGTTTTTGTATTAAATTTATAAATAATTGTAAAACTGGTAAAGTTAATAATTCTATAAGTATAATTCAATCTATAACTACAAAGGAAAGAATTTTTGCTCGTAATATTATTGTAACATATGTTCAAACAGTATTTTTTGATGTTGAAATTAATTCTATATAGTCAAATCAACCAATGCCAAATAAAAGTCCACTATCAGCACTTTGTCCATTCATTGATAAGAACGGGTTTCTCAGAGTGGGAGAGTGTCTTCAAAATGCATCTTTGCAGTATAATGCAAAACATTCTATCATATTACCTAACCAGCATAAATTAAGTATTCTAATTGTACAGTATTTTCATATTTTAAATTTGCATGCACGTGGTAATTTGTTAATAGGTATTTTAAGCCGAACATTTTGGATATTAAATGTTAAAAAAATAGTTAAAAAATGTTTATTAAATTGTTATTCTAACATTAAAATCGGTGATATTGCAATTATTAAAGAAGACAATATTCCTCCAGCAACATGGCCTCTTGGTAAGGTTGTAGCTATACATCCTGGTAAGGATGGGGCCATAAGAGTAGTTACATTAAAAACTTTGAAAGGACTTTTTAAAAGGCCTATAGTAAAACTTTGTATATTACGTGTGCATCAAGAATGACTTCTTGATGGGTTTGAGTATGCTTATATGATTTCATTAATTGTAATTTTTGTTTTTCATGTAATTATTTTCTTTGTATACTTATTCATACAGTAAAATTTAATACTGTATGAATAAAATAAAATAAAAATAATTTTGAGGTTGTAAAAAGAAAAACTTTGAAATAAAATACTAAACAATTGATAAGTTTTGGTCAAAAATAAGTTTTCAACGTAAGCCTATACCTCAATTTATCATAATTTTTTTCCTTCTATTATGCATTTACTTCTAATGACAATAATATAAACCTCTGCGTTCAATGAAATTTTTTTTAATTATGATATGAGGAATGAGACTCTCCTTCCTAGAAGATTATGTATTACTTGGCTTGATATTTTGAATCAACTGGGATCGAAAATTTTCTTTTTAATCAGTTGACGGTTTTCGACGAATATACTCGTGATAGGAAAAAGTACAACATTTTACCTTATGATGAGTTTATTCGTCATGAGTAATAAGTAGTGAGAATTTGCAGCTTGAATTGCAATTTTAGTAAAAATCAAACACATTCATAAATTTTAATTAGTTTAATATATATTGTGGCCAAGTCGAAATCAAAGGATCAAATAAAAGGTTATTATTCGTTGTACCATTAATTTCCCAAAACTATTCTCTAAAAGCAAATTAAAATAATAAATTATTTTTTTTATGTTTCTTTTCGTTTATATGCAAAAAATGTATATTAGTTTAAGTAAATAAATAAATTATATTATTGAAATAAATTATTATTGGATTTCATATTACACATATACTCTGTTTAACGGGCATACTCATAATCGTTAAATTTTTGAGACACAATTTAGATACACATTTTTTTGAAGTCGAAACAGTTAACTGGTTAACATAGCATACATGTTTGTATTTCTCCTACTGTGTCTGCTTATTGCTTTCATAGAGCGCAAAAATGTAATATATTAATTATTTATTGCTTATAAATATATTTAAGCTACTACATATTTGCTATGGATTAATCGGGGTTGATTAACATGGCCAAGAGTTTGGAGATGAAGCGTCGATTTAGATTAGGATTCTTTGTAATTTGATTCTGATTTTAAATGATGAGATCTCAAAGGAAAAATTTTGTTCATTTTCAATATCTAATAATCTATTTAAACAAAGCAGAAAGAAAGAAAGCTTAAAGAAATATGATTGGTTGGTTGCCGCTGTTGGATCCACTTCGGGAGATCCTTTACAGTCTTGAAGCACCAAAGCTGGCGGCAGTGGTTCTCCCGCACTTTGACAATATCTGAGACTTTCTTTCCTCACTTTTTGCATTTCCATGCACACGAAAATAACAATAAAAATAAATTAATTTATCTCAACTCATATTATTCTCTCTGAACCAATTTCTGATTTTAAACAATGAATTTGTTTTGTATTAAGTTAATGAATGAAAGGTTCTCGAATTCAATAAAAGGGGAGTATATCCAGGAAGAAAATACTTACATTTAATCAGACTTCCCTTAAAATTTCTAATCACACCAAGCACAAAATTTTTCAAATTGAATCGAATTTCTGTCTGGTTACAAGTGAATTCAACTTTCGAAATTTCTGCACCTTTAGTTAACATCATTGTCGTCACTTTAATTCCTAATCACCAAACAACAAATAACTTCCATTTCAACGAGCAGTTTTAATTTATTTCCGTTTCGTTAAATTTCGTTTTCGGATGGTTTGGCTCTTAAATTTGTTTCCGCTCGGTGCTGAAAGAGCGAAGTAAATGAAATGGAATTAAAAGTGGTGGAAGTTTTGTCTGAAATTCTCGCAATGCTCACTTATTCCAGAAAAATGTGTCCTTTGTTTCTCCCATTTTGTTTTTAACTTGTCAGCGAAAAAAAAATGAGGGAGTGTTTATTGTCGTTTTAAAAATGGTATGAAAAAAAGAAAATGGTTTTAAATTATTGTGAGGAAATAGTTTGAAAATTTTGAAATGAACTGAAAATCTCTTGCAAATTACTTCATTTGAAAATGTATTATGGCGAAAATAATAATATATCAAATATTCTTTCATGGCTTCAACCCAAATTATGTTCGAAATATTTACTTTTTTTTAAATATATTTTTTTAATATTATGATTCTTGAAACGTGTTCTATTTGAAAATATTTGTGTAACTTATAGTTATTAATTCTTTATTGTTTCATTATTTGGAGCAACAATCATTTCAAAACATTTTCTACGTTAAGATGATTTAAATATTTAAATTATTTTATTTTGAATTTTAAAAATCATTTCATTTGAAAATACATCAATGATTAATATATACAAAGTCGACAATTATTAATTGTTCTATTATTATATCATTGTTTTATGAAAGAAATTTCAAAGTATTTAATTTAAGAATTATTAATAATATTGTTTCAAAATAACCTTTTGTTTAGTAATGAATGAATTAAAAAAACTGCACGTTTATTTCACAGTGATTAATTTAAAACAAACTTTTTGTGTTCATTTGGTGTGATAACTTTAATACTCCAATTCACATCAATATGTTCCAGAATTCTTTCAATTTAATTTAGGCTTAGTTAGATTAATCTTCTTTTAAAAATACATTTCTTGGTAATCTTTTAATTCTTTAAATTTAGATTAATTGGGTTAAGGGTATAATAGACCTTGAAAATAGTAACAAAAAATATCAAAAATATGATAGTTCCTTTTCATATTTTACTTCCAAACAATGTACTAAAAATTGAAAAAGATAAAATTAAAGTATGTATTTAGCTAAATGATGTGGCAGTGTGTTCAAAAGAGTAAGTATATTTTTAATGTTTTTTTTCTTGTTATGATCTCGTTTCAGATTTAAATAACTTTCAACCATATCAGATGTTTCGATCTCTGCAGAAATTACACAGAATTATAATTTCTTACAAAATTAAGAAAATAATGATTTCTATTATACATTAAAATAAATCTTAACCGACAGTTTTTATTTCTTTTAGACAGTAAGAAAGCAATTTTAGTTCGGAAGAATACAAATCTCTAGTGATAATTCTAAACATTTGCATAAAAGTATTTTTAAAAATTAACTTTTTAAAAGGAATTGCACACAAAAAAAAATCTGTTCAAGATAGAAAAAAAATTCAACATATTTGTTCGAAATGAAATTTAACATAATAACATAATAATAATGAAACATATTACACGAGAGAAAGCAAAAAGATAAGCATTTACAACATTTTTTTTTCATTGTTTCAAAATAATATGATTTTCATATTTGTAAATCAACAATTTATTAAAAAAAAACTTTTATCGTTTAATTTCATTCAAAAATCTTGCTTAAAATTCATTTTATTTCGAAATGATAATTTTAAACAGTGGTAAATTTCACTAGAACAATATCTCAGGTGACATTCTACCCTTTAATCTGGCAAGCCATACTAACTTGATGTTTGACATTCCACGGCAGCCAGCGTACACAAGCCCACATATACAAAGGTAAAATAAGACAGAGTATTCATTTCTATTGATGAAAAAGCAGTTCTTAAGCACCAGAGATTCTAAAAAATTAAAATTAACTTAAAAATTTTTAAAATTTTAGTTCAACTTTTAGACATTAATAATTAATAAAATATAACATAGGGGTTAAAGAACGCAAGATGTTTGGAATTTTATAATAAAAAAAATATTTCTGAGAATTCACAAATTAATGTTACCAAACAGTTAACATACTTACATATTATTTATGTTGTCAAATTTAAGTTTTTCCTAAAAAAATGAAATTTTTGTCACCAACTTCAAAATGCGATGAATATATAACTGATCTAGCCATTTAGTTGAAAGAATTACAGAAGTCAAAATTTCAACTAGAATTATTTTTCTCACCACTTTTAAATTAGATTCAGTGAGTTGGCTTTTGAAATTTTCCAAAAAACATATTCCTTAGATTTCTTATTTATTGAAGAGTTCTGAAGTTAAGTGTTGATTTGTTAAATTTATGGCAATTATGCTTACCCTCAAAGAGATTAGATTATTAATGCTATCTTTGAAAATAAGACTTTTCATTTAACTTCAAATTAAAAGTCAGAGAATAAAAGAAATGGTTTTATAAATAAGATAAATTATTTTCCTTTATCATAATGTCCGTCACATTTCCATAGACTTAGTTGGGCCAAAGCGGTATCGACGATATCGATTCTAGGATTCCAGTGGTATCGATTCTAGGAGTATCAGTGATAGAAATTAATATCATCTTAACAAAATGATATCAGTGTATCTTATATGTTATTATAATCGATAACTCTGCTTAGACATTATTAAATCAATTAATAGTTTAGTTTGTTCATTTATTATTCGAATGACATGATTCTATGAAATAAAATCAGTTATTTTATTTTTCAAGAAAAGGAAACAATACATGCTCAGCAAGTAAATATTGATGTGAATAACTTTTAATACGTTTATTAATAATAAGAGCTTATCAAAATTGAAGTTGATATTTCAGAAAACTAAATCCGATGATTATAATTTTCATTTAATTCAACTGCGTTCAGGAAATTCACATATTATGTAGAAATTTCCTTTTCATTTAGAAACTATACTAATTTATCACTTTTCTTTTACTTATCATTTTTCTTTCTTTGGGGAGGGATCAAATCACCATGAACACGTGGATGAGAAATTCCCTTGAATTATAATATATTGATGAATCTCTTGAATTATTATATATTGATGATGATACTCGTAAACAATCGCATACCGAATGACGGCATATATTTTGACACATATCTCAGCAGGTGCTGTTGTTGCAGGGAGACAAGTACACACTATAACCTGAAAACTCACATTTTCACATGTAACCTCCCCACAGAAGAACGTTGAAAAATTGAACTCTATTTACTATTAGGATGAATGGATGGCTTAATGGAATCGCTCATCTAATTCATTTGCTTTGAAATAAAGAACATTCCATTAATGTTAATAGCTGAATTTGTGGCAAAGGAAAAAAATATTATTTTCCTGAATTGTCATTTTTTTATTTAAATTTTTCCGATACAATTTTAAAGAAGTCATTTCCTTGTCATTCAGATCTGAGTAGGTGTCAAAAGACACTGCATAATTCACATTAAAGGACACTTCATTTCCTGTAGGTTTAATGTCCATTAAGAAAAGATAATCGTATTATTCGTTCTGATGCACTGATCATCTAAAACTTCTTATTGAAAATTTTAAATCGAAACTTTTTTGCCTTTTCGTTCAGGCAAAAAGAGTAAAATTACAAAAAAAAAAAAAAAAAAAATGTTTAATATTTTAATTCATTAGTTTCTACTTTTTCCAATTTAATAATTTTTTACAAATATAACTAAAGAATTTTTTTGAACTGCGTTTTTTTTTTTTTTTGTCATCATGCCAAAGCTTTTAGTTTTCTCCAACAGATTTTCTAAAGTTGGTATATGCACTTCTGGAGTATATTTGAAGACAACCTGAGAATGTGAGAACGAGGTGCCACCTTATTTTAGTCGAACCACACTATTCAGAATATTATGCACCGATTTGTCAACAGTAAAATTTTGTACTTATTTATAAATTTATTATCGTCATTATTGTTCTCCAAGACCGAGAGCAATCCGCATACTGTCAATCTGAAAGACTATTCTTTGAGATATTGGTATAATCATGGAGGTTTTATTGCACTACGCTGTGGAATACTGTTCTGCGATTGAAAATGTTTATGGATAGTGTCGGCGCTACCAAACTCTTTAAATTTCGAATCTACATCTGAAAAAAAAAACTAAGGCAGAACATTGCTCATTCATTAGCAAGTATTAATTAAATAATTCTCATGGCACCAAATTTAACTTTTTAGAAACATTTGAATTAACATTCACTTATGAACAACACATAACAGACAAACTTTTAATACAAGAACTGCATGTTTACACTATCGAACTTCGAACATCAACTAGTTGTTTTCGAGCACTGTACCTCTCCCGCCGTTCATCTCTCTAACTCTCTTCACTTCAGCTCACTCACTGTTTCCCTGCTTTTTTTTTGCATTGCCCTCACAGAGAGCCTTGGGATTTGCATAAAAATTATACAGAACGTTTTGTCACGCTGTAGTGCGATTTATTGCAGTAATTGTTAATAGACTTTGAGATTAAGATCTAGACTATCTATCGCACACTTATTGTGCCATTATGATCCATGGAATTATCTCTAAATTGTGAAAGTTTAATTCCAGAAACCCATCGTATTAGACAACAAAAACTATTGCTTGCATTTAAAATTCTAAAACTAACATCCAGAAATGAGTTTTTCTTTGACATCTCACGAAAATTAATGATTAAATTGAAATAAAGTAATTAGCTTGAAACAAGATATTAATCTTTATAAAAACGATATAAACTTTCCTTTGATAAATTGCAACCTTATTATATAATATTTAAAACTTTTAAATAAGGTTGTAGAGATAGGGCTTGCAAGAGAAACATAAATGCTTTGCGTCAAAAATATGTTGAGCAAGAAGTCAAAATGGTAGTGAGATAATTTCGTATATTATTTAAACACGTCGAATAGGGTTTAAAAAAAGTATAAATGAATTCATTTAATCTTCCTACACTACTAATTTAAATATGACAATAATTTGTTGAAAAAACAGGCCGAGTTCCATTCTTTACCATTAAGTATTATTCCTATATAAATGGAAATCAAAATGAAAATTGTTAATGGATGATGGAGGAGGGGGAGAGGTATTGAACCAAATATGGGAAGTTACACCTAATTACACAAACTCAATTATGGTTTTTTCATATTTCTATTATATAAATTGAAATTCTTTTCAGATACAATCATGAATGCAATTTAATGAATAAAAAACATACATTGATTGCACCTGGAATAAGCATAGATGTTAATAATGGCTGTCGCACAAGGCATGCAGCGTGTAATATTTACTGATTCGGATAGAACACGTCAAGACAAGTAATTTGATGTATAGCGTGTGGGGTCCCCAAATAAATCGTCATAATATAATTAAGAAGTGAAGCTTGTGTTATGAAAACAAAAAATGAGAGAAAAATCAAGTGAAAATCAACGTTTGTAGTAAAGATTTAATACAACAGATTTTCGAAATTCCGACCGCTTGAACAAATGATATTACGAAATCTTGAATCGAAGTTCGCATTTGTTTTCTGCAAAATCATCTGTTCTAATTTCCTTGACCTCAGTTTCAATTGCTGCTTTCAAACTGTCTAATATTGAGAGCGGTGTAAGCAACACTGTGTCTTTCAGACATCCCCATATAAAAAGTCGTATGATTGAGATCCATGGAGTAAGGCGGCTACTCTGTACCAATGCCTGTTTTCGTAATGGAATCCAACACAATCAAGTCTATAGTGAAAATGTTCCGAATTGCCGAAATTGCCTAATTTTTTCACTACACTCGCTGGTGATTGCAATTCATCACGAGTCATCACCATGAAAACACGATGCACAATCGAATATTTGCTCATTTTAGAGCCACAACGATTTCGTACAGTACACAATTTCTTATCGAGAACGCGCTACTTTTTCTAATAAAACCCGTTTTCTATCCTTACATGCCGCTGCTGGAATTTGCATATTCACATGCAGACACGCTTTTTCTCTCATTGGTTGCCATAAATTTGTACAGTGCAATTTTGTGCAGTCTTCGTATGCATTGTAATTTGGAATACAAATTGTCAGATTCGTAATTAACGTCCTACCTGTAATTAGACTATGATACTATATTCGGAGACCCCACATCAAAAAATTCGTCTTGACGCGCTTTAAGTGAATCTTTAACTATTAGATGTTACATACCCCTAGAACACCCTGTATATAATAATATATTATTTCATATTAATATATAAAATATCTTAATATGTTCCATTTAAACATTCTCGGAAGGAAGTTCACGAAGTCATATTACTACTTTTTATCAAGTACTTTCATGGAATCGAAAAAAAGGGGGAAATAACAAAAGCCAAAGAAAAGCTCATTCATAAATTAAACAACACAAGCTTATAAAAGAATTACTCAATACATTGAGTAAAAAATAAATGTCATGGTAAGAACAGCTGCAAGCCACATTCGTAATTTTTAAAAATGAAATCTAAAAATAAGCAAATAGAATTATGAATTTCGGATAAAAATATTGTTAAACAACTTTTATCTCAATCTACGTATCAGTTAACAGAATTTATACGTCTTTAGCAACCCAAACTCCAGCTCATCTTGCACCACAATGCGTGTTCCACACCAAAAATGTTTATTTTTACAAACTCAACTTTGGCAACAGCTGGCAGAAAAATACTCA
>JAPMOR010091165.1:17750-28293 GCA_026543865.1 Argiope aurantia | reverse complement strand
TAAAGGCATTTGATTACAGATAGCATATAGGTGGTTAAAAGAGAGAGAGAAAGAATGGGAGAATTTCTACGTTTAGCTAAAATCCATTTTTCGCGTCATTGTTGTATTCAATATTGTTTATGTGATTTCATTACTTTTAATTTTTGTTTTTTTTATTTAATTATTTTATTTGTATTTTTTATTCTTTGTATACTTATTCATATAGTAAAAATTAATACTGAACATAGATGGCGCAATATGTTCTAAACCATATGTATGTTTGGAATGTGAGGGAAGCGCACTTAAATTTTTTAATTATAAACACTTCAACCTGAGAATTGGTGTGAAACTGGTGCAAGCATGCACTTTTTGTTAGCGGCAAAAGGATTTATTTATTCGCTCTTTGTTAGCGGCAATTTCGACTTTTAAATGTATATATTATATGGTTCCTTATATATGTGTGATCATCGTCCATGTGTGTTATATGTGTGTGTGTGTGTGTGCGAAAATAAATAGGAAAAAGCAAAGAAAGTTTCTTTCCTTGGATTAAACACACAAACCGAGCTACAAATATGGAAAAAAATAACATTATCTGCTCAATTGCAAAATCTCATTTCAAAATGAGAGTTACATTATTGGAACGGAATTTGTGAGGATAACAGTTTCTTCAGAAAGAACGTATAAAATTTTAAGCCTATTTATTCTAGAAACTATCTTCCTGTTGATAAAACCAACATCATACGATCCTCAGCTTCCACCATCTCCAAGCCACGTCATCAAACTCACCTTTTTTTGGATCATTACAACTCACAAAATATCAATGAGGTCATTCCCTATTATCTGCCATTAATCAACCTTTAACTTTTAATAATCTTCAGAATCGTCTTCATGAGATTCTCTGTACTTCCTCCGGATCAGACGGGATAATCAGTCCATCCTTTGCGGGAATCAGTTTTATTACAAGATATCAAGGCCACTGAAGACGCTTTTTCACATCGCCCCCAATTACGACGATATCTCCCTCGCGAATATTTGATGACTGAGATCTTCTTTCTATCATTGAATCAGCTGCTCCAGATACTCGATCCTGTCTCAACTCTTCGATTGTTTTGGCTCAAAATCTTAATCTTTTGCAGTAATGATAAGCATCCCGCATTTTTAAATCTTTAACCTCAGTTTGCTATATCAAACAAAAACATAGTTCGTATAATTGGAGTAAGATCTTGCATGTCTTCAGAGAGATATGTCAACGGAAGTGAATTAAGGACCTTTTCGCGTTCACATAAGATTGTCTCCAATTCCTCACAGTAAATATGGCTTTGCCTAAAATTCACCTGAGGAGCTCTTTCACAGTTCTTACAAGCCTCTCCCTCTCCCACCAGGCTGCTGTAAGAGGTATAAATTTCCATGCTATTCGTTGTATCTGCATAGCAAGAAACTTCATTCCATTCGATAGTAGACAGTTCATTATAGGCCCCTCTGAAATTAGTCAAAATAGATTACTAGAGGTTCTCTTCTCTTATCCACGTAATATCCAATACTTCTCACATATTAATGCTGGGAAGCAATTGTGTCCCAGCATGATAATTCTCAGTATGGAAATGCTGTACAAGACTCTGTGTAAAGATACAATTGTTAGACAGTAGGATTGGGAAAAGAAAATAAGGAGAATCTATATGTTCAGTAATACGAGTTTTCACACGAATGACATCATTTTCATTCCTAAATAAGCTCAGATTAGGTATAGATTTCTCATCTGGAAGACTTTGAGCTTGTACAAATTGAATTAACCGGATCTCAGCCTTTTCTATCTTTCCTTTCTTTCTCTCCTTAATAATAGTTCTAATGTTATTAACAAATCTGAGAACCCAGACTACTAATATTAAGATCAGGTGAAATTTGGAAAATTTCCTGGAGTACCACGGTACATTTTCTTCTGACAAATTTAAATTACATAGTTTGACTCTTTTCCTTTCTGAAGAAATTTCAGGAGTTTTGCAGTCAATTAGTTCACTTGTGTGCCCCATATCGGGCAACTCTAATAATCATAAAGGACCTTTCCATCAATGTGACTCAATCAAAGGAGTAAGTGAGCATCCTCAAGAGATTAGGTCAGAGGGATTAACTTTTCCTGGTACATGTCGCCATTCGCTATTAGGAAAAAGGGATTTCTTTTTTTTGTTTCTTTGTTTCTTTAATTCTATTCGATAAGAAAACTGACTATCCCCTCTTTTTCCTCAACCAATATAATGCAATCATAGAACAGCTCCAAAAAAGGTTTCCATTTCAGTAATGTTAAGTGCTTGTTGAACCGAATGTGCCAATCTGTCCCCAATACAGCATACCGTAAGCTCTAATCTAGAAATAGTCACCTTCTTCAAAGGAGACACTGTTGCTTTTGTTGTGACAAGCGCAATATTTTTTACCTTGGTGGGTATCTGATCTCAGGAATGCGCAAGTTGCACATGCCTCTTTACAGGCATCAACAAAAACGTGCATTTGAGTAGTATCATTAATTTCAAAATAACGAAGAATTTCTACATCTGCAAGTTTATCTACTTAGCTCCACCACTTTAGAAAGGGTTTCACAATATCATTAGGCAAAGATGAATTCTAGGATAATTTTAATTTCCATGTATTCTGCAACAGTATTTTAGGTGGTAGAGTAACTGGACGTAAAATTCCAAGTGGATCAAAAATTTTCTGTACAGCTGCCAAAATAACCCGTTTCGTTATATAAATTTCATAGTTCACAGATTTTTAGCTATCTCTGTATTCTTTGCATATATTTGTATTCACTATTACTTTCTCAATTTCGTATATTAAAAGAGCCAAGTGACAAAATTTTCTTAGATTCTAAAATAAAGTCTTCTTGTTGACTAACATTTCCCACTCCCGCAACAAAGTTGTCAACATAAAATAAAAGTTTTAATTTATTGGCTATTTCAGAATCATCCGCGGGCGCATTTTCGAGCAAGTGCGAAAGTGTTGCTGCTAATAAAGAAGGACTAGATGACACACCAAAAACTACTCGACAATGCCGATACACAATTTGCTCGCTTTCTATATGGTATAAGAATCTCAAAAAATTTCTGTGCTCAGACGCAATCCCCAACTAAAGGGATCTTTTCAATATCGGCAGAAATACCGATAGAATAACTTCGAAGCCTATCAATGATATCTAGTAATTAAATTTGGACCTTTATACAATAAGTCATTCAATAAATTTTTTCCAATTTCATGAGCCGACGCATGAAAAACTAGCCTTATTCTAGAAGTAATACTATCGGTTTTCACAACCGGTCGAGGGGCAGAAAATGAGAAGTTTCGTTCTCACAGTCTACCTTTTCAATTATTCTTAATTCTTCCCATTCCTCAAACACAGCCTTATAATCCTCTAGAAGATCATTCCGTAATTCGCACATTTTTTTATGCCGCTTCCAGGCTTGACCTCCGAGAGACAAGGCCTGCTGGCTTCACCACTAGCTCCTGCATGAGTCATCACTACTAGTCGATCGAGAAGCCGGTTAACGATCGTCACCCTGCGCGTTTTCTGCGTGAAGTGAACGACGGCTAGCGTTTATAAGCCTTCATTTATTTCTATTTTTATATTTATTTCTTGATCCAAGATGGTGTTATATTGAAATGGATGAAATGCAAAAGCAAGTTTAGGATACAAATTATTGAAGGTAAGTGTATTTCTTTTATAATCCTCAATATAAACTTAAAGTGTTATTGAATCTGTTACTGTTAGGCCTATTTGTTCATCCCGTTCTGTTTTAGCAACAGATTATAATTACGATTTAGTTTTCCAATATTATTTGTTCCCTCAATGATGTAGCTTTGATTAAGAATGAACTTAATGAAATAAGAATAAATAGCTGTAATCTATTTATACAAATTCTCTATTTCTTTATGTCAAAAATCGAATCGATTTATAGAATATCGTTTGTTTATCTATGATAGCCCTGTCAGGGTTCTTACTTATTCGATTCTTATTCATAATTTTGGTATAAAAATTCTCTTTAAATAAGCTCTTTATTAAATTTTTGCATCAATTAATCTCAAGCTTATCTTTTATTTACTACTAGCCGCCTTTGGCGACCAGCCGGTTCGCCAGTATTACCGCTCGCTACAATTTTCAATTAAAGATTTTAAGTAACTGGTCTGTTAAAAGATTCTCAAACAAAACATTTTTAATCTTCAAATTTTGATAGTCATACCAAACTTATACTGTTTAGATCGTTTCGTTCAATTTACTATATATATTTTGCTAATTTGTTGTCATTTCCGGTAAAACTTCAACCTTAATTTAAAGTGGAAATGATGAAATTGCAATTAATATTAAGATATTTTTTAATAAAACCAAGCGCTTTATTTATTTATCATCTTTATTGTTATTAATTAATTATTATTATTATTGAATATGAGTATTGCAAACAGAATTGCTCGGTATTTAAGTCTTATGTTAAATACAAAATATTTTTCATAGTTTATGTAATATCTCAAACAATAATTCAACAAAAACTTCTGAGATTCAGTATAAAATTCAGTTTTTAGTTTTGCTTTCAAAAGGATTGAAATGAAATCAATAATAATATTTTGTTCCTGCTTATAAATATATTTCAAAAATTATGAAGTCTAAATTTAATGCAGTAAGGTATCATATTCTGATAAATATTCTGGACACACCAAATTTTAAATAAATGAATGAATGTTTCTATTTTCCACGATCAACTAAGACTTATTTATGAAGTTTTAAATGTTAAAAATTTAGAAAAACTCACCATTTTCATAATCTTAGGCCAATTAATCTTGAGAAACCTGCGCGCTGATTGGCGTATTTTCTTTGAAGCGATCGATGGAAAATCTAAAATTATCCTGTTTTTATTGAATAATGATATTCAAATCTTCATAAATCAGTCAGTTTAAGTGATTAGAAATTAACTCTTAAAAGTCAGAGATTTAGTTGATTGGAAATTAACTCTATGACCACCATAAAATCTGTGCTTTCTCTTGTGGTGTATGCATTCTCCTTAATACCCGCACGAATAAAACATCACATACAAAAGTACTACATACAACAAACGCATCAAAAGTAAACATAACATTTCAATAGTTGCCAAAAACAAAAGAGAGAAAAATGCAATTAATAAGCAGACGATATTTAGAAAAGTACAGATATTTAGATTGGAAAATGAAATTATCCGAAATTAAAAACAAGTGCAGACGATATTTACAAAAGTAAAAATATTCAAACCTGAAAAGGAAAATATATGAGTTATTCCATCAATAAATGCCATAAGTTTGTTTACATCTTCATTATTTTATGAGTCATTAAATATCAAAATGGATCCAGGACTGAATAAACACCCTGTATAGAGAGTGTAAAAGATCATAAAATAATTTTTCTTGAATTTATTTTTTAGAAAAAATAATATTTCATATTTGTTTCATTTCCTACAGACACGTGCCTAAAATTATATTTTTGCAGATTTCATTTCCAAAAATTTATTTTCAGTTAGAGCTTTAATCAATGTGATGGCAACACTTTGAAAAAAGCTATTTTTTTCTCATGAATGAGAAACGTGCTTAATCCTCATTTTTATTTTTGACGAAAAAAATTATTGAAAAACATAGTTAAAATATTTATTTAAAAATTCATTAAAAATAGAAATTTAATTTTAAGATTAAAACATTGGTATCATTTAAAAGATAAATTTTTTATCTTTAACTTCATGTAAAAATCTTTTTTGTGCTGTAATATTTTCAGCAGTTATAGCAAAAACACGTCAAAATTTCGCTTAATTTCTAAATAAATAAAATTCTAGTTAAAAATTCGAAAAAATAACCCCCAGGTGCACATTCCTGGCCTTCAAGGTATACACGTGCCAAATTTGGTAGCTGTAGGTTGAATGGTCTGGTTTGTAGAGCGTCAACACACACACACACACATTGAGCTTTATTATAAGTATAGATATAGATTTAGTTACATACAATTTATAAAGTTGCATCCATTATCTCTAAAGTATTTTTAATCACGACAGTGAGTTTTATTTTTAAAGTTACAATGTAGATTAATATCATTATGAAGCTATAAACACAGAAATTTATATTACTTTATTTGAACTTTTATTTTAATTAAACCACTTATTTTTTAGTAAATAAACTTTACCTTTTCTTTTAAAAAAATATGCCACATAACTGCTCAGTTCTAGCTTGTCGTGGAAATTATGATGAAGAAAATAAAGTCGCTGTTTTTGGATATCCCACTGATGAGGCTTTCAAAGAGAAATGGCTGCATGCAATTCCAAGAAAAAATTTTACCATTACAAAGAATTCTAAGGGTAGCAAAAGTTAGCATTGATAGTTAATACGTTTTAATATTTTGAAATAGTTTCAATTATTTTTAGGTGTAAAATATTATAATTTGTGTTAGTTACAGTCTTAATTTTGTAAAAAAATTTAATGTCATTGTGATTTAATTAAAATCTTTTTAAGATGCATTAATTTTAGTTCAATCCTAGCTTGACTATTTTGTTAACGTGAAATATAGACCACTCAGATTTATTTAAAAAAAATCATGAAAATAACTGATTTTTAAGCAATAGTTTAAAACATTTTTAGAACTCAAAAAAAGATTTCCTCTTGATTTGTAGGTTTATAAATATAAAAAGTTATTCTACATGATAGTGATTTTTTTTTCTCTCTCTTTTTCTTTCAGGTATGTGAAGGGGCCGCGGTGGCCTGGTGGTAAGGTCTCGGCTTCGGAACCGGAGGGTTTCAGGTTCGAGACCCGATTCCGCCGAAGAACCGTCGTGTAAGGGGGCCAGTTGCACGTTAAATCCGTCATGACCAAACGTCCTCCCGCTGGTGTGGTGTGGTGTGGAGAGGGGGGTGCCAGCTCAGATGTCGTCCTCGTCATCTGACCGCGGTTCAAAATTACGAGGTCCGTCCCAAAATAGCCCAAGTGTTGCTTCAAACGGGACGTTAATATAGCTAAACTAAACTAAACTAAACTTCAGGTATGTGAAAGACATTTTAAAGATGGTGAAGAGCTTTACAGAACTACTTTCTACAATGAAAGTACTGGAGAAACATTATCTGCTCCTCTGAAGAAGCCCAGGCTGAAAGAAAATGCTGTGACAAGTATTTTTCCTGGCTGCCCAACATATTTGTCATCATCAACATCCTCAATTCGAGAGAGTCCTTCAAAAAAGAGTCAACGATTAGAGCAAGTCCAAATTGAACGTTCCATAATTGAAAGCTTAAATTCCAAACAGAACTAGGACAGCAAGACTGTATTTACTAATTTTAATGAATTAAAAAAAATGTATTAAAGACCATGCCTTTTCTTCCTTTTGGACTATTATTGAAAAGAATGAAAATATGTTATTCATCTACCTATCTGTTAATGATGGCATTCCTACCATACATATGCTGTAAGTATTAACATTGATCTATTTTTAAATGCATCATTTATGGGAGAAAGGATTTTGAAACACGAGCAATTCCCATTACCAATTAAAGTTAATAATATAAATCAAATATTTGATATTCTTGATTATTATGAAACGATTTCTTGATTTTGATATTCTTGATTATTATAGATTATCAAGTTCATTGAATGTCAAAATTAATATTATTGAATCTGCCATCAAAAATTCAGAAGATGTAAATTTTTCTTTGAATTTTTTCTTGAGCAATTCATCTGCTGAAGTGTAAACCTGAAAGCCTTTTTTATATAGTACCAATTTTATATAGTAATGAACCTTTTTTACATACCTCATAAAAATAATTGTTTATTAATCACTTTTTAATAGATTTCTATTTTGTATATGTATGAATTCTGAATAATTGTATTTTTTTTCTTCCTATTATGTTGACATAAATAAATGCTTACTAATATGTGTCTTCATCTGGTTCATATTTTATAATTTCTTAATTCATTCATATTTATTAACTAAAATATGTAATTTCTTTATACAAGTACAGCTCATAGATTTGCTATATTTTTTTAACAAACATTTCTAGTAAAAATTTTTAAATCCAATATTTATATAAAGCATAAAAAATGAATGAATAATCTCATTATGTTACAAATGAAATTTTTTGTTTACAGCAATTTTTATTTCCTACATGTAAATCTTTTACTATTAATTAGCTTCCTTTTTAAAAAAAATAAAATTCCTGAGAACTAGAAAGTTTCCATTTCAAAGAAAATTTAATGTAAACATCTATTTTACACAAACAGATAATAAATAATTCGTAAATAAGCAATTATTATACACCTATTTAATAATTCGGTGAATGTGTTTTTAATAACGAAAGTTGTCAAGAAATTGTGATATCCAATATCGGAAATTCTCAAACCGCGATTGTAATTATTTAAATATCAATTTTTTATATACAAAGTAATATTTTTAATTAGTATCTATGCAATTATTTGATAATTTAGAGAATTCGTGAAAATTGTCTGGGAAGCATAACGCTATACATCGCAACTTATGCGTTATGTTAATCTCCGCCCTTCTAGCCGTCCTGTCCGCCTAGCTGTGATGACTCATTACAACAGCCAGCAGGCCTTATCTCTCGGAGGTCACGTTCCAGGTCAATTCTTTATTGGAAGGCAACTCAATAACATTTGTTTTAAAAGGCAATTTCGGCAGAATTTTCATATTCTTTTTAAATTCCTCATTAACTTTTTAATGATCATTATTTTTATTTAACTTCTGAATTGGATCAAGAGTTCCAATACTTTCGAGACTCTACAACTCATTGATAGACGAATCTTTAACGTATAAAGACATAAATAAACCATTTAAAACAGTATCGCTATTTGTACAACATGTATTAACAACTTCCAGTTTCCCAATTAAAATATATCCTAAATGCATTTTTTAACTAAAACAAACTCGAATCCAATTTGATAGATTCGTTTAAAAACAAAATTCCTGAAATATCCGAACCTATCAATAAACCAATTTCGCAATCATCAGATTCTAGATCTGACAAAATTATACCCTTTTTATTCAACTCATTATTCCCAGCAGGATTACTAACTTTTGGTTCTGTGCCACAATTCCGCTTTTCCGCGAAAGCTTTAATACTAAGATTGTGTGAGTCATCTAGCGAGCTACTGAACACTCATACACATCATAAATTTGATTCCGCTTTACTCCCCCCCCCCTCCCACAAATAACATATGCTGCATTTTACTTTTATTATTTGATTTAATGTTCAATTTCTCGATTGCATGTTTTGAAATGTCCGCTGTCAATAAAAGCTCTCAGGGTTATTAGTCTGTTATTAGCATACATTTTCACAGTTAAAGTCATTCAATATACATTACTTTAACTACAACTGTTAAACAATGAATTTGTTTCAACTGCATCAGACTTATTCTTAATATTTTCTTTAGGATGATCACATATCAAATAAGGATGCGGCTCGGCGCAATATAAGCATGAATTTTTTACTTTACAAAACTTTGATACGTATGAAACAGAGAAACAACAAAAACATGCTCTATTTTTCAAAATACACTTTTCGTTTCATAAAGAGACATATTTCTAGCTTCTAAACAGTCCTTAGAAGGACGCTTCTTATCCCAAAAGAGGCATAATAAATTCCGCTTACCTGTGTCATTTCTACAATGAGTGCTTACTAATGTCACAGCGGTAGGGTGCTTAACCAATTAATTTGTGGCCTCTTTATTCTTCTTCTTTTGATTGAAAGGAGAACAGAAACCACTTCTCGCTAATTCAACCATTATTTCATCTCCTTTCACTTTTTGTTTGAGAAAATGCATTTATTTCTCCACTGAGTGGTTTTCACCATGAGATTCATCTTTCATACTTCACCATCAATATTTCTTCAGGCAGAGACTCCACTAAAGGACTTAAAAACCGAGGTGGCGTTAGCACGGGGGCAATCCCCCCCCCTTTCGGCAACCGCTTGCCCCTCATCAGTGAGAAATTGAGATTTTCGTCGGCAAAAATCTTCACCACTTCAGGATGGTTGTAGAGAGCAGCACATTCTCGAATATAATAATTAAAAAACCACCTTAAAGTTAATATGTTATAAACAGTCGAAATATGTGAGTAAAAGTGCAATCGATTTGACTATATTTGGCAAAATAATAGATAGGGTGTCAGGTCAGTAGTATGTCGCATTTTGTGGACAATTTTTGATCGGCCAATTATGAATGCAATGTGATGGATGCCGAAATAGTTAAATCTGCAGATATTTAGGTGTCTGCTTAAAATATCTTTCATTAAGCTTATATATTACTTTTTATGTACTGTTTTTTATTATATACTGCTTTGTATGCTGCTTTTTATTTACTGCTTATGTATTACTTTTGGAGTATATCAGACAAGGTGAATAAGATACTGCATTCTGCGGTCAATTTCTGGACGATCTATTATGCACTAAATGCGATTTGAGGTAAGCAGATTTTTAGACATCTGATTCAAATATCGTTCATTCAGTTTTTAATGTGTTCAGTGTTTTGCAATATAACCGATAAGGTGACAGGCGAATAAGATCTCTTGCCAAAAAT
>JAPMOR010091165.1:0-17740 GCA_026543865.1 Argiope aurantia | reverse complement strand
AATATAACCGATAAGGTGACAGGCGAATAAGATCTCTTGCCAAAAATGTTTGATCGGTCGACTAAGATCTTCATGCGATGGATGCCGGTCATGTAAAGTCCGCAGATTCTCAGACATCTGATTTAAATGTTATTCATTCAACTTATAATTGACGTTATATTTAGTAGAATAATCAATAAGCTGAAATTTGAATAAGACGTCGCATTTTTGCCGAAAAATCTTTGTCTTTCTGCTAAGATGTTATCATAGAGAGTAGTTTTTATCGAGTATTTCGATTACTTGCAAGTGTAGTTATTAGAGAAATATACTTTTATATTATACATGAATAGGGCAATAGGGGCGTTTTCCTTAATTCAGAATTTAATAAATAATAGTTCTAAAATTAATCGTCAGTTTTTGTTTTTTTTCATCTAATTGTTATTTCCTCAGTAACGAATTAGTGCATTTATATTATCTATTTTATTGTGAAAATTCTCCAACTGAAATCTAGTTAATGTTTAAACTAAATTTAATAAAACACTCTTTTCTCTTGTTTAAACACTCTTGTTTAATATGCATGCTGATAAGAGTTACTTTTCTGTAGCCAAATTATGTGTATTCATTATAAATAACTGGAATAAGTAAATTGTATAACTATGAGTTCAGTTTATTTAATATTAAAATTCCTGACTTTTGAAATCTAATTTACAAGCTGCAATTAATAAACTAAAGAAATATTACCGACTTCATTGATGACAAAAAAAATTAAAGTATGTAATATGATAGTTTTTCAGCTACATTAAAAGCGGTTATCCAAGTATGCACTAAATTTATTAGATAAATTGCTACCAAAATTCTTCAGATTCTGCATTGTAAAACTGTATGATTACAGGTGCTTCTAAATTTTTAATAGACTTTGGATAAAGATGTCTTAATAAAATGATGATTAAAATAATTATTCATAGAATATTCACATATAGTACATTAACCCCTTAACTTACGAATTTACTTAACTTCCTTATTAGATTGCACATCTGATTTGGGACCATTATTATTTTAATCCCTAGAATAATGTAAAAGCATTTGAAGTAATGATGCGTTTTCCAGGGGGGGGGGGGTTGCATTTTAAATTATTTAATATTTTCACTTAATTGCAGATGAAAAATTAAAAATTCAGTAATTCAATGCGTGATTCAGACACGCCATTTTTTAGGAAGAATATTAGCTTGTAATAGCTTCGAGGGGAAAAAAGTATTTAACCACAAGACCACGCAGGACAGGGATTTCATATTCAAGATCTAATTGTTTTTTTAATAAAATACATTGATTTTTACTTTCTCGTATACGTAGTATAGAGAAAGTATAGTAATCGTCAAAAAATTTGAGTTCGAGATTTTTTTTATACTTCCCCGAATTCGAAAAACACATTTTTAGAAACTATTCGTCTGTCTGTGACACAGATAACTGAAAATCACTTTGATCTCGAAGGTTGAAATTTGGCACACGGTCTTTACGTCACACTTGCAGATTTCTATCAAATTTTGTGTAAAATCTGCTCAGAGTTCCGTTTTGTTTAGCTGTTCAAATTTAAATTAACACGATAATTACAAAACAAAGAGAGCTAGATAGGTAAAATTCGGTACACAAATTTTATATCTATAGTATAAATTCCTACAAAATTTTGAGCCAAAATCACCCACGGATTGACTGTTTATCAGTCTGTTCTTTCAGAAACATGCAAACTCAAAATTCAAATGCACAATGACTTAAATATATCAAATTTGCTATGTGACTGCAAATGCAGTTTAGTTTCAATCGGTTGAATAACAAAAAAAAAAAAAAGAAACCTTGCATAAAACCGTAATTCAATTGTTAGATACTATTAATGCATGCTAGAGATTAATCGCCAAATAACTCGCCAAGGATGACTCGTTGGATTCAGTAAAAATACTAAATTTACGACAAAAGTTAATTTTTCACAACTATTGTACGCGAATTCCATATAAGACGTTCTCTGGCATGACAAGTTTATTAGAAAGCATGCGAGAAAGTTTTGGGGAGACTACTCCCGATGGTTTTAATCCTAAATATACATTGAAAAATAAATACATGGGAAACCTAATTTTTAATTAGTCTATTTTTCACATTACATTTTACAAATACTAAGTTTGTACATATATTTACAAAATATTTTCTTCGACTTTCCTAAGAAAATACCTCTTTGTATTTCTGCATTTTATATTGTTCGTGTCTGATCTATAGTGAATTTTTGCTGTTCACGCGTGCTTAGATTCTAAATATATCCGAATTCCTGCTAATTGTTGCAATTCTTATAAAAAATATTTTAGATAGAAAATTACGCTAAAAAATCGATTTCTGGCAAAAATATCAAATATTTAATTTATTATTTTCCCATTTCTAAAAACATTATTTTGTAAACTTCTTGAATTTAAACTGAAGAAGTGGAAAAATTTGCCGCTGAGCATGAACTAGAGATGAAAAAGCTAGAAGTTGATGCCCACATTTTAACCAACAATATTACAGCGGCCAAACCAAATGGTGTTTTGGATTTTTTTTGGCACAAGAGCCATATTTGACTAACCTGCGCCATGCATATGCTTAAAAACTAAAATGAAGGGAATCAAAAGCTGAAAGATCATCAGCAGTTTCTATAACGTCTGCTAAAACATGGTAATATTGGCAAAATTGTTTTTAAAAAAAACAAAATAAGTTACAATGCAAGCAAAGAAAAGAAGTTATCAAATATACGGAACAAAAATAGTTTTCAAGAAATTAAAAAGATTTGGATGGTGTATTTCATTTATCAAGTAATGCAAGGTAACAGATGAGGAATTAAAAAAGTTCTGGCGATGGGAATTAAAAAGAAGAACATTCGATTAGAATGTGGTTAACAGTAAAATTAGTATGACAAGTGGGATGACGCTTTCTCCAAAAATGAGGTGCTTATGAGTGAAACGTGTATGTCTTATACGGAGGCGAACCAATTTGACGTCGATCTTTCGTATAGTAAGGACAGGCCACAATCCAATTTGATTGAATATAATTTATTATGGATCTGCAGATCCCAGTTCCCCTGCAAAATAGAAAAAGATGTCTAATTAATGCTTTCTTTGCCTCACCATATGGTAATTCTTGTGATAAAAGAGAAGATGCAGATTTTGCGGCATAATCAGCCATTTCATTGCCATAAATTTACACATGACTCGAAACAAAGTTAAAAATTATGTTAAATCCCTTACTCTTGAGATGCTGCAGAGCAAATGAATTAAAAGTCAGTCGATTGTCATAGTGTTATAGTGCTTCCAAAGCACGCACATTATGAAAGTATATAATAAAATTGCACACACATTATGGAAGTATATAATAAAATTGCATTGATAGGTTAGTGAAATCTCCTGAAGCGCGCAAAGAATTGCCAACAACTTCGCAGAAAATTCAGAAAAATAATTATATAAACGATAGCTCAGCGTCTTAAATGGAATAATAATTCCACAACCAACATATCCGTCCGACTTCGAGCCATCTGTAAAAATTGGTATGAAAGTTGAATATTGACAACGATGATACAGAAATAGCTGTTTGCAAACTACTAGAGCTGTGGTGGATTTATCAAATCCAACAAAGGGATTCAAAAAGGAAATTTGTGGTGTATCACAGGGAGGAAAGGACAACAAATCGACTGACTTAATAGAAACACCATCAAGTTCGGACTCGTACAGAAATACTTTAACTCTCTCGATGAAAATTGAAAGTGAGAAGTGCGAGCAATATAATTTGAGAAGACTAACTGGAAGTTTCATTTGATTATTTTTTGTTTCCGGACAGCACTTTTAAAAAAATAAAAGGATGATATTTTTTTACGCCTTAGATGCAGCGGTAGCTGGTGACATATATTGCCGCATTGAAGAAAAACAGTCGAATCTCCATGGCCGAATGGTCATGGTACTGGTCTCGTGATCAAGAGACCTGGGTTCGAGTCCCGCTAGAGACAATGCGATTAATAGTATATGTAAATGCTTGATTTTATGTTTTCCTTTATTTCCTGTTCCAGAAGATACTGTACATTTCTTTAGTTTACCAGACAAGTGTTCTGAACTTTTCTTACTGTCTCCAGAAGAGTATTCTGGAACTTTCTCTGCTTGAATAAAAGCAGAAGATTTGTCAGTTACTGTATTCTCAGTTCTGAGTTCAGTTAATAAATTGGTTTAGCTCTACTTCTTGTGTGTGTCATTAAGTTCTATACTAAATTATCTACTTGACAATATTATAAAGGCTTTCTGTGGGTTAAGTACGAAAAGCTCTTGAAAAGCAAGGCAGAATGGTGGATGGTATCCAAACGTCGCAAAACAGATGAGCGGGTGGAATCACATACCATCCACTCATAATCAAGACGGGAGAGAGTGATTGCCTCGTAAATACGAAAAAGATAGTTTCTATCTGCTCCCCAAGAAGTTTTGAAGAGAACTTTTAAGATATTCAAAGATTTTTCACATTTCTTCCACAAATGTAAAATATGAGGGAGAAAAGTGAGTTTCTGATCGAAAATGGCTCCTAGGAAACGTATTTCAGGTACTATTGGAATAGGGATATTGCGAACATGAACATTTGGATCTAAATGAATGCCCCGTTTCCTACAAAAGTAGGCACACCGACTCTTTTCATAAGAAATAGTGTATCCATTATTATCACACCAAGCTACCAGCTTATTAATTGCATTCTACAGTTGTCGTTCTATTAAAGGCCTGTTACTTCCTTCATAGGAGATCTGCAAATCGTCAACAAAGATACTTCCATGAACAGAAGGTGACAAATGATTAAGACCCTGACTAAAAGGAACAATAAAAGTGTGACACTGAAGACGCTGCCTTGTGGAACGTCCTCAAATGACTAAAATGATTAGAATAAAAATTTCCCATGCGAACTTGAAAAATTTGGCGAGATGAAAAGTTCTTTAAATGCACTCATGTCCATAAATTAAAGATAATGCAAGTTCAGGAAAACTCAGGAGTCAGAAGCAAAACAAATGTGACTTATTTGTAAAGCCTATTTATTAAACAAAAGGAAGAGCAATATGTTTGATATCATTAATAAAAATTGCGATTTTTTGCTCCCTTGAGCAAATTACCAAAAAAAAAAAAAAAAACATTTACAAAGATCAATATTACATGGTTGGTATGATGGTTAATACAGAGTATGTCTCCCAGACGATGAAATACAATACAGTCCGTACAACGCCTAAGCATGAGGAGTATCAAATTATCGATCTGATGTTGGGGAATATTGCACCACTCATCAAGCAATGCTCTCCTAAGTTCCGGTAGACATGTAGGAGGTGGTTGACGGTCTGAAACTCGTAGGTCAAGCATGTCCCACACTGTCCACACATGCTCTACTGAATTCAAGTCAAGTGAGAATGCTGGCCAGTTCATACGGGTGATATCCTCCGACTGAAAGCATTCGTTTACGATGTTTGCACTGTGAGAACGGGCGTTGTCATCCATAAACACGAATTCTGTGCCCATGGCACCCCGAAACAAACGTATATGTTGCTCCAGAATTACGTCACGATATATTTGAAGTTTCATGGTTCCAACTTGAACGTCAGCTCTGGAACTCAGAATAATTCCTCTCCAAACGAGCAATCCTGCACCAACGTAATGGTGTCGTTCAATGATGTTCTCTTGGTGGTAACGAGTACCTCGCGCTCTCCATATGAAAATCCGGCGAGAATCAGACTGCAAGCTAAACCTGAACTCGTCGGAAAACATCACACAAGCCCACTGTTGCGATGTCCACAAATTCCTGCTCTCTACTCCAGGCTAACCACAGGCGACAGTGAGTTGCAGTAAGTGGAACACATCTGACAGGCCTATGAGCATATAGACCAATCTGCCCTAAGCGTCTGTACACAGTCTGCCTTGAAACTGTCGTACCAGTGGCTGAAGAGAGCTGACAAGACAGGTCTGAAGCTGTGCTCCGTCTGTTCCTTTTGGCAGTAACTGCCAAATACCGGTCCTCATTAGGCGTTGTAACTCTGGGGCAACCAGTGTTGTAACGTCTGCTCACATTACCATCATCTTGGAATCGTTGCCAAAGCCTGGAGATGACACTCTGGGCGATTCCAAGTTCCTCGGATACTTCCAGTTGGGTACGCTCACATTGTAAACGACCGATAATTCAACCACGTCAAAAATCATCCAAATGTGTCCTTGTGGCATAACTATGCGGTTATTACACTGACAGGTTTATAAAGCGCTTGCGAACAATTTTACTTCTTTGCTTGTATTCCTTATACATCACACTCTTACACTCTCGTCATTGTGACGTACAATCGGTGTCATCTGGTGACTTCCTGCAATTTTCAAATGATTTTTGAAGATGTGTGTAGTCCTTTTACGGGTGATATATGTATTTTAGAATTCGATTTCCGCGTGACTCTGAATTTATGGACATGAGTGTATATGGGCAGGTTTCCTCTAAAACCAAGGTTAAAAAGCGTAGAAAGTATGCCATAGAGCCACAGAGAGCCATGCTCGATCTTATGCCTTTTGGAAATCAAAGAAAACAGACACAAGGTGATTCCTCCGAATAAAAGCATTACGAATATGGGTTTCCAGGAGTATCATCATATTGTTACGAATGTGTGATGCTGCTTCCCAGCATAGTTGGTTCCGTCATCAGAAAGACTGTTTTACAATCATCTGTATTGGACGGAGTCCGGGTGTCGCGTCGGAGGTCCCAGAGATTGGCGACCATTTGGCGACTTGGCGACGAATTTGGCGACTTTGGCGCCAAAATAGATTATACCCGAAACATCGAGAATTTTCCCGATCTGTCCATTAAGAACCGAGATACGCCTCGAAAGTTCCTGATTGGTTGAGAGGCTTCTAGCCCCGCCTCCTGAAACCTATAAAAGGAGGCAGTCTGCAGATGCCGGGGAGTAGTCGGAATCAACGTTAAACAACTGGTCTTCCAGAAATTAGCAGAGCAGCGATGGAGTCAAGCTAGTGCTGAACTAAGCTGTGCGCTACTGTCTGCAGTAGAGTCTTGTTGTGTGCTGCTGTGTGCACGTCTCGGCTGAAGATAATTGTCTTCTCTATGCTGTATATAGTTGTCGTCTTTGTACTGTCCTGTGTGTCGTAGTGTCAATAAACGTGTTATGTGTTCGTCTACAGAAAGGACTGATCATTGTGTTGTGTTATCTTCATACCATGCACAACCACTAAATACACTCAAGTAAACGAAACCGACGGATTGATAGTGATAGAGGGAAATCCGTAACAATATTATCAAATGTTGATCGTTTTCTATGAAAATCTCTCTGCAATGGGGGAATGAGGTCTTGTTTCTCTAATTCATATACGAGGCGGCCATTGACCATACCTTCTAAGATTTTGCACAGGCAGCTATTGTCTGTATATTTTCTGCAGGCGGTTCAAGGTCACATTTTCTACAGCGTTACTGGTACCAGACAACCAATACATTGACTATGACACAGGCTATAGTCAAGGTTATTGGCTTGTAATTCAGAGAATTTGATGAATCTTTATCTGGTTTTAGGATAGGCTTTACATTTGCTTCATACAATTGAGAAAGATTGTTCTTATCAATCCTAATTCTGTTAGATAATTTCAACAGATTGGAAATTAAAGTGGTATTCATTTGGCGAAGCATGTTGTATGTGATTCTATTTGGCGCTGGACTGGTGTCATGTGCTCTAGAAAATACTGATTTTAGCTCATACATCCTAAACTCTCAATTGTAAAAAAAGTTTCTATGGGTATTATATTGCAAATGCATTTGTTCCGCGCGACATTTAGTCGCCATAAAATTAGGGCTATACGAGTCAGATGCGGAAACTTCTTCAAATGCTTGTCCAAGAATATTAGCTATATCTAATGGAGCAGTATATTTAGTATTTCCTGTATTTAAAATAGGAAAGCGAAACTCCCGATAAATTCCATTTGCAACCTTGATTTTTGTCCCACAATTGCTTAGTGGATGTAGAGGATGTAATAGAAGATACAAAATTAATCTGGCTACGACGGCGAATGCGACGAGCAATGGCCTTGGCACATCTAAACGCGATAAGATTTTCAGTCGTCGGGCATCTTCTAAAAATGATGCACAGTTTCTTTTCCCTCCTTAGACTGTCGCGACAAGCCTTATTCCACCACGGCCTACGAAATTTTCTTAGGCTTGGAGAACACTTTGGAATAGTATTAGTAGCGGCATTTATAATTATGTCAACGACATATTGTACTGTTTTCGTTATGTTTGTAGTGTTGACCAAGGTCTCAGTGATATCGGCGAGTTGTGAGAATAAATTCCAGTCTGCCCGCTGGAATAAAAAATGTGGAGGACAAGGAGTCTCATTGCTATTGTCAGCATGGGAGACTATTAAGGGAAAATATAAATCCTCTCCAAATGTCAAATTCAATAAAGATAGTATTTCAAGAGAACAAAGGGACAGATTGACACTATTGAAGGTACGTGTGGGTTCATGAAAATGCGCTTTTCCATCATTATTGAGCCGGCAGAGACAGTTATCATTAATAACTGTTCGATCTGTCGACCACAAGAATTTGTATTGTCCGCATCCCACAAGTTACTACGTCCGTTGAAATCGCCGATTATTAGAAAAGGTGAAGGAAGCTGATCTACTAAACTGTCAAGATCCTGTTGGAAAAACAGTATCATGGGACGGTAGATAGATGAAATAGACTATGATCAAGGTTCGAGTGTGAACTTGTACAGCCACAGCCTGCAGAGAAGTGCGTAGAGATAGAGGTGTACTTGGATATAAATTAGATGTCAAAATACAGAGATCCCCTGAATGATTTGTTCCAGTGTCCCTGTCTCTACAAACGCAATTATAGCCACGCAGTTTAATATAATTATCAGACTTCAAAAAAGTTTTCTGAAGATAGAGATAAACAGGGTGATATTTGTTGATGATGAACTTAATGTCTTGCAATTTGGACCGAAGGCCATGACAATTTCAAGAGAAAAAAAGTGCCCATTAAGAAAAGTGTGCCGCTGAAGAGTTAATAGTAACATGTGGTGGAGTTGGAGAAATTTCGCAACTCATGCGTAAATCTTCCTCCTCATCTGATGGGTGGAGTAAAAGGTGGTCTGGACTTTTGGGTACGCCACTGAAAATGGGCGGCAAGTGTTTATGGACTGTACCCTGTGTCACAAGTCCTAAAGCGGCGGAAATTTTAATTGATGATTTTTTTATACTTTGATACAATATGTGTCTTTGATAAACCACGTTTCGAAAGCTTCAGTTTAAAAGTGTTTTGAGATTTAGGATTTAAATTTGCTCTTTTTTTGGTTTTGATGCCTCTGGGATACTTGTTATGAACAAATCTGATTCAGAATCAGGAGTTTTTAAAGGAAGTGGCTGTGAAACTTTGATTTTAGACTTAGAAATACTTTTAGTCACAGAAGTGTAGCTTATTTCAACTGTTGGTGTTTTATCTAAAACTTTTCGTCGTGCTTCAGGATAAGATATATGTTCTTTAAACCTCCGAGCGACTAATTATTCTGAGTATGGCTTTTCAAAAATTTATCTCTATTCGTCAAAGAATTACTTCAAAAAATTTCAGCTTCACAGGAGAGAGTGTTCGAAAAAGAAATGAGAACTTTTCACTCCCAGCCGCGGAGGTCCAATTATGCCAGTGGGGAAATTGTATTGTAATCTATCTGGCTATCTTATCTTACTGACTGATCACTCCTCCCCCCCCCCCCCCGTTCTTCACTCACCAACTTTTTTTTTTTTTTCCGAATTCATTTTTCGAAAAACTACCACATCTTGGAAAGGGAAAAAATATTTTCCATTTAAGGTCTTAAATTTTTTAACTAAAATTTTTGTAATTATATTGATTATTACATATATTTTCTTATTCCTACAATTGAACAAAAGACACTATGTTACAAATTGTCTTTTCATTAAAAATACTATATAAAAATGAAGAAAAGCATTTATAAATATAAACTCGTTAAAATCATGCTACGCATTTACACTTTTTTTGCAAATAATATACGTAATATTTAATGCAAAAAATATATTTTTTTTCGAAAGTATATTAATTTTCAAAATCTGTGTCTCTTACAGTTTATTTTTTTTCTAGAGACTTAATTTAAGATATCTTTTATACTGAAAGATGTACAAAGATGATTTACATCGTAATTATGAAGCCTCGACAATTAATGTCATTTTCATTTTATAGAAGAGTACCTCCATCATTCTTTAACAAACTTTTTACAGCTATATATCCAAGCTTTTGGAATAAAAACATATATATGAAAGCTTGAAAGTATCATTTTAAGGGCATGCCTACATTTAATAATAGTATGATCTTTTAATTTTGAGCTCAAAATTGAAAGATTTTTTCAAAAATAATTGAAAGGAAGGAAAAGGAATTTTTCACTAATTTTTGTTTAAAATTTCAAACTGATAGAATCAATTTTTAATGAGATATGAAGAGATATTAGCTGTATTTCGTCCACAGCATTTTTAGTTATTTATTTATATTTAAAGGATTAAGTCATCTAAATGTTGCCACGAAATAAAGCAAAACGCTTTTGAAAAAATATAACGAATTGTCTGCTTGTTTTATTTTTAAATATAATTATGTTTTCTTAAAAGATTTCGTCTTAATATCTTTATGTCTGTTTTGAATCAAAAGTGATTTGTCACATTTAATATAATTTTATTTTGAATCAAAAGTCACTTTTGGCAAGAAAACACTTTTCAGTGCTTGAATACAATCTATCTTAGAATCTATCTTTTGTAAATATCAGAATTAACAGATAGGTGCATTTTTTTTAATTATGAATGCTAGAAAGTATAAGTATATGCCCGAAAGTGTAAGAATCGAATGTTCCAAATTAAATGGTTTCATGTCTCAATGAAACCAAAGCGAAACAGTATGTAAACCGAAGTTAATGCTATAGGGAATGATAACAAGCATATGTTTGTATCAACTTAGCAACCTTCAAATTTGGTTTTAATAATATTCATCTAAAAATTTTGCGCTGATTCTTTATACAATTTTTTTAAATAGCTTCCTAATTCAATGAATCCTATCTAGAAGAAATTAATATACCTATATTAGAATAATTTCCTTATAATTAAATATGATTTGTTTTTTTGTTCAAAAATCTGCAGTTTATTTGTGTGCATCATTAATCACTTACAGAATACAATCCACTATAAATTCAAAGTTAAATTTTAAAAAAGTTGTGAAAATTTATTTGCATTTAGCATTTTGTTTCAATTATCAAGCCGGTATTCATTTTACTACTATCATTACTCGCAGGATCCCTAATTTTTCATTTTCTTGAGAATCAATCACTAAAATATAAGATTTTTTTTTTTCAAATTTCATTGTCACAAATTTTTGAAACTATTACTATGACAGCACTTGAAATTGTAGAAAATTTTTTAGGGTCGATTCCTATTGATAAAAAAGTATTTATAGCCATTTTTCTATACTCTTGGTTTCTATTCCCAATAGAGTCGAATGTTCAAAAAATAATGCAAACATTTGTCTTAAACTTTTATTAGTTATTTCCTTCTATATAACATGCACTTAAAGGGAATTTCAAAAATTCAGCTCATATGAAAAAAATGCTTTTTCCAAATTCTCATTTATTTCAAATTTGCTCATGTTCTCATTAATTTATCATTACATTTTATAGCTCTATGGGACTTTATAATATGGATTCATTTTAAAGGACTGTTATATACTTTTCCACTAAGTTTAATAGTGTTTCATTTAAACTCGAAAATTTAATATCATCTTTACCTTGTAACACTTTAGGGAACACTCAGAGGCCTGTTTGTACAAATTGGTCAACAGTTAAAAGAATAAAATTGTTGTTAAGTATTTTTTCCTCGAGAAAAGTAGAATTCGATTGGACTATTTAAATTGCAAAAGTTTAAAAAAATTTAATTTCTAATCTTTAAGAAAAACTTTTTTAATATTGTTAAATATGATTAACGCTATTAATAATTTTCGTATTGATAATATTTGAAAAAAATCCCCAATTTTTTTTAATTATATATATTTTAGGCTGTCATTTTGAAAAAAACATCTTTTTACAAGCAATTTTTATGAACATTTTTGTGTTTAATATCTTAACCAGATTTCCTTATGGTTCTTTTTTCTGAAATGATACCTGTAATAAAATGACAAAATTCAATCAGATTGTATTAAATTACTTCAAATTTACTTTGAATGAATTTCATCTTCAAGTATTTAGTATGAATAGCACATGTTCACTCTGCTACTACCGTGAGTCCCCTTTTCATTGTAATTTTCAACAAAGACCTCAATTAACATTCTTTTATCAAAGAAAATTGTTTGCAGTACAGCTCACCTGCGTGAACCATGTGTTCTGCAACACTCTCCCCACCGTTACCCTGTAAATTACTCAATACTACATTACACAAGGGAAGAATATGGATGGTGTATTTAAAAGAAGACATTTTCAGCAAGGCCGTTCTCACAAATGCCTCTTTGCTATCAGATGCTCTATTGTAGATGTATTTCTACAAATTTTCAACATGACTTTCATTGAACGCTTGGTTGTTCCAAACCAACTTATATGTTAGAAAAGTGGAAAATTCTTCAATATCCTAAAAGTATTCCGAGTATAATAAGACATGAATGGTACTATATATAAAATTATTTGATTTTGATGAAATTTCTGCTTTAGTTATTGTAACCAATGTGACAATAAATCACTAAAAATAAATTAATTTTTTTAAATAAATTTTAATGAAACAGCATTAAAATTTATAAAATCATTTTCATGTTCTACTTTCGAATCTTCATACCCTCGTCCAACCTTTCTCATTGGAATAAGAATTTAATTTTAATAAATTTCGTATTTAATTATGTCAGTTATCACATTTTTCAAATAACTTTGAAAACTATTTTGCAGATGTAATGGATTTAATATTTTCTATTAAAACTTTTACATCATTTTCGGTTCGATTTATATCATTATGAGGAAAAATAAAAAGAAAGAAAATGGGAAATTTTCGATAGTTCAAAACTTTAATAAGTTCTATTTAAATAAAAATTTCAGTTTTGATTTTTGTTTCTTTTTGAACATTTACTGTGCAAATAGCAAGTACAAATCAAATTTGGCAGCATTAGGTTCAGTTGTTTTATTTCACTGATTTTTGAGTCTTTTTACGGAAAATATGTCAATTTAAATTCATGGATTCACGGAAAATACGTCAACTTGAAAGCATTAAAATATTATATTATAGCACTACAGAGAAAAAAATAATAATATTTTAAAAAATTTAATTTTGAAACGCAATTATATTTTAATAAATTTTGATATAAAATAAAACCCCATTTCTTAATTAATGAACCAGGAAATTTCTTTCATTATTTTATTCAGTATTTTAAAAGGAAAAAAAATCAAGCAACTTTTATGTCAAAATATAAATATGACAAAACCTTCTTGAGATATTAACTGATGCAAATTTCTATTTTGAGCAATGAGATTTCTTTCCAAGTATTTGCACTACGGTTAAACTCTTATTCAAATTAGGGTTTTTTAAGTATAAAAAAGAAGAAGAAACAAAACAAGCAAATGTGTTGTTGTTATTACTTTGATGCCAATTGACAATTTTTATAAAAATATATTCAAAAACATTTTGAAACTTTTGAAATTAAGTACTTATAAAATTTTGCATCCATAATAATAATTTAAGAAAGATTTTCTTTCTTTCCGAAAGCATCCTTTCCCATTTAAATCGTTTATAAGATAAGGAACTCATTAGTCAGAGCAAATTAGTTCCATCCGGACTTCCTGCTGTCTTTCCAATCCATCACTGCCAAAGACGTCATTAGAGGAGGGGGGACGACAATGGCGAAAAAACACGTCTTTTCCGATTTGGAAGGCAAAATCTAAAGTAGGAAAAAACTATTTGCGCCGATCTTGAAGACAACCGACGAGGACGAAATTACATATTTCCCCCCGTCTTGGAATGGACTTGCTTTGCAGAAAAACACGTCTCCATCGCTTGGAGGGTTAACTTTTACTGTAGTGATTTCTTTTTCGAGTTGCAACGTTGACATAACCGGGAGTAGTCAGTATGATCGCCATTGCAATTTATATACTTCTCTCGTACTGTGCATTGTTTGTATCATGGTCCTTTTCTGTACAACAGGCACAAGTGAGCGTCTTGCGGCAGTTAGTTTGCGAGTGTCCAAATAGCTGGCACTGAAAGCACCTCAAGACATTTGGAATGCAGGGATGAACGGGTAGTTTCGTGTATCGGGCATAAATGAATTCAGGCAACTTTGGAGAATGAAATGTGAGAATATGATGCATTTTTTCCAAGAGTTGTCCATCACGTCGTATAGTGATTTGGCATACGTGAGTTATTCCCTCGCTTTATAGCTCATAAGTTATTTCCTATAGTGGAACATTCAACAATTCTCCACAAGTAATTACTTCCTTGGAATGATTTAATGTTTCATGAGGGCTTACACTAATTTTAATTGTGGCTAATGCTTTAATTTTTAAAATTTGCAGGGCTTGCTGTTGTGAATTTATCTCGACCAGCAAATCACCAGATCGAAGCTTCCTTACAGACGTTACTTCGCCAACTGTGGCGCTAATAGTTGCCTGAACGAGGAAAGGTGAAACAGTATGAAATATTTCTTTATTATCTGATATCCTTTTAATAATAAAGTACGTATCGTATGGTTTATCATAAATCGGTCGAATTTTATGTTGCCCACTGAAGGGAACTTTTTAGGACGAGCCATGCAAAAGTGAAAAGAGGTTCGACCTCCAAAGGCACCGCCCACCACCGAGCATAACAAGGGAAGACAGTAACGGACTCTGGACACTCCCAGCCTCAGCACTTACCTTGGTGCTAGCCGTGATCTATACGTTCAGAATCATCTCCAGGAACGTTGACCACCCTTAATGCCAAGCCCTAGAAAATGATCCTTTCGTTTGATCCCCATCAGACTAACCAAATGATTAGGATACCGGCCGATCAATACACCGTGGATCACAGCGCACCATCCGTCTTATGGGCCGCCACGCACGGCTAACACGTGAGGTTTTTGGATGTCTATAAAAAGCAAGAAGCAAACAGAGCGGCGACCACTCCACATGGAGAGCTCCCTCACTTGCCGTCGAAAGAAGGAAAAAAGACAGCAGCAAACTGAGGAAAGGAAAATCTGGAAGTGAGACCAAATCATTAGGGAGCCTCGGAGTCATGCAGCCCATCACACCGAAAGAAGATGTGCCCCTAAAGGGCGACCAAACCAAAAGTTAAATGGCAAGCACAACTGCGACATGTTGATCCCAAAATTGATTATATTGGTTTATTTTTAGTACATTTCGAAAAAGTAATGAATATAGCTAATATGGAATCTGCATTGTTCGATCGGAGATCTTCCGAGCAGAATAGTAGCGCTCATCATGAAAGAATTAGAAGAATTAACTGAAAATCATTCATATGTCAAGGAATTATTACTTAGACAATTGTTTTAGTCTCATAAAACATTGTTCAGAGAATTGTTTTACTCTCATAAAATTAAGGACTAAAAAACTTGGCGAGAATATTTTTATGAAGAAACTTACTTTAACGGCTGGATAAACGGATTGAATATAGAAACACTGGAAGATTAAAAGGGCTTTATAATTTCGGACAGTCTCAAGAAAAGCGCGCCATCAGATGTTAAAGAATATTATATGAGTGAGTGGTCATTATTGAAATCGTTTATTGCATCAGTTGAAAAAATGGATGCAGACCTTGAATTACAAGATCAATTTATAAGTAAAACTGAATTATTTTCTTCTCAATGTCAAATTCACTTCAAAAAAATAGATTCTGCTCAAACTAATTACAGGAGATTCGAATCAAATTATTGTTACAATTATTATGAAAAAGGACAATCATCACGTGATTGCCCGAAACCCAGATGGCCGATGTTTTGTACTGCTTGCCGGACCGATGGAATGAAACTAAGGACTGCCCAATAACATTCAATAGTCCGTTGGTAAATATTTCGTCATCATCACATCTAGAGAAGCCTGTGGCTATCAATGGAATTACAGCAGAAGCTTTCATGGATACAGCTACAAATATTTATGATCAAATATGCATCAATAAAACAAATCAATGCAATTATACTTGGTAACGATGTTTTGGAGGAATGACAAAATCGTTTCTAATTTGTATAGCAAATATCACTGTTGACAAATTAGCTTTAAAAGAACTGAAACTGCATGTTGTTTCCGATGATATATATTGTAATGGAACTTTCACCTGTAAGTCAGTAAAGTTAACGGGTTCGTGTAGTGGTTGTGTGGAGATGCACAGTCAATACGCCTCGGTGACAAACGACGACTTTATTTATCACGAAGTCACTTATACGCAGACAAATTCACAGCAGAAGACGCACACAAGTAACACACATCAGTACGCAATAGCACAACAACGATAGGCCAATCGAAGCACTTAGGGAGAGAACTCGTTCAACTATTAACCAGAGTTGAACTCAAAACACTGCCTTTAGCTTGAGACTGCCGTCCTTTTATAATTCCTGGAAGGTTCCAATGGACGGATCGTTAAAAATTTGTGAAGTTTTACCGGCATTATCTATTTTGTCGCCTAAGTCGCCAAATTCATCGCCAAGTTTGTCGCCAAGCTCTGGGGTTACTACCTCAGCACCCGAGCATTATCCAATACAGATTATTGTAAATCAGTCTTTCCAGTGATAGAACTAATCATGCAGGGAAGCAGCATTACAAGTTTGTAACAATATGAAGGACCGAATTTGCTTATAGAAAAAGATGTAATCAATTTTCCCGATTTAGTTATAGTTAGAAAAGGGGGAATGTCACAAATGCTTCACATAAATGAATTTCAAGGCTTTGATGAATTTGAGTTTGATGAAATACCTCAACGTACTACCCTTAAAACTTCAGATTCAGTACTTATTCAACCACATACAGTACAAATGGTAGACGTTGTAAGCAGTACTGAAAATAAAGATTCAGTCATGTTGTTCCACAATCATGGTAAAGGAACTGGTAATAATTTATTCTACCATTTTAGTTATGATATCTTTCATCTTAAAAGAAATCTTGGGATTTTGAAAGAAACTTTAAACACTGTTTATAACCTTGCTAATATCAATGAAGTTGAGAGTATTGCCGCTGAAAATAAAATAGAAACAGAGGTTTTAATTGCAAAAGACGTTCATAGAGAGGTAATTGAAATAAATGATATCAAAGTTGAACCGAATATGACAATCATACAAAAAATGTATGCAATTTTTTTAATGAATTCAAATAGTGTATAGCGATGAAGGCAGATGGATGTGTTAATAATATAGTAATGCGCATAACTGAAAAATCGTAAAGTTTCCCAGTTACCCATATCGCGCTTCACACTATGAAATATAGATACTACATAACATAATTATTGAATTAAAAGAACAAGGAATGGTGCGAAACAGGTCATCTGAATACAGTATTCCTGTATTGCTAGTCAAAAAAAAATAGTGGAGAATATTGAATGGTAATTGATTACAGACAATTAAATGTTCAAATTATGAAGGACACATTTTCACTTCCACATATAGACGACTTATTAGACCAGTGTACTGGGTTGAATCTTTACTGCATACTCGATGCCTGCCGGGGTTTTAATAAAATTCCAATAGATGAAGAATCTTCA